>CM062241.1:19407334-19798615 GCA_031216185.1 Syzygium aqueum | reverse complement strand
TGTACGTATGCCGAGAATGAGACGTGTGCTAATGTTGTACGGAAATGCGTGCCTGGCATATGTGTGTATGTGATCACCATAATTGCCTGATGCGTTCACGCCGGGTTCAGATAAAATTGGGGCGTGTGCCGTGTGATCACAATACGGTCTTCGGATCGTGGCCTTCGGGTCGTGTAACATCCCGAAATTCGACTCAATCTCTGGAATGAATAAAATGAGTATTATGCGATATTTCATCTTAATAAGTCTCGCCCGGAGCTGATCACTCACGGGATACTGATCAAATGGGAATGGCCAACTAGGAATAGATACGTGGACCATGGACCCGGTCGCGAATTAAGCCTGACTTAAGAGAGTGCTGAGGAAGTATTTTGGGCCAGTGTGAACCGATCTCCCGAAACGGACGGTCGTGTCATCGGAACTAGTGATAATTCCTTTCGCTCCCTCTCTAGAGCTCGCCGCGATTCGGACAACCCGAGGTCGAAACGTTTGAATCCTAAACGGCCGCCCGTTAGTGAGAGATTTAGAAATTTGAAATTCGACAATTTGATCGTGAAATTTAATCCGGACATCGAGAACGATTTTTCGTGAATCTCGGGATAGTTTTTATGAGGACGACGTCAAATTAAGCTGGCCATATGTGTATAAGTCTTGTAGGGTCGAATTTTGGCGAATCGACCCGGTACCGGAAAATTATGTCGACTTTGCCCTCGTACCCCTTGGAATTCCGAATTTTGAATTCTTGTGGGGGTGTGACACTTGTCAACACCCCCCTTCCCCATGCATGTCATGATTTGAACCAAGATTTCACTCTACCCCTTTGTCTCCCCCATGCAAAATCATCATCACCCATCACCTCATCACTCCCTCTTCTCTCTCTCTCACTCTCTCTCCCTCACCCGGTCACTCCCCCTCTCCCTCTCCTCTCCGGCGGTCTCTCTCTCTTCCGCTCGGCCTCACGCCGCTCGCCGGAACCGCCGCCACCAGCCAGCGCCGCCGCCGTGTGCCGACCTCCCCCTCTCGCCTCACCGCCAGCCAGCCGTCCCTGTCCTCCTCTCCCTTGCTGTCTTCGGCGGGGCAGGGCCTCACGCCGAACACAGCTCAGCCGCGCCTCCGCCAAGCCCGTCGCCGCTCCGCCGAGACCGCCACCGTCCACCGCCGTCGCCCCTCGCCGCTGTTCCTCACCGTTTCTCCTCCATTCCTCTCCTCTCCAGTTGCATGCAGAGGGGTTCGGTGCTGGTCAGCCAAGGGAAAAGGACAGTCCGTCGGCCGCCGGGGTGCGTCGCCGCCGCTGCCCCCTTCGCCGTCTCTCTCTCTCTCCCTCTCTCGGTTGCATGCAGGAGAGTGGTTGCCGGTTCAGCTTCGCCGCCGTCTCTCCCTTCTCTCACCGCCGCGGCTGCATGCCGAGGTGAACCACCGCCGGAGCCGCTCGCCGCTGCACGCCGCCGTTCGCCGGCCAGCCGCGCCACCAGCCCTCGCCGCCTCTCTCTCTTTTCCCCTCCGTCTCTCCCTGTTCCGTCCCCCTTCGCCGGAACAGACCGCCGTTCGCCGAGACCGAGCCAGCTCCGCCGCGCCGTCAACGGACTGCTCGCCGTTCGCCGCCGCCGCCGTTCACCGCCGTGAGCAGCAGCCGTCTGGAGGCCGTTCAGCAGCTCGTCCGTCGTCCCCTCTCCGTGATCAGCAACCGCGCCGGCTGTGGGGCACCGCCGGAGTTGCTGTGGACCGCCGGACTGCCGCTCGCCGTCGCCCTTGGGACTTGTGCCGTCGGTTCCACCGTTCACCGGTGATCGGCCGCCGTTCCCCGTCGCCCGAGCTTGGATTGAGGTGGGTGAAAACCTCTAAACCCTAATTAGGACGATTATGCGTTTTAGCGGGCCTAGGGTGTGGTTGATAGTCAATTAGTGACAATTTTGGTGGACTATTATGCTAATTTAGAGACGAATTATAGGTCGGGAGCATGCTGAGTATTGGCTGTCCACTTGGGAAATTAATTGGATTAAGTTGGATAAATTGGAGATTAAATTGCATAAGTGCCGGGAGTGCCTAGATCGACCTATTGTTGGCTGAGTTGTACTTGAGTATGCTCAATTATATGTACATTGCCATGCCGCGTGTTCATGGGACCGATTAGTGTGACGTGTGATTGGCCAATAATTGGCGTGCATTATATTGCCTAAATATGTGATTGACGAGTACTAAAGTCATGCCATGCAAGATTGTATTGTAACGATTATTTGGGCTTGTTAGCATGTTGATTGGACACGTCGTGATTTAAATTGAGCATGTTGCACTATAATTGGGCGAGTTCTTGGTGGCATTAAGCACGTTGTAATACACGTTGACCTTGGCATGAATTGTTGATGCACCTTTGTAAATTGGATGTTCATTGTACATTGCATCATTGCCCGGGTGCGGAATCGCATGGCTACACATTATACATGCCGAGTATGTGGCTTGTGGAAATTGTGCGAGAATGCGTGTATGCCATGGACATGTGATCACCTAATTATGCCCTGATGCATTTACGCGGGGTTCAGATAAAAACCGGTTGTGTGAATGTGTGATCACCATCGCCCTGATGCGTTTACGCGGGGTGTGCCGTCCTCATGCACTTTGGAGCAGGACGATGCCCGGTATGTCCGGAAGACAACCATCCTGATGCGTTTACGCGGGCTCTGGTTCGTAAGGAGATCGGTGTTGCGCCTGATGCGTAAGGACGCGGGCTAGAGACACCGGGGCGTCTCTACGCTGGGCACGGAGTGTTGTGATTGGTTTTCGGACCGGACCTTCGGGTCGGGCCTTCGGGTCGAGTTAATGAGATAAATTGTTAATGTGTGATGCATAGTATCTGATTATGTGATGGAATCTACCGGATATGGTATGGGACGTGTCTAAGTAGATTCCATTCTATAATCGGAACACGAATGGAAATTTTGTGCCGGGATGCCATAGAAGTTGATTTGAGAACATGGCGAGTTAGTGGCATTTACATGCATATGAATGCATGAGTTAGCATGCTGAATTGTGTGACTCGGTGATCTATACTTGGAACTGTCACTAAAGGTTTTGAGCATACGTGTGACGTACGCATGATTGAGAGTGCCGCTTGTGAAATGTGATATTATGGGATTGTCTAACCTGAAGGGTCATTGAAATACCGATTTGGGCCTACGGGCCTAAATCATCCTTATATGTGTGTGGTTTATTTTTCCCGTCAGGAGATGCATGTTAGCCTAATTTAGGTTTAGGAGTTTGCACTCACTGAGATGTGTCTCACGGTTTTTATAACCCAACCTTTCAGACCCGCGTCCATGACGAAGCCACCTGTCCCAGTACGTTTTGGGATTCCCCTAGAATATGAACATATTATGACTGCACATCCGGTGGGGAATGAAGAGGTGTACTTGAGGCATTACTCTGCGATTAGTGTAGACGTGGGTACGACACATCCAGAAGTTTATGAGTATGTAGCCTGGTGTTTCCGGGACCGTTTTAGAGACGAGTTTGGACCCATTCGTACGATGGATGTTCCGTTCACCATAGAGGGCCAGCTTGATCCGCAGTGCCCGAGTGGTGAGGTTGTGGATTCCGAGATGGATGAGGAGGAGACTGTAGGTCCTTTCGCTTGGTACGAGCCTGCCGAGGACGAGGAGTTAGGAGGTGTAGATCACGAGCTAGTAGTGGAGGACCCAGTGGTGGAGCCAATGGAGGTCGACGAAGCCGAACCGATGGATACCGAAGAGTCCGAGGAGGAGATCCCCAGTGAGGATTCAGAGATACCCAACAGTTCGTCCGAGTCCGATGGCTCAAATCCGGATTGGGCGCCCTAGGCTAGGCTTGGTTTTCTTTTTGTGAGGGTAGACACTTTTTGGATTTAGGACCCTCTACTTTTTGGCTGTTGTCTCTCTTGATTGCATCTCATTTCTAATGTTGCTTTCCTTGGAATGATGTAAGAATGTTTCTGGCAGTTTTTAGTTATGGATGTGTACGTTGCCTCAGTTCTCCTCGTGTTGCTTTCCCTAGTTCTCATATTTATTCTGTACGGGTGTTTTAAACTTTTGCTTCCGCATGTGCCTTATGCTCTGCTTTGGGAAACGGGTTGATGACGACGCATCCTGGGACGTCGCACTACTATGTCGACCATCGAACGGGTTGTTGCGTGCCGTGGAGGTCGGGGCGTGACAGGTCGTGGTCTTCGGATCGGGTCTTCGGATCGTGGCCTTCAGGTCGTGGTCTTCGAATCGGGACTTCGGATCGTGGCCTTCGGGTCGGGCCTTTGGGTCGAACATAAAATTAAAAATGTACGCCGAGCTAGTGTGCCGTGTGATTCAGATTGAGAAATTGGCACGTGAATGGCATTTATCTGCATATGATTGAGTTAATCATTAAATTAATGCACGTGACTCGGTGTTTTAATTGAGGCATTATCATGATTAAAAATTGAGCACGTGTGTGCCGTGAATATATATATTTCATTAAATTGCCTAACCTGCAGGGTCGATACAATTGCCGGTCTGGGCCCGAGGGCCTAGGCCATTGTATATGTTATGTTGTTTGTGGTCAGGAGAATTATACGTTAGCCTAGCCTAGGTTTAGGGGTTATATTCACTGAGATGTGTTTTCATTGGTGTTTAAACCAAACATTTCAGACCCCCGTCCTTAAGAATGCCGCAGCCGCCACCACTTTTTGGGATTCCGACACAGATTGAGTGGTTTACAAGTGTTTTTCCCTCGGGAAATGGAGAGGCCTATATTAGATATCGATCCGTGGTGTCCGTAGATGTCGGAGGGCCCGTTGAACAGAAGCAAGAATATATCGCCTGGTGTCTTGGTGATGATCAGGGACACATAGGACCACCTCTTAGATCCTTTGATGCGCCTCTAGACGAAAATGGTTTGATGACGCCGATCATAGCTGATGGCGAGGTGATCAACCCCGATGACGAACCGATAGGTGAAGCCTATGACCCCGAGGTAGACAATGAACCCCAGGTGGTAGCTGAAGACCAAGATGAGTGGTTGAACGATGAGGATCTACCGGATGCCATGGATGTCGATGAAGCTGAGAATGGAGAAGTCGCAGAAGTAGACAGTGACGAGGAGCTTGGGTGGTATCTTGATCCAGAGATAGAATACGATTCTGAGGAGGAGAGAGCGCCAGTCTGGGATATGGACTCGGAGGAGTCTGAACCTCAGGCTAGCTCTCAGGAGGAGTCCGAGACACAGGAGAGCTCAGAGTATGATTCCTCGGGATCGGACCCCGACTGGATGCCCTAGCTCAGCCCTAACCCCCAACTTCCCGATGACTCTTTTTGGTAGGCCATCTCACCCTAGTTAGTAGCTAACCAAACCCACTTGCGCAGCCAAAGCCCCTTTTTGATGTAATGGCTGCAGTGTGTCGGCTTTTGGGTGTTTTTTTAGTGTGGCTTGTGAAGGCATAGTTTGTTATATATATCAGTTGTAAATATTTTCTTAAGGCAATGTAATAAGTTTGTTTATCTTGTTTTGTGCTATCCATGGTTGTCATTATATTTGTACGGGTGTATATATAGATATTTATATATACGTGTCTTCCGCATGTGTTTTGATCTCTGATGGTTGGGTCGGCAATGCAATCCTGGGAGCGTTGCACATCGAACGACCAAGGGCGATGATTACAAACCGAGTAGGTCGGGGCGTGACATCCTGCCTGTTGAATTGGTATCAGAGCAAGGTCAGCTCGGTCCATTTCGGTCGAAACCTGGAGTGATAAGGAGTGATGAGACCATGGGTAGACCTTAGGGTGACCTAGTGTGCTAAGTACATCTCCTGACCGTTTGTGTTTTGAGTGATTTGTTGTGACCCGTGTTAATGCAGGTGCGACAGGACCCGAGGTATGTATATTAGTCTCCTTGGGTGAAGTTTGTGCTAGTCGTGCTAGAATGCATGCTGAGTGCTAGTTTGCTGTGCTAAATACCTACCTAGGACTTAGACCGGGTTAGATTGGCTAAGTTTAAGTGTCACGCCCCGACCTACTCGGTTTGTAAACATCGCCCTTGGTCGCTCGATGTGCAACGCTCCTAGGATTGCATTGCCGACCCAACCATCAGAGAATAAACACATGCGAAAGACACGTATATATAACTATCTATATATACACCCGTACAAATTTAAAGACAATCATGGATAGCACAGAACAAGATTATTAATACAGAAATTAAACAAACTTATTACATTACCATAAAAAAAACATTTACAACCGTTATATACATAATTACATAAGCCGAGCCTACAACAGCCACACTATAAAAACAAACCTCAAAAGCCGACACACGCAGCCGTTACATCAAAAAGGGCTAGGCTGCCAGAGTGGGTTTGGTTAGGTACTAACTAGGGTGAGATGGCCTTCAAAAAGAGTCAGCTGGGGTTGGAGGTTAGGACTGAGCTAGGGCATCCAGTCGGGATCAGATCCCGAGGAATCATACTCTGAACTCTCCTGTGGCTCTGATTCCTCCTGAGAGCTAGACTGAGGCTCAGACTCCTCCGAGTCCATATCCCAGTCTGGCGCTCTCAGCTCCTCAGAATCGTATTCTATCTCTGGATCAAGATACCACCCAAGCTCCTCGTCACTATCTACCTCTGCGACTTCTCCATTCTCAGCTTCATCGACATCCATGGCATCCGGTAGATCCTCGTCGTTCAATCACTCATCTTGGTCTTTAGCTACCACCTAGGGCTCGTTATCTATCTCGGCATCATAGGCTTCACCTATTGGTTCGTCCTGAGGGTCAATCACCTCGCCATCAGCTATAATCGGCGTCATCAAGCCGTGCTCATCTAGAGGTGCATCGAAGGACCTAAGAGGTGGACCTATATGTCCCTCATCATCCCTATGGCACCAGGCGATATATTCCTGGATAAGTTCTTCAGGCCCTCCAACGTCTACGGACACCACGAACCGATACCTTATGTAGGCCTCTCCATTTCTTGAAGGAAAAACACTAGTAAACCAATCAATGTGTGTCGGAATCCCAAAAAGTGGTGGCGGCTGCGGCATTCTCAAGGGCGGGGGTCTGAAATGTTTGGTTTAAACACCAATGAGAACACGTCTCAGCAAGTATAACCCCTAAACCTAGGCTAGGCTAACGTACAATTCTCCTGACCACAAACAACATAGCACATACAATGGCTTAGGCCCTCGGGCCTAAACCGATAATTGCACGGACCCTGCAGGTTAGACAATTTATATGTATAATCACGGCACATACACGTGGCATATTTCATCACTTGAACGCCACTCAGATGCTTATAATTTCACGTGCATATTTTCCAAGTCATGCCCGAGTCATTTGCATCAATATAACAATTAACGCAATCCAATGCATATAAATGCCATTCACGTGCCAAAACCTCAAATTGAATCACATGGCATACTAACTCGGCATTCCATTTTCTTTATTTATGTTCGACCCGAAGGCCCGACCCGAAGGCCACGATCCGAAGACCCGATCCGAAGACCACGACCCGAAGGCCCGACCCGAAGGCCACGATCCGAAGACCAACAACACTTCACGGCCCACATATAGCGTTATTGGCCCAGTGTCTCTAGCCCGCGTCGAAACGCTCTAGGCGCAACACCGATCTCCTCACGGTCAATGCCATCTTCTGGACGAACCGGGAACGATCCGAAGGCCACGATCCGAAGACCTTATTGTGATCACACGGCACACAGCCCAAATTTTATCTGAACCCGGCGTGAACGCATCGGGCAATTATGGTGATCACATGCTCATGTCAGGCACGCATTTCCGTACAATATTAATCAAAGCCTTATTCTCAACATACGAATGCATGGCCAGGCAATGTCAGGCAATATGTCATGAGCATCAATTATGTACAAGCACTTAACCCAATTTAGATTAATACACAGTGCTTGATCGGCCAATTAATACCATGTGGCCCAATAATCACGATTTATAATTCTCAATAAATTCCATTAATTCGCACGTGACACATTTGACACGGCAACATCGAGATTTGGCCCAAACAATGTCAATCAACACCAAATCAATCAATTTGGGCAATCTCAACCATGCAATTGGCCATTATCGCGGTCTAATTAGCCCCGGTACGAAATCTAGTCCTAGGAAAATCTACATTTCCTTAATCCGGACTTAATAACCATATCTAAAAACTCCATTAAATCCCACATGATTTATGGACACATACAATTTAACAATTCCACTCAATATCAGTACCGGAATTACCTAAACCGGTCTAGAAAAATGTACCGACAGTCCTAATCAGGGTTTAGGAATAATACTCACCAATTTCTAGGCCCGGGACGACGTAGGAACGGCGGCCAGACACTGGTGAACAGTGATTCCGGCGACCGGTCCCGGCATGAACAGTACCCACGAACAGTGATTCCGTACGGACGTGAACAGTACCGTACGGACACTGTACGGACCAGGCTGGATAGGGTCGTACGGTGGTGGGAAACGGCCCTGTGGCGACGGTTTGGCCGGCGGAGCTTCGGCGAAGGCCCGGGCGTCCAAAACAGCAAGCTAGAGAGAGAAAGAGAGAAAGAAAACGGGCCTGTGGAGGGGGAAAACGGAGCTGAGCTGGGCCGAGGTCGCTGCTGGGGGCTGGTGGTGGCGTGGGGGAGCAGCACCGGTGCCGGCGCCGGTGGACGGTGGCCGGCGGAGCTCCGGCCAAGCTTTGGCCGAGAGTGAGCCAAGGGAGAAGAGAGAGATCGGGAGAGAGAGAGAGAAGAGGATGGTCTGAACAGAACAGCAATGAGAGAGGAGAGAGAATTTTCTGGTCAAATATGGTCAAAAATATCAGCCCGGGGGTGCCACGTGTCGCCGATCCGCGCGTTTTCCCATTTTACCCTTCATCCAACGGCCTTCGTTGATCCTATCCAAATAATTTAGGGGCATTTCGGTCAAATGGCCAATAATTGAGCTGATTTATCATTAGAATAATCCCACTGATCAGTCCAAAAATATCATTAATCCCAGAATTACATCAAAATTCGGGTTGTTACATTAAGTCTTTAATTCCTCGGTAGAATTATAGCAGGTAGTTGAGTGAGTAGCCCAGCTTGTGAGAATGAGTCGAAGGAGAGGAAAGGAACCTCAGGCCAGTCAAATGAAGGGGTGCGCGAAGCTAGAGATCCGCGGTTTGATGACGTCATGGATACCCTTCGAGAAGTGGGGCACATATTTGGTATGCAAGCCCAGGAAAGAGCTGCAGCTTACGCCCAAGCTGCTGAAGCCGCCCCAGGTGTGGGCAATGAAGGTAATCCAGTTCATCAAGGTCAGGGCCAACCAGGGGTAGTCAGACAGATGCCTCAACTGGTAGAACAGTTTTTAAAAATGAAGCCACCAAAGTTCAATGGTAAAGGTGACCCCGAAGCGGCCCCAGATTGGGTCGATGAGTTGGAAAAGGCATTCGAAGTGTTAGGATGTACGGATGCTGAGAAGGTTGCCTTAGCTGCTTATCAGCTACAGAGTGGGGCTAATGATTGGTGGAAAGCCACTAAAGGCAAGGTATTTCCAGAGGGTACTGAACCGATCTGGACAGTTTTCGTCGAGAGCTTCTATGGAAAGTATTTCTCTGAGGTGGCCCAAGAAAGGAAATTAATGGAGTTTATGAGGTTACGTCAGGGCCAGATGACGGTGGATCAATACGAAGCGGAGTTTGCCCGATTGGCTAAGTTTGCACCAACAATGGTTGAAAATCCTCGAGATAAAGCCAGAAGATTCCGGGATGGTCTGAAACCGGATCTTAAAAGTCAGATTCTGTCGCTGAATATCAAGGACTTTGATGAGATGTATGAGCGGGTGCAGATAATAGAAAGAGATCAGCAAGAGAGAGCAGCTGCTGGGTCACGGTTTAATCAGAATAGAGATAATCGTCGTATGGGAAAGAGGCCTATGACAGGAAATAGGCGTTTTGTCCCACCTGTGAAAAGGACCATAGGAAAGCCGAATCCCCAACAAGGCAGGTTTGGGGCGTGCTTTAGGTGCGGGAGTCTGGACCACCAAATCAAGAACTGTCCTCAGCAACGTTTCTTTGGACCGCCCAGACCCATACCCCCGCCTCGAGTTGGAAATCAAGCCGGACCTCCCCCACCGGCTAATCAGGGACGACCACCAGCACAGGGACGAGTCTATGCTATGGCGCGCAAGGATGTAGAGAACGCACCGGGCATAGTCACAGGTACCATTCCTCTCTGTGGTCATTCAGCTTATGCATTATTTGTTCCGGGGCGACCCATTCCTTTATCTCAAAACAGTTTGCTAGATTGATTGGTTTAGAGCTTGTGTTGCTTGAGACTATGCTTTGTGTGTCAACGCCTATGAATGATAAGATGTTAGTCTCTTTTGGATGTCCCAATTGTAAAATTGTGATTGGGGACGGAGAAGAAAGTATCGACTTGGCAGTGTTAGCCATGTTTGATTTTGATGTGATAGTTGGAATGGACTGGCTAGTGAGCCAGAAGGCCGTCATGGATTGCGACAATAGGACGATCCAATTTAATCCGATTGGACGTCCAAGGTTTGAATTTCAAGGAAACCGAGGAGGAACCTCAATTCCTTGGATTTCCTCGCTCGAAATGACAGAATTGTTGGATGATGGATGTGAAGGATATTTGGTAAATGTCGTAGATCCAACAATGGCGGAACCGAAGTTGGAAGAGATACCGGTAGTGTGTGATTTCCCCGAAGTTTTTCCTGAGGAATTACCGGGTTTACCGCCAGAGCGAGAAGTGGAATTCATGATAGAGTTGGCACCGGGAACTGAACCGATCTCGAAGGCGCCATACCGAATGTCATTGACGGAATTAAAGGAATTAAAAGTTCAGATGCAGGAATTGCTGGACAAAGGTTTCATTCGTCCTAGTGTGTCTCCATGGGGAGCACCGGTCCTATTTGTAAAGAAAAAGGACGGGACACTAAGGTTATGCATTGATTACTGGCAGTTGAATCAGGTAACAATTAAGAATAAGTATCCACTGTCGAGGATCGATGATTTGTTTGATCAGTTGCAAGGAGCATCAGTGTTTTCTAAGATCGATCTACGGACAGGATACCATCAGTTGAGAATCCGGAAGGAGGATATACCTACGACCGCATTTAGGACGGGATATGTGCATTATGAATTTACAGTGATGCCCTTTGGATTGACAAATGCTCCTGCAGCCTTCATGGATTTAATGAACAGGGTGTTCAAGGAGTTTCTGGACAGATTTGTCATAGTGTTTATTGATGACATCTTGGTATATTCAAAGAGTCCAGAAGAACATGAGATGCATTTGGCTGAAGTACTACGGACTTTAAGAGAACACGCACTCTTTGCCAAATTTAGCAAGTGTGAATTTTGGTTAAGTAGAGTGGCGTTTCTTGGACACATAGTATCAGGAGACGGAATTTCAGTAGACCCAGCGAAGATTGAAGCAGTGATGAAATGGCCAAGGCCGACCTCGGTAACAGAAATCCGGAGTTTCTTAGGATTGGCTGGCTATTATCGACGTTTTGTAGAAGGATTCTCGTCGATAGCCATGCCAATGACGCGATTGCTTAAGAAAGAATCTAAGTTTGTATGGGATGATAAGTGTGAGAAGAGTTTTCAAGAATTGAAGCATAGGTTAACGACTGCCCCAGTGTTAACCATTCCATCCGGACCAGGAGGATTTGAAGTGTATAGCGATGCGTCATTAAGAGGGCTTGGATGTATTTTAATGCAACACGGGAGAGTGGTTGCATATGCGTCACGCCAATTGAGGCCACATGAATTAAACTATCCGACGCATGATTTGGAGTTAGCGGCGATTGTGTTTGCTTTGAAAATTTGGAGGCACTACTTGTGCGGAGAAAAGTTTCAGATTTACACAAACTATCAAAGCCTCAAGTATTTGTTTTCACAAAAGGAATTAAATATGAAGCAGCGTAGATGGATGGAGCTTTTGAAAGATTATGATTGCGATATCATGTATCACCCTGGGAAAGCGAATCGAGTCGCAGATGCATTGAGTCACAAATCAAGTATGGCGTATATGATGGTTAAATAATGGACTTTATTGGAAAAGCTCAGGGATTCAGAGTTTAAATTTGAAGTGAGTTAGATGTCGAGCCTGATGGCCGCGTTGAGAATTGAGCCAGAGATTCAGGCAAGAATTAAGGCACTTCAACCTACGGACCCAGAGATTCAAAAGATTGTTGAGATGGATGCCGCCATGAGAAAATCGGAATTTCAAGTGAGTGAAGATGGAGTTTTAAGATTTCAAGGGCGACTGTGTGTGCCTGACAATTTGGAGCTTAAAGAGGAAATTCTAAGAGAAGCACATCGTAGTGGCTACAGTATCCATCCAGGTAGCACGAAGATGTATCAGAATTTAAGGCAACATTACTGGTGGAACGGATTAAAGAAGGATGTGGCCAAGTATGTAGCCAAGTGTCTAACCTGCCAGCAAGTGAAGGCACAGCACTGTAAACCGAGAGGATTGCTGAGACCCTTGGAGATTCCGGAATGGAAATGGGAACATGTCACAATGGATTTTGTGACGGGATTGTCTCGTAGCCAGAGAGGACATGATTCAATTTGGGTAATAGTTGATCGCCTGACTAAGTCAGCGCATTTTCTGGCTGTACGAAAGGATTTTGAGCTAGAAAGGTACGCAGAGTTGTATATGAGACAGATAGTCAGACTCCATGGAGTACCAGTGACGATCACGTCGGATCGTGATCCTCACAGCAAATTTCTGGAAAAGTCTGCAAGTGGCCATGGGAACGAAATTGCAGTTTAGCACAGCGTATCATCCACAAACTGATGGCCAGTCAGAAAGGACAATACAGACTTTAGAGGATATGCTGAGAGCTTGTGTTGTAGATTTTCAAGGCAAATGGGAAGAACAGTTGCATTTGGTGGAATTTGCCTATAATAACAGCTATCAGCAGAGTATCCAGATGGCACCGTTTGAAGCCTTATATGGCAGAGTGTGCAGAACGCCGATTTGTTGGGACGAAGTTGGTGAACGAAGTATCACGGGGTCAGAGTTGGTACAGCAATCAGTAGAGGCTGTTGAGATTATTCGGGATAGACTAAGGACAGCTCAGAGCCGTCAAAAGAGTTATGCCGATCGGAGACGTCGACCGTTGGAGTTTCAAGTGGGAGATCACGTCTTTCTCAAGGTATCCCCGATGAAAGGATTGTCCCGATTCGGCAAGAAAGGAAAGCTCAGTCCGAGGTATGTTGGGCCATTTGAAATTTTGGAAAAAGTAGGGGATATGGCATACAGACTTGCTTTACCGCCAAACTTGTCACAAGTTCATAACGTTTTCCACGTGTCAATGTTAAGAAAGTACGAGCTAGATCCGACCCACGTTCTAAGGTACGAGGAAATAGACGTGGATGACCGAGTGTCGTACGTGGAAAGGCCAATCAGGATTGAAGATCGGAGGGATCGTGTGCTAAGGAATAAGACTATCCCGATGGTTAAAGTCGTCTGGGAACATCACGGGACCGAGGGTGCTACTTGGGAAAGTGAAGAAGCCATGAGACGTCAGCACCCCCAGTTGTTTGAATAGACAAGGATGTATTGTAAATTTCGAGGATAAAATTTTTGTAAGGGGGGAAGGATTGTAACAGCCCGAATTTTGATGTAAATCTGGAATCAATGAAGTTAACATTATTTCGCATTTCATTTTAGTAAGTCTCGCCCAGAGCTGATCACTCTTGGGATGCTAACCAATAGGGTATGGCTAATTGGAAACTAGTACGTGGATCAGGGACCCAATCACGAAACGAATGCCGATCTTGAGCAGTAATAAGAAAGTGTTTTGAACCGATACGAACCGATCGTAGGAAAGGCGATGGATTGAGTTGGCCAAGGCCAACGATGTACAAACGGATCGCAGGTGGTTCTGCAAAGCCGAAAGTACACGTGGCCAATCAATCCGGAGCTTGAACTGAACGATCGAGATTCTTGGAGCTAGTGACAATTTCTCATTCTCTCAAATGATGGAACCGTTGCGATTCGGATAACCCTAGGTCGATACACGTACACTCTAAACAGCCACCTGTTAGTGAGAGGTTCTAAAATTGAAAACCGAGCGAATTTTAAATACGAAATTGGGCCCGGATTGGGATATCAAATTCTGATGGCTTAAGAGATTCATTTAGGAATTCTGACGTCATACTACGCTGGCCACACACATTTGGAGTGTGTATGGATAAAAATCAGATTTTCGATCCGGGATTAGAAAATGACAGTTTTACCCTCGGGAGGCCGATTTGGGTTCGGGGCCCAGAAGTGGTTATTTCTCGAGACAGACGCCATTTTGGAGTGGCCACGCATACCAGGAGTCATTTTGGACCAAAACAGGAATTTCGACAAAAATTGAAAAATAATATTATTTTAATGCCGGAACTTCGCAGTCGATTTCCGGGGGCTTAGAAAATGAATTTTGAGATTCCGACGCCACCATAGGTTGGCCACGCATATATGGAACGCGTGGGTGCGAAAATTGGAATTTCGCCCTAGGGCCGGAAAAAGGACAGTTCCGCCCCTAGCCCGGTTCAGGTCCGAATTTCGGGGTGTACATTCAGGATATTTTCAAACATGTATCAGCTCAATTATTGGTGTTTTTGACCGAAATGCCCCTCAATTATTTAGGTTGAACGGTTTTGGATCGTCGGATCGAAGGGTAAAAAGGGAAATCGCGCGGATCGGCGACACGTGGCGCCCCCGGGCTGATATTTTTTACCATGTTTGACCCCCACCTTCTCTCTCCTCTCATTTTCTGATCAGACCTCACTCTCTCTCCTCTCCCTCTCTCCCGCTCCTCTCTCTTCTCTCTCTTTGCTCTCTCTCGGCCAAGGCTTGGTCGGAGCTATTCCGGCCACCGTGGACCACCACCGGCGGCGCACCAGCACCCCCTCGCCTCCACCAGACCCCAGCAGCAGACCCGAGCCGGCTCAGCCCCCGTTTCCTCCCTTTTCCAGCCCGTTTTTCTCTCTTTCTCTCTCTAGAGTTGCTGTTTTGGACGCCTGGGGCTTCGCCGAAGCTCCGCCGGCCAAACCGAAGCCACAGGGCCGTCCCCCGCCACCGTACGACCCCAGCCCAGCCCGCCCCGTACAGTGTCCGTACGGTACTGTTCACGCCCCGTACGGATCACTGTTCACGGCGTACTATTCACGCCGGGACCGGTCGCCGGAAACACTGTTCACCAGTGTCTGGCCGCCGTTCCTACGTCGTCTTGGGTCTAGAAAATCGTGAGTATAATTCCTAAACCCTGATTAGGACTGTTGGTACATTTTTCTAGACCGGTTTAGGTGTTTTCGGTGTATTCGGGACTGGGTTAGGTAATTCCGGTACTGATATTGATTGGAATTGTTAAATTGTATGTGTCCATAAATCATGTGGGATTTAATGGAGTTTTTAGATATGATTATTAAGTCTGGATTAAGGAAATGTAGATTTTCTGAGAACTAGATTTCGTACCGGGGCTGATTAGACCACAATAGTTGTGGGTCATGTGACTGGGAATTGCCTGATTGAGTGGTTGGTTGTGATTGATAATTGATTGTGTGATTTTAAAGGTGCACAGTGCATTACATGGCATTGATTAACCACTCATGTACGTATGCCGAGAATGAGACGTGTGCTAATGTTGTACGGAAATGCGTGCCTGGCATATGTGTGCATGTGATCACCATAATTGCCCGATGCGTTCACGCCGGGTTCAGATAAAATTGGGGCGTGTGCCGTGTGATCACAATACAGTCTTCGGATCGTGGCCTTCGGGTCGGGCCTTCAGGTCGTTCCGGGTTCGTCCGGAAGACGGCATTGATCGTGAGGAGATCGGTGTTGCGCCTAGAGCATTTCGACGCGGGCTAGAGACACTAGGCCAAGAACGCTATATGCGGGCCATGAAGTGTAGAATTGGTCTTCGGATCGTGGCCTTCGGGTCGTGGTCTTCGAATCGGGACTTCGGATCGTGGCCTTCGGGTCGGGCCTTTGGGTCGAACATAAAATTAAAAATGTACGCCGAGCTAGTGTGCCGTGTGATTCAGATTGAGAAATTGGCACGTGAATGGCATTTATCTGCATATGATTGAGTTAATCATTAAATTAATGCACGTGACTCGGTGTTTTAATTGAGGCATTATCATGATTAAAAATTGAGCACGTGTGTGCCGTGAATATATATATTTCATTAAATTGCCTAACCTGTAGGGTCGATACAATTGCCGGTCTGGGCCCGAGGGCCTAGGCCATTGTATATGTTATGTTGTTTGTGGTCAGGAGAATTGTACGTTAGCCTAGCCTAGGTTTAGGGGTTATATTCACTGAGATGTGTTCTCATTGGTGTTTAAACCAAACATTTCATACCCCCGTCCTTAAGAATGCCGCAGCCGCCACCACTTTTGGGATTCCGACACAGATTGAGTGGTTTACAAGTGTTTTTCCCTCGGGAAATGGAGAGGCCTATATTAGATATCGATCCGTGGTGTCCGTAGATGTCGGAGGGCCCGTTGAACAGAAGCAAGAATATATCGCCTGGTGTCTTGGTGATGATCAGGGACACATAGGACCACCTCTTAGATCCTTTGATGCGCCTCTAGACGAAAATGGTTTGATGACGCCGATCATAGCTAATGGCGAGGTGATCAACCCCGATGACGAACCGATAGGTGAAGCCTATGACCCCGAGGTAGACAATGAACCCCAGGTGGTAGCTGAAGACCAAGATGAGTGGTTGAAGGACGAGGATCTACCGGATGCCATGGATGTCGATGAAGCTGAGAATGGAGAAGTCGCAGAAATAGACAGTGACGAGGAACTTGGGTGGTATCTTGATCCAGAGATAGAATACGATTCTGAGGAGGAGAGAGCGCCAGTCTGGGATATGGACTCGGAGGAGTCTGAACCTCAGGCTAGCTCTCAAGAGGAGTCCGAGGCACAGGAGAGCTTAGAGTATGATTCCTCGGGATCGGACCCCAACTGGATGCCCTAGCTAAGCCCTAACCCCCAACTTCCCGATGACTTTTTTTGGTAGGCCATCTCACCCTAGTTAGTAGCTAACCAAACCCACTTGCGCAGCCAAAGCCCCTTTTTTATGTAATGGCTGCAGTGTGTCGGCTTTTGGGTGTTTTCTTAGTGTGGATTGTGAAGGCATAGTTTGTTATATATATCAGTTGTAAATATTTTCTTAAGGCAATGTAATAAGTTTGTTTATCTTGTTTTGTGCTATCTATGGTTGTCATTATATTTGTACAGGTGTATATATAGATATTTATATATACGTGTCTTCCGCATGTGTTTTGATCTCTAATGGTTGGGTCGGCAATGCAATCCTGGGAGCGTTGCACATCGAACGACCAAGGGCGATGATTACAAACCGAGTAGGTCAGGGCGTGACAGAATTTGTCTAAAGTTTTCCGTTGAGTTGCTTCCCTGGTTCTCATACTTGTTTTGTACGGGTGTTTTAATTATTGCTTCCGCATATGCCTTATGCTCTGTAATGGGACACGGGTCGGCGACGCGTCCTGGGACGTCGCACCATATCGACCTATACGCGGGATGCTGCGTGCCGTGGAGTTCGGGGCGTGACACTGACAATGAAGAAGATTCCAAAGTTATTAAAAGAGAATGGATCCAACACGAAGAATCTAAACCTCCCACTGAAGAACAAACTGTCGTTATAAATTTGGGCGATTCTGAAAATCCCAAAGAGACAAAAATTGGGGCAAGTCTCTCTCAAACAGATGCTGATCGATCTGAGTCGAACTCTTGAACGAGTACCGGGATGTCTTTGCTTGGTCTTATGCTGACATGCCGGGTCTGGACCCTAATATTGTAGAACACACATTGCCTCTCGATCCTGCCATTCCGCCTACGGAATAGAAGCTTAGGAGGACGAAGCCAGAAATTATCCAAGAAGATTGAGGAAGAAGTCATGAAACTGTAAAAAGTTGATTTCATTAAAGTTACTCATTATACTGATTGGATTGCCAATATTGTCCCAATCATGAAGAAGGAAAGGCGAGTTCAAGTATGTGTTAATGACCGCGACTTGAACAAAGCAAGTTCCAAAGATGATTTTCCATTGCCACATATTGATGTCTTGGTCAACAACACGGTAGGATTCGAATTATTTTCCTTCATGGATGGTTTCTCTGGTTATAATCAAATCCGAATGAAAGAAGAAGATATGACTAAAACATCTTTCATCACCCCATGAGGAACATTCTGTTACAAGGTTATGCCCTTCGGCTTGAAGAACGCGGGGGCAACTTACCAAAGAGCCATGGTGACACTGTTTCATGACATGTTGCATAAAGAGATTGAAGTTTACGTCGACGATATGATCGCTAAATCACGACAAGGTGAAGACCACATTGAAGTCTTGAGGAAACTGTTTGATTGACTTAGAAAGTTCAAGCTAAGGCTTAACCCCGCTAAATGTGTGTTTGGGGCAAAGTCTGGAAAGCTCCTTGGATTTATGGTTAGTAATAAGGGCATCGAGATTGATCCCTCGAAGGTGAAGGCCATTTACGATTTGAAACCCCCTTCTACTGTCAAGGAGGTCCGAATCTTGTTGGGAAGACTGAATTATGTTGCAAGATTTATTTCCCAGTTATCTGAAACAGCCAAGCCATTCTTCAAGCTATTGAAAAAGAATGCCAAAGTTGAATGGAACGAAGATTGTCATAAATCCTTTGAATAATTGAAGCAGTATCTTTCACAACCACCGATTTTAGTACCGCCTACTTCAGGTATACCTTTGATTTTGTATCTCACCATTCATGATGAGTCTTTGGGAGCTATGTTAGCGCAGAAGAGATCGGAGGATGGAATGGAACGCGCTATTTACTACCTCAGCAAGAAGTTTACCTCTGGTGAAGCTCGATACCCTAAAGTTGAGAAAACATGTGTAGCCTTAATTTGGGTATTACACAGATTACGACAATACACTCTTCACCATCGTATCCTGCTTGTGAACGAAAATGATCCTATCAAATATCTTTTGGAAAAGCCTGCACTGGTTGGAAGGCTTGCCAAATGGCAAATATTGCTCTCTGAATTTGATATCCAGAGCATGTCTCAAAAGTCCGTCAAAGGGAAAGCCATAGCTGACATGTTGGCTGAAAGTCCCTTAAAGTCAGACGACTGGGATGAAATTGATGAAAGAATCCATTTGGTGTCACATGACAAGTGGACCATGTATTTTGATAGAGCTATTAACCTCTCCGGTTCTGGCATTGGAGCAGTCCTGATATCCCTAGCAGGTCAACATTATCTAGTAGCTGCAAAGTTGGTATTTCCTTGTACCAATAACATTTCGGAACATGAGGCTTGCATCCTTGGTCTCCAATTAGCCATTGATATGAAGGTTAAGAGATTACAAGTTTATGGTGATTCCGCGCTTATCATTCTCCAAACAGGAGGTGAATGGCAAACTCGTGATTCAAAACTGATTCCTTACCATGAGTATCTTAAAGATTTGATGGAAGAATTCGAAGAGATCTCATTTAATTACTTGCCAAGATCTCAGAATCAATTTGTTGATGCTTTGGCAACGTTGTCCTCAATGTTACAAGTAACCGATGGTTTGAATATTGATCCTTTGCAAATCGATGTTTTAAAAGAGCCTGCGTATTGCATGGTTATAGAAGAAGAACTCGATGGTCAACCATGGTACTATAACATTATGAATTACCTTTAAGAAGGAAAATTTCCCCAAGGAAGTTGAGCTACTGATTAGAAATACTTTACTAAGTTAGCTTCCAAATTCTTTCTCAACGGAGGCGCTTTATATAAAAGATCTTTTGATTCGGTCATGTTGAAGTGCGTAGACACCAAAGAGGCCAACTTATTAATGAAAGAGATACATGAAGGAGAATGTGGTCCTCATATGAATGGCCATCTTCTAGCAAGGAAGATTATGAGGCTAGGTTACTACTAGTTAACCATGGAAGCCGATTGTATTCAATATGTGAGATGTTGCCATCAATGTCAAGTTTATGGAGACAAAATCAATGCTCCTCCAAATGAATTACATAAAATGTCTGAGGCATGACCTTTCTTAATGTGGGGCATTGACATTATTGGACCAATTAATCCTAAGGCATCAAATGGACATCATTTCATTCTAGTGGCTATTGATTACTTCACCAAATGGATCGAAGCCAATTCTTATATGTAACAGTCCGAATTTTGATGTAATTCTGGGATCAATGAAGTTAACATTATTCCGTATTTCATTTTAGTAAATCTCGCCAAGAGCTGATCCCTCTTGGGATACTAACCAATAGGGTATGGCTAATTAGGAAGTGGTACTTGGATCAGGGACCCGACCGCGAATCGGATACCGATCTTAATAAGCAATGAGAAAATACTATGAACCGATCTTAGAAAAGGCAATAGATTGGGTCTAACCAAGGCCAACGATGTGCAATCGGAACACAGGTGATTCTGCAAAATCGAAAGTACACGTGGTTAACCAATCCTAAGCTGAACTGCATGATCGTGATTCTTGGGGTAATAATTGTATCTCATTCTCTCAAAGTAAGGAACCATCGTGATTCGGATAACCCTAGGTCGATACGCGTATATTCTAAACAGCCACCCATTAGTGAGAGATCCTAAATTTTGAAACCGAGCGAATTTTGAATACAGAATTGGGCCCGGAATTAGATATCGATTTTCAACTGCTTAAGAGACAAATTTTGGAAATCTGACGCTGTATTACGCTGGCCATGCACATTTTGAGCAAGTAGGGTTAAAAATCAGATTTTCAGTCCGGGGGTCGGAAAATTACCATTTTGCCCATCGAGAGGCAGATTTGGATTCGGGGGCCGTATGAGGTTAATTCTCGAGACGGACGTCATTTTGGAGTGGCCACGTATACCATGAGTCGTTTTGGACAAAAATAGGAATTTCGAAAAAAATTGAAAAATAATATTATTTTATTCCCGAAACTTTGCAGTCGATTTCCGGGGGCTTAGAAAATGAATTTCGCAATTCTGATGCCACATTAGGTTGGCCACGCACATATGGAACGCGTAGGTGTGAAAATTGGAATTTCGCCCTTGGGCTGGAAAAAGGACAGTTTTGCCCCTAGCTCAGTTCAGGTCCGAATTTCGAGGTGAACGATCGGGATATTTTCTGAGGCCTATCAGCTCAATTATTGGCATATTTGACCACTTTGCCCCTAAATTATTAAGGTTGAATGGTTTTGGATCGTCGGATCGAAGGGTAAAATCGTCAAACGCGCGGATCGGCGACACGTGGCGCCCTAGCCCCCATATTTGACCACCTTGGACCAGCTTCTTCTCTCTCCTCCCCATTTCAGATCTGATCAGCCTCTCTCTCTCCTTTCTCTCTTCGGAAATCTCCCTCTTCTCCCTCTCCTCTCTCGGCCAAGCCTTGGCCGGAGCACCGCCGGCCGCCGTGAGCTACCGCCGGTGCCGCTGCTGCTCCCCCATGCCACCACCAGCCCTCAGCCTTGGTCCCGGCCCAGCTCAGCCCCGTTTCCCTCTCTTCCAGCCCGTTTCTCCCTCTTTCTTTCTCTCTCTAGGTTTTGTTTTGGACGCCCGGAGCTCGGCCGGCCGATATGTCGCCACAAGGCCAACCCCACCGCCGTACGACCTCAGCCGTCGCCGTCCGTACAGTGTCCGTACGGAATCACTGTTCACAGTGACCGTACGGAATCACTGTTCACCGTTCGGGAACCGGTCACCGGATTCACTGTTCACCAGTGTTTGGCCGCCGTTCCGTCGTCGTCATGGGCCTAGAAAATTGTGTGTATAATTCCTAAACCCTGATTAGGACTGACAATACGTTTTTCTAGACCGGTTTAGGTAGAATCGGTGCATTCGGGACAGGGTTAGGTATTACCGGTACTAGCTTTGAGATGAAATGTTAAATTGTATGTGTCCATAAATCTTAAGTGATTTAATGGAGTTTTTAGGAATGCTAATTAAGTCCGAATTAAGGAAATGTTAATTTTTCTAGGACTAGATTTCGTACCGGGGCTAATTAGACCGCATTAGTTATGGGTCGTTCGATTGAGGATTGCCTGATTGAGTGGTTGGTTGTGATTGATAATTGATTGTGTGATTTTAAAGGTGCACGATGCATTACTTGACATTGATTAACCACTCATGTATATATGCCGGGAATGAGACGTGTGCTAAGGTTGTACGGAAATGCGTGTCTGGCATGTGTGTGTGTGATCACTATAATTGCCCAATGCGTTTACGCTGGGTTCAGATAAAATGGGCCGTGTGCCGTGTGATCACATTAAGGTCTTCGGATCGTGGCCTTCGGGTCGTTCCCGGTTCGTCCGGAAGACGGCATTGACCGTGAGGAGATCGGTGTTGCGTCTAGAGCGTTTCGACGTGGGCTAGAGACACTCGGCCAATAACGCTATGCGGGCCATGAAGTGTAGTATTGGCCTTCGGATCGTGGCATTCGGGTCGGGCCTTCGGGTCGAACATAAAATTGAAAATGAATGCCAAATTAGTGTGCCGTGTAATTTAAAATTGAGATTTGGCACGTGTATGGCATCTTCAATTGCGATCTGCGTTAATTGTCGCATTCTTGCATGAGAATTGGTATGCGAATTGAAATATTGGCACCTTAAATCATGAGCACGAGTGTGGCGTTCGAGTGATAAAATATGCCACGTGTATGTCGTGACTATATGTTATTAAATTGTCTAACCTGCAGGGTCCGTGTAATCGTAGGTCTGGGCTCGAGGGCCTAGGCCATTGTATGTGATATGTTGCTTGTGGTAAAGACAATTGTACGTTAGCCTAGCCTAGGTTTAGGGATTGTATTCACTGAGATGTGTTCTCATTGGTGTTTAAACCAAACATTTCAGACCCCCGTCCTTGAGAATGCCGCAGCCGCCACCACTTTTTGGGATCCCGACACAGATAGAGTGGTTCACGAGCGTTTTTCCCTCGGGAAATGGAGAGGCCTACATAAGATATCGATCTGTGGTGTCTGTAGATGTCGGAGAGCTCGTTGAACATACGCAAGAATATATCGCCTGGTGTATTGGGGATGATCAGGGGAACATAGGTAGGCCCCTTAGGTCTTTCGATGCACCCTTAGATGAGAATGGCTTGATGGCGCCTATCATTGCTGATGGCGAGGTGATCAACCCCGATGACGAACCGATAGGGGAAGCCTATGATCCCGAGGTAGACAATGAACCCCAAGTGGTAGCTCAAGACCAAGATGAGTGGTTGAACGACGAGGATCTACCGGATGCCATGGATGTCGATGAGGTTGAGAATGGAGAAGTTGAGGAAGTAGATGGCGACGAGGAGGTAGGACTTTATGTGGACTATGAGTATGAGCCGGATTCGGAGGATGAAAGAGCGGTAGCCTTAGCCATGGAATCGGAGGAGTCCGAACCTCAGGCTAGCTCTCAGGAAGAGTCCGATCCGAAGGAGAGCTCAGAGTACGATTCCTCGGGTTCTGATCCCGATTGGATGCCCTAGCCCAGTCCTAACCCCTAACCTCCAGTTGACTCTTTTTAGAAGGCCATCTTACCTTAGTTAGTAACTAACTGAACCCTCTGACGCAGTCAAAGCCCCTTTTTGTTGTAATGGCTGCAGTGTGTCAGCTTTTGATGTAAATTTTAGTGTGGCGTGTTGTAGGCTGAGTCTGTTGTAAATATGTATATATATGCTAGTTGTAAATATTTTCAAGGATGTAAATGTTTTTATGGCAATGTAATAAGTTTGTTTAATTTCTGCATTAATGATCTTGTTCTGTGCTATCCATGGTTGTCATTATATTTGTACAGGTGTATATATAGATATTTATATATACGTGTCTTCCGCATGTGTTTTGTTATATGATGGTTGGGTCGGCAATGCAATCCTGGGAGCGTTGCACATCGAACGACCAAGGGCGATGATTACAAACCGAGTAGGTCGGGGCATGACATTATGCCCACGTCACTACGAAAAGTGTGGTAAAATTTATTCGTCGTGACATTATTGCTCGATATGGGGTTCCATAAGTAATTATCACCGATAATGGGTCAAACCTGCTTAACAAAGTAGTGGATGAGCTACTCAATAAGTTTCACATTCGCCACTTGAATTCTTCTCCTTATCGCCAACAAATGAATGGAGCTGCGGAGGCAGCAAAAAAGAACATAAAGAAGATTCTGTCCAAGACGGCAGAGAAGTATTGAGATTGGCATGATCGGTTGCCATACTCATTAATGGCTTACCGAACTTCTGTTTGCACTTCGACTGGGGCAACACCATTCTCATTAGTGTATGGAATGGAAGCAGTTTTACCTGTGGAAGTGGAAATTCCTTCATTAAGGGTACTTTCGCAAGTAAAGCTTGCTAAAGCAGAATGGATTCAACAAAGATTTGAACAGCTTAAAATGATTGATGAAAAAAGGATAAAAGCTCTGTGCCATGGACAAAACTACCAAAAGCGAGTGGCTAAGTCATTCAACCGTAAGGTTCAACCCAGGCATTTTGAGGTCAATGACCTAGTTTTAAGGAAAGTCCTACCCATCATTCCAGATCGTGGGAAGTTCGCCGCCAATTATGAAGGACCGTATGTCATCAAGAAAGTGTTACCTAGCGGAGCATTGATTCTTGTAAAAATGGATGGCTGAGAGGTGCCAAAACCTATAAATGCTGATGCTGTCAAGAAATATTTTCCTTGAATAAAAAGTTTGAGCTGTTTTTGGATTGAATTTGTAATATCCCGAAATTCGACTCAATCTCTGGAATGAATAGAATGAGTCTTATTCAATATTTCGTTTTCGTAAGTCTTGCTCGCAGCTGATCACTCTTGGGATACTGACCAAATGGGAATGGCTAACTAGGAATAGGTATGTGGACCAAGGACCCGATCGCTAAGTAAGCCTGATTTCGAGAAAAGACGAGAAAGTATTTTGGGCCAGTGTGGATCGATCTTCGAAACGTAACAGACTCGGTTTGGCCAAGGCCAATAGTCACGCCCCGAACCTCACGACACGCAACATCCCGCGTGTATGGGTCTATATTATGCGACGTCCCAGGAAAGCATCGCCGACCCAAAAGCCAAGAAACAGTCATAGCACAAGCGAAAGCAAAATAGGATAAACACAACACCCTGACAGAATAATTATGAGAACCAGGGGAGTATCACAACGAAATGACAAAAGATAATCCAAACACTCAAAAATCTTTAGAAAACATCCTCACACATTCAGTCGTATAAATTCACTTGCAAAAGAGATTCAATGATTAGAAAGTTCAACTATGAAAGAAAGAAAGACTATAAACCAAAAACGTCTGTTCTCACACA
The DNA here is from genome assembly GCA_031216185.1 of Syzygium aqueum. NCBI lineage: Eukaryota > Viridiplantae > Streptophyta > Magnoliopsida > Myrtales > Myrtaceae > Syzygium > Syzygium aqueum. Next base: position 19,773,285 of record CM062241.1, on the reverse strand, counting down.
CGTGATCAAGAACTAGTCTAGGGCACCTAATCGGAGTCGGAATCAGAAGACTCTGAAGAACTCTCTGGCATCTCGGAATCTTCGTCGGAACTCGACTCCATGGACTCCTCGGACTCCTCCGTATCCATCGGTTCAGCTTCGTCCACTTCCATTGGTACCGGGGCTGGGTTTACTACTGCTGGTTCATGTCCTATACCTCCTAACTCTTCATCCTCGACTACCTCAAAGGCGCCATTAAATCCCGGAATCCACTCTAAATCCATGTTTGAGTCCACTATTTCACCATCAGGACATTGGGAATCTAACTCACCCACTACGTTGAACGGAACATCCATGGTACGGAGAGGACCAAATTCTGCTCCATCACGGTCACGGAAACACCATGCTACATACTCGTGGGCCTCAGCATGTGTTGTACCCACATCTACTCCTACTAGAGAATAATGTCTAATAAACATTTCCCCATTCCCTATAGGGTGTACGGTCATAGTATGCTCTAACTAGAAGGGGATCCCGAAACGCACTGGAACATCCGGCATCGTCACAGACGGGGGTCTGAAATGTTGGTTATGAAAATCGTGAGACAACTCTCAGTAAGTGAAAACCTCTAAACCTAAACTAGGCTAACATTCATCTCCTGACGGGTACAATCAAAATCATACGCAAAATCAGTAATCTCAATGACCCTGCAGGTTAATCAATTCAATAATATCATAGTACATACGCTGCACTCTCGATCACGCGTACGTCACAAACATGCTCAAAACCTTTAGTGTCAGTTTAGAATATAGATCACCGAGTCGTACAAAATCACACACTGACCCATGCATTCATATGCATGCAAATGTCACTATTTTGCCATGCTCACGATTTAACTCATATGGCGTTCCGGCATAAGATTCAATTCGTGTTCCGATTATAAAATAGAATCCGCTTAGACACGTCCCATACCATACCCAGCATATTCCATTACATAATCAGGCACTATGCATCACACGTAATCATTTATTCTGTTAATTCGACCCGAAGGCCCGATCCGAAGACCAGATCCGAAGACCACGACCCGAAGGCCTGACCCGAAGGCCAATCACAACACTCCGTGGCCAGTGTAAAAACGCCCCAAGCCCAGTGTCTCTAGCCCACGCCAAAACGCATCAGGCGCAACACCGATCTCCTTACGAACCGGAGCCCACGTAAAACGCATCAGGTTGGCCATCTTCCGGACGAACTGGACATCGTCCTGCTTCAAAGTGCATGAGGACGGCACACCTCGCATAACACGCATCAGGGCGAAAGGTGATTACACATTCACACATCCAATTTTATATGAACCCCGCGTAATGCATCAGGGTATAATTAGGTGATCACATATCCATGGCAAATATGCATTCTCGCACAATTTCGACACAAGCCTCATACTCGGCAGACATTATGCATGGCCATGCAAATTTCGCACACGAATGATGGTGCGATATACAATGAGCATATTGTTCCACAATATATAATACAGTTCAACGCCACGAATTCATGCTCAAACAATTCACGTCGCATACTTAACTGGCTCATTAATACCATGGGGCACCACACACATAATTGGCACTTGCGACTTACTCGGGCATCATGATTTCCATTTAAATCAATAATCAATTACACCCCACAATGGTCGACCACACAAGCATGCAACATGGCATTGCATAATCAAGCATAATTCACACCCAAATCAGCCACTACATGGCCCAACCAATCACACATGGCAGTTCACGAACAAACCACATATTAGCCGTACAAGGCCCAATTAAATCCTCAATGGACAGCCACTAATCAGTCCGAGAGAGAAAAACCGAGAATATACAAAATCAGGTCCAATCTGGGCAGTTGCACAGTGACAGAAATCCATTTGAAATAAATAGCAAATCAATTTCAAAAATTATGAAATTTGGATATGTTGTACAAAACATCTTGATAAACATTTTCTGTGAAGAACTCGAAACCCAGTTCCAACAATAAGCACCTCGTTTTGACACTCAAAGCCGGACAGAACCCGGTTCGCTCGAACAGTCCCTCAGACCATCAAAAGTACAACTCATTCAGTACACAAATCACTTTGGAAAGCCCTGAAATTTTTATATGTCATAGACACAAGTGTGTTTAACAATATTTGTGAAGGACATTTGTTGAAATAAGGTCTGAAAAATTTTATAAAAATTCGGAAAGGCAAAAAGGTCGGGTGAACAGTAAATCGGCAGTTTTGTGACGGTCTGAAAACCGACCTCCGAATGATCCCAAAAAAATTCCAAAAATTCTGAATTTAAAGTATGTTATACTTAAAGATGTTGGGAACAAATTCTATGAAGAACGCTTCTCAGATTTGGCCCACAATGATTACCAAACAAAATAATAAAGCACAAAGGTACAATAACAACCAGAAATCCGAGAATCATAAAACTTGCACCATTAAACAAATCAAGCTTATACAATCACAAAACCAACCATACACAGCCCCTAATCCATCCCTAGATATGCTATTGGTAACCCACTAGCCTAACTAAGGATTAGAAAGTCACTTACCAATAAGGCGGTTAATTATAATAACCTCTAATTTCCTTTAGTTTATTCACTACTAACACCCTAATCCCATCTAGAGCGCATAATCGTCCTAATTAGAGCTTAGAGGAATACACTCACATAATCTGAGCTCGGGACGATGAGGAATGGTGGCCGATCATCGGTAAACGGTTTAACCGGCGGCACGATTCCAAAGGGTGTCGGTGAGCGGCGATGCGGCTCCGGCGGCGGTTAGGCGTGTTTTTCTCCACACGGCCGAGAGAGAGAGAGGGAGAATGAGAGAATCGTGGTTGGTGGTGGCGGTCGATGGCGACGGTGGCAAGGCGGAGGCGAGAGCGGCGTCGGTGGCGGCGTCACGGTGGCGTGGCGGCTTCGGCGGCGAATGGTGGTTCTCGGCTCTCACTCGGCCGAGAATGAGAGGGAGAGACGGAAATAGAGAGAGGGCGAGACAGAGAGGAAAGGAGAGAGAGAGAGAGAGAGAGAGAGAGAGAGAGAGAGAGAGAGAGAGAGAGAGAGAGAGAGAGGGAGGTGTTGATGGTGGTTTGTAACTGACGTGAGGGGGAAAGACGAAGAGTCTCGGTACTAATTGTAGTAAGGTGTAATCGATGCGAGGAAGGGAGACGAAGAGTCTCGGCTTGAAGGGAGAGCGATGGGTATCCTCTAAATTTCGGAATACTATTTGGGCTCGGGGGTAAAGTTGTCATTTCTCTCCGATCCCGAGTCGTATTGCCGTTTTTCGACCGGGTCAACCCCATACATGAATGGCCAATATAATTTGATGTCGTCCCTGTGAAAACCATCCCGCAAACCCACAAAAATTGGTCTCGAAGTCCGGACCTGAATTCCGGGATGTTACACCAACGACTTATGATCGGATAGTAGGTGAATCTGCAAGACCGAGAATACACGTGGCCAACCAATCCCGAACTTAAACCGAATGATCGTGTCTCCGGAACTAGCGATAATTTCTCTCGTTCTCTCGACAATCAAGATCGCCGCGGTTCGGACAACCCGAGGTCGATACGCGTAACTCCTAAACGGCCGCCCGTTAGTGAGAGATTTGGAAATTTGACAATTTTGATCATGAAATTTAATCCGGACTTCGAGGCCGATTTTCGTGGGTTACGGGATGGTTTTTTTTATAAGGACGACGTCAAAATTATGTTGGCCACTCATATATAGGGTTTATACGGTTGAAAAATGGCAATTCGACCCGGTATCAGAAGAAAATGACGAAATTGCCCTTGAGCCTTTTGGTATTCCGAATTTTGGAGGTTTTAGAAGATTTATTTATTAAATTTTTTTGGGGATGTGCCAAGCCCTAGAGTGATGACACTTGTCATCAATCCCTCTTCCCCATGAGTGCCATCATTACTTTTCCATCTTTCTCTCGCACCTCTTAGACTTCTCCATGCAAGACAACCCCCCCTTTCCCTCTCACTTTTCTCTCTTTCACTCTTTCTCTTTCTCTCCTCTCTCTCTCTCCCTCTCCCTCCCACGCCAGCCAAGCCCTACCGTCCGTCTGCCTTCCCGCCGAACACAGCCGCACCACTACCATCCACCGTCGCCTCCCTCACTGCCGTCTCTCACCTTCTTGTCCGTCTCCCCTCCGTCTCCTCTCCATCTCGGTTACATGCAGGTGTGAACGCCGGACCATCGAGGAGGAGGCTGACTATTCGTCTTCTCGCCGAGGAGCACCGCCGCAGCCGCTTGCTATGGCCGCTACTGCTGCCCTCACCGTCGCCTCACTCCCTCCCTCTCTTGTCCGTCACCACCACCAGCAGCTCACTCACTCTCTCTCCCTCTCTCTTTCCCTCTCTCGATCGGGTGAGCTGCCAGCACCGGAGCCACTCACCGCCGTACGCCACCGCCGGAGCCGCTCGCCACCGCCCCTCACCGACCATCCCCTCGTCCTCTCACCATTCTCTCTCTCTCTCTCTCTGTCTCTCTGTCTCTCTCTCTCTCTCTCTCTCTCTCTCTCTCTCTCTCCCTCTCTCTCTCTCTCTCTCTCTCTCTCTCTCTCTCTCTCTCTCTCTCTCTCTCTCGTTCGGTGCCAAGGACACCGGGACGCCACCACCCGCCGAAGTCGCGCCGTCCGTGCCATTAGCCTAGCGCCGCCGTGAGTGACCGCCAAGTCCACCGCTGCTCCGCCGTCCGTCTGCCTCCCTTGCCATGAGCTGCCAGCCACACCGACCGTGAGCCGCCGCCCATAAAAGCTGTGGACCGCGGGTCGCCGCTCGCCGTCGCCCCTTTGGAATTGTTGCCGCCGATTTCATCGTTCACCGTTGATCGGCCGCCGTTCCTCGTCGTCCCAAGCTTGGATTAGGTGAGTGTGAACCTCTAAACCCTAATTAGGACGATAATGCATTTTAGTGGGTTAGGGAATTATTATTAGTGGTCAATTAGTGATGATTAATGGCACACATGAAATAATACCTTAATAGCAAGTGTCGGGAGAACGTTGATGGGATACTAAGTGGAATTAGAGGTGGATTGGAAGCTGAGACGAGGTGATTTAGTGACTGTTGGCATCGGGATTTATTAGCCGATTAGCAATAAGTTTGAGGATTGGCTTGATTAGGGTGCCGGGATTGCCGGGGTGATTGGATTGGTCGTTGATTTACTCAACTGTGATGATGTGAAGTTACCATGTTGCATGCTTGTGTGGCCGACCATTGTGGGATGTGAATGATTACTGATTTAAACAAAAATCATAATGCCCGAGTAAGTTGCAAGTGCCAATTATGTGTGTGGTGCCCCACGATATTAATGGGGCCAGCTAAGTATGCGACGTGAATTGTTTGAGCATGAATTCGTGACGTTGAAATGTATTATATATCGTGGAACAATATGCTCATTGTACATTGCACCATCATTTGTCACGCCCCGACCTACGCGGCACGCCACAACCCGTTCGACGGTCGATATAGTAGTGCGACGTCCCAGGACGCGTCGTCATCGACCCGTTTCCCCAAAACAGAACGTAAGGCACAAGCGGAAGCAAAAATATAAACATAAAACACCCTGACAGAATAAATATGAGAACTAGGGAAGCAACACAAAGAGATATGAGGCAACGTACACATCCATACCAAAACTACCAAAAACATTCTTACATTGTTCCAAGGAAAACGACATTAGAATTAAAGTGCAATCAAAAGAAAGCCAACAGTCAACAGCAGAGGGTCCTAAGTCCAAAAAGTGTCTACCCTCATGAAAAGAAAGTCAAGCCTAGTCTAGGGCACCCAATCCGGATATGAGCCATCGGACTCGGACGAACTGTCGGGTATCTCTGAATCCTCGCTAGGAATCTCCTCCTTGGACTACTAGGTATCCATCGGCTCGGCTTCGTCGACCTCCATTGGCTCCACCACTGGGTCCTCCACTCCTAGCTCGTGATCTATACCTCCTAACTCTTCGTCTTCGGCGGGCTTGTACTAAGCGAAAGGACCTATGGTCTCCTCCTCATCCATCTCGAAATCCACGATCTCACCGTTCGGACACTGCGGGTCAAGCTGGCCCTCCATGGTGAACGGAACATCCATCGTACGGAGGGGTCCAAACTCGTCTCCAAAATGGTCCCGGAAACACCAGGCTACATACTCATGAACTTCAGGATGTGTCGTACCCACGTCTACACTAATCGCAGAGTAATGTCTCAAGTACACCTCCCCATTCCCCACCGGATGTGTAGTCATAATGTGCTCATAATCTAGGGGAATCCCAAAACGTACCGGGACAGGTGGCTTCGTCATGGACGCGGGTCTGAAAGGTTGGGTTATAAAAACCGTGAGACACATCTCAGTGAGTGCAAACTCCTAAACCTAAATTAGGCTAACATGCATCTCCTGATGGGGAAAACAAATCACACACATATCATAGTGACTTAGGCCCGTAGGCCCAAATCGGCATTTCAATGACCCTGCAGGTTAGACAATCCCATAATATCACATTTCGCAAGCGGCACTCTCGATCACGCGTACGTCACACGCATGCTCAAAACCTTTAGTGACAATTCCAAGTATAGTTCACCGAGTCACACAAATCAGCATGCCAACTCATGCATTCATATGCATGCAAATGCCACTAACTCGTCATGCCCACCATCAAACTCCTAGGGCATCCCGGCACAAATTTTCATTCGTGTTCCAATTATAGAATGAAATCTACTTAGACACGTCCCATACCATGTCCAGCGGATTCCATCGCATAATCAAACACTATGCATCACACGTTAACCATTTATTTCATTAACTCGACCCGAAGGCCCGACTCGAAGGTCCGATCCGAAGATCCGGTCCGAAGACCAATCACAACACTCCGTGGCCAGCTTAGAGACGCCCCAGGCCCAGTGTCTCTAGCCCGCGTCCTTACGCATCAGGCGCAACACCGATCTCCTTATAAACCAGAGCCCGCGTAAACGCATCAGGATGGTTGTCTTCCGGACGTACCGGGCATCGTCCTGCTCCAAAGTGCATGAGGACGACACACCCGGCGTAAACGCATCAGGGCGAAGGTGATCACACATTCACACAACCGGTTTTATCTTAACCCCGCGTAAACGCATCAAGGCATAATTAGGTGACCACATGTCCATGGCATACACGCATTCCCGCACAATTTCCACAAGCCTCATACTCGGCATGCACAATGTGTAGCCATGCAAATTCCGCACACGAATGTTGGTGCAATGTACCACGCAATTCAATGCCAACAAATCATGATCCATGATCCACGTCATATGCTTAGTCGGCCCAATCAATTAAACTCGGGGCATCACATGTGAATACGGCACTTATGACGTATATTGATAATTCACCAATCACATTCCACACATGTCGATCACACGAACATGCGACATAGTAGACCCAAATGATCATAATTGCCAAAACCGACATACAAGTCAATCATCCCGGCAATCCCGGCAGTCCAAATCAGTTTGACTCTCAAACTATCGTGGAATTGGCCCTCAAAATCCAATGTGGACAGCAGCTAATTCTCTCTATTTCAACCTCTAATTCTCTTCCAAATTCTGTTTTGTCAACCATTACTAATTTCCCGACACTCACCAATAGCATGCAATTCATACGAGTCCTAATTAGCGATATTCGACTAACCGACACACCCTAGGCCCGTTTAAAGCGCATAATCGTCCTAATTAGGGTTTAGAGGTTTTCACCCACCTAAATCCAAGCTCGGGCGACGGGGAATGGCGGCCGATCATCGGTGAACGGTGAAACCGGCGGCACAAGTCCCAAGGGCGACGGCGAGCGGCGGTCCGGCGGTTCACAGCAACCACGGGCGGTGGTGCACGACCGGCGGGGCTGCTGTTCACGGCGAGGGGGAACCGCACGAGTGGCTGAGTGGCTCCGAGCGGCTGCTGCTCACGACGGTGACGGCGAACAGTGAGCAGTCCGACGGAGGCACGGCAGTCGGCGGTCTAGGCGACGGACGACTATGGCGCGGCTGTTCCGGCGAGGGAGAGCAGAACAGCGAGTGACGGAAGGAAATAGGGAGAGACGGCGAAGATGGCGGCGGAGGACAGCCACCGCGGTGGCGGTGAACGGCGGCGTGCAGCGGCGGGTGGCTCCGGCGGTGGTTCACCCCTGCATGCAGCCGCGGCGGAGAGGAAGGAGAGAGGCGGTGGCGACGGCGGCGTGACTGATCCGACAGCCACTCCACTGCATGCAATAGGAGGAGAGAGAGAGAGCGACGGCGGAGGAAGAGCAGCGGCGGTGGCCACGGCGAGCGGCGGCCGGCGGTGCTCCTCGACAGAAGGCAAGCGGTCAGTGTGCTCCTCCTTGGCTGACCGGCGCCATTCCTCGTTGCATACAGGCCGAAATGGGAGGAGACGGAGGTGAGACGGAGGAGAATGGCAAGGGGTGACAGCGGCCAACAGCGGCGGCCTTGACGGGGCGGCATCAGACTCGGCGGAGGCGGGGCCAAGCTGACCTTGGCGTGAGGCCTTGGTCGGCCGTGGACAGCAAGGGAGGAAGGACAGAGACGGCCGGCTGGCAGTGAGGCGAGAAAGAGGAGTCAGTGCACGGCGGCGGTGCCGGCTGGTGGCGGCCGTTTCGGCAGGCGGCGGGCGGCGTGAGGCTGAGCGGGAGAGAGAGATCGCCGGAGAGGAGAGGGAGAGGAGTGTGGCCGGTGAGAGGGGAGAGAGAGAGTGAGTGAGAGAGAAAGAGAGGGAAAAGAGTGGGAAGTGAGAGGCAATGATGTTGAACATAGGGAATGCCAAGAGGTAGGATAAAACTTTGCATAAAATGATGGGCTTCATGGGGAAGGGTTAGAGTGACAAGTGTCACCCCCTAGGGCTAGGTCTAGACACACCAAAATTCGGAATTCCAAAGGGCAAAGGGGCAAAACCGACATTAAGTTCCGGTACCGGGTCGAATCGCTAATTTTTCGACCGTACAAGTCCTATATACATATGGCCAGCTCAATTTGACGTCGTCCTCATAAAAACTATCCCGAGATTCACGAAAATCGTTCTCGATGTTCGGATTAAATTTCACGATCAAATCGTCGAATTTCAAATTTCTAAATCTCTTACTAACGGGTGGCCGTTTAGGATTCAAAAGTTTTGATCTCGGGTTGTCTGAATCGCGGCGAGCTAGGGAGAGGGAACGAGAGGAATTATCACTAGTTCCGATGACACAATCGTCCGTTTCGGATGATCGGTTCACACTGGCCCAAAATACTTCCTCGTGATTCTCCTAAGTCAGGCTTGGCTCGCGACCGGGTCCTTGGTTCAAGTATCTATTCCTAGCTGGCCATTCCCATCTGGTCAGTATCCCGGGAGTGATCAGTTCTGGGCGAGACTTACGAAAATGAAATATCGAATAATACTCGTTTAATTCATTCCAGAGATCGAGTCGAATTTTGGGATGTTACATCATTCGTATGCGAAATTTGCATGGCCACGCATATTGTCTGTCGAGTATGAGGCTTGTGTCGAAATTGTGTGAGAATGCGTGTTTGCCGTGGATTTGTGATCACCTAATTATACCCTGATGCGTTTCACGCGGGGTTCAGATAAAATTGGATGTGTAAATATGTGATCACCTTTCGCCCTGATGCGAGTTACGCGGGGTGTGCTGTCCTCATGTACTTTGTAGCAGGACGATGCCCGGTTCGTCTGGAAGATGACCAACCTGATGCGTTTTACGTGGGGTCTGGTACGTAAGGAGATCGGTGTTGCGCCTGATGCGTTTTGACGCGGGCTAGAGACACTGGGCCTGGGGCGTTTTTACGCTAGCCACGAAGCGTTGTGGTAAAGGAAAAGAAATTATGCGTCTCTACCAGAATTGTAGTAAAGAATAATTGAGCATTTACATGCATTTAAATGCCTGGGCCAGTGTGCGAGTATGTTCGATTCGGTGATTCGCATGCGAGACTGACACTCAAAATTATGAGCATGCATATGACGCACATGTGACTGGGAGTGCCGCGTATGTGACGTGATATTATTGGTTTATCTAACCTGCAGAGTCATTGAGAATATCGATTTGGGCCTAAGGGCCTAAGTCATCTTGTGTGTGATTTTGTTTACCGTCAGGAGATGCATGTTAGCCTAATTTAGGTTTAGGGGTTTTTTACTCACTGAGAAGTGTCTCACGGTTTTTATAATCCAACCTTTCAGACCCACGTCCGTGACAATGCCGGATGCCCCAGTGCGTTTTGGGATCCCTGTTGAGTTCGAGCATACTATGACCGCACACCCCATAGGGAATGGGGATGTGTATCTTAGGCATTATTCTCTAATAGGAGTAGATGTGGGTACGACACATCCTAAGACCCATGAGTATGTAGCGTGGTGCTTTCGAGATCATTTTGGAGACGAATATGGACCTCTCCGTACTATGGATATCCCGTTTACCATAGTGGGTGAGTTGGATCCATAGTGTCCAGATGGAGACATCATGGACACTGACATGGGTTCGGAGTGGAGTATGGGTTCTTATGGTGTGTACGAGGCTGCCGAGGATGAGGTGCTAAGAGGAGTAGACTATGAGCCAGTAGTAGTGGACCTAGTTTTGGAGTCGATGGATGTTGACGAAGCCGAGCCGATGGATACCGAAGAGTTCGAGGAGGAGAATTCCAGCGAGGACTTAGTTACCAGAGAGCTCATCAGAGTCTGATGATTCCAATCCAGACTGGGCGCCCTAGGCTAGACTTGGCCATGTTTTGTTAGGGTAGGCACCTTTTTGAATTATAGCCCTCTTTTCTTTTTGTAAGTTGATCCTCCTAGCCACTTATTCCCTTTTGACCAGCGGTAGCAGTTGACAGGACCTTTTGTTGCACCTCTCTTTTTTATTACTGTTTAAATGGATATTGTAAGAATGTTTGTGATGGTTTTGATGGATGTGTAATTTATCTAAAGTTTTCCGTTGAGTTGCTTCCATGGTTCTCATACTTTGTTTGTACGGGTATTTTAATTATTGCTTCCACATGTGCCTTATGCTCTGTAATGGGACACGGGTCGGCGACGCGTCCTGGGACGTCGCACCATATCGACCTATGCACGGGATGTTGTATGCCGTGAAGTTCGGGGCGTGATAGAATTCAAGTCACTTTAGGACATTGCAATCATGCATCACATGCACACATGGCATTTTTGCATATTTGCTCATTTTATAGGTACTCAATTGTTCCCTAGGGAAGCTATTCCAAACCTCAAGGAGTCAAGCTCAAGGAAGTAGCTAAAAAAAAAAATTCTTCTCCCTAGAGCTTAGGAAGTAGATCCTATTTGTAAGGACCTTTTTTGTCCAAAATATTTTTCAAGTTTGAAATTTTATTAAAAAACATCCCCAGAGGAGTAAAAAAAAATTCAAATATTTTGATTTGTCAAAATTCCCCATAGATAGGAGATTTAACCTGTAACAACCCGGTCTGATGAGGGCGGGGAGTGGTCACCGGGGTTCGAGAGTCTGGACAAGGAGCGGCTCCTGGCAGGCTTCTAGGATGGCAAGGGGGACATGTCTCTGTCCCACATCGCTTAGGGGGGAGTCCTGGGAGTGTTTATAGGGCTTGGCCCCTAACCCTTGTGTAACGCGTTTTAAAACCGTGAGGACTTAGTGTCCAAAGCGGACAATATTACACAAGGAGTGGCACAACGGAAGCGTGGTGGGGCTGAGGTCCCTACAAATGGTATCAGAGCTGACTCCCGACCGCGTGTGGGTCCACAGCGAGGACGCTGTGCCCGAAGGGGGGGAGAATGTAACAACCCGGTCTGATGAGGGCGGGGAGTGGTTGCTGGGGTTCGAGAGCCTGGACAAGGAGCGGCTCCTGGCAGGCTTCTAGGATGGCAAGGGGGGCATGTCTCTGTCCCACATCGCTTAGGGGGGAGTCCTGGGAGTGTTTATAAGGCTTGGCCCCTAACCCTTGTGTAACGCGTTTTAAAACCGTGAGGACTTAGTGTCCAAAGCGGACAATATTACACAAGGAGTGGCACAACGGAAGCATGGTGGGGCTGAGGTCCTTACATAACCAAATGATCCTTTGAAAAAAAAAAGAAAAAGAAGCAAAAAGGATTTATAAAAAATGCCGAATGGAAATGCCTAGGATGATAAAAGGCAAACCTTTGATCAAACACGTTCTTATATGCATTTTGAGAAAATTAAGCAAAAAAATCATGTCCTAGGACTTAGGGTTTGTTCACATTGAATACATCGACTTGGCAGTATTAGCCATGTTCGATTTTGATGTGATCATTGGTATGGACTAGTTAGTATGACAGAAAGCTGTATTGGATTGCAGCGATAGGACAATCCAATTTAACCCGGATGGACGCCCTAGTTTTGTATTTCAAGGAAACCTAGGAGGAACCTCGATTCTGTGGATTTTCTCGCTTGAGGTGAATAAGTTGTTGGATGATGGGTGCGAAGAATATTTAGTGAATGTCGTGGATCCAACAGTGACAGAACCTAAGTTGGAAGATATATCCATAGTATGCAATTTTCTCGAGAGTTTTCCTCAGGAATTATCGGGTTTACCGCCAGAGCGAGAGGTAGAGTTTGTTATTGAATTAGCACCTAGGACAGAGCCGATTTCGAAGGCACCTTATCGGATGTCCCTATTAGAATTGAAGGAGCTGAAAGTGCAAATACAGGAATTGCTGGACAAGGGTTTTATTCGCCCTAGTGTGTCTCCATAGGGAGCGTCAGTCCTGTTTGTGAGAAAGAAAGATGGAACTCTAAAGTTATGCATAGATTACTGGCAATTGAACCAAGTGACAATGAAGAATAAGTATCCACTACCAAGGATTGATGATTTGTTCGACTAGTTACAAGGAGCCTCAGTGTTTTCCAAAATAGATTTGAGGACCGAGTACCATCAGTTAAGGAACAGGAATAAGGACGTTCCTAAGACTGCTTTCAGAACTAGATATGGGCATTATGAATTTACTGTTATGCCCTTTGGACTAACGAACGTGTAACACCCCAAATTTCGACTCAATTCCGGGATCAATAAAATTGACATTATTTCGCATTTCATTTTAGTAAGTCTCGTCTAGAGCTAATCACTCTTGGGATACTAGCCAATAAGGTATGGCTAATTAGGAAACGGTACATGGATCAGGGACCCGATCGCGAATCGAACACCAATCATGAGAAATGATGAGAAAATATTTTGAACCAATGTGGACCGATCTTAGGAAAAGCGATGGATTGGGTTTGGCCAAGGCCAACAATGTACAATCGGATCGTAGGTGATTCTGCAAGACTGAAAGTGCACGTGGCCAACCAGTCCTGAACTTAAACTGAACGATCGTAACTTCTGGGACTAGTGATAATTTCTCATTCTCTCAAAGAACGGGACCGTCGTGACTCGGATAACCCTAGGTCGATACGCGTATGCTTTAAACAGCCGCCCATTAGTGAGAGACCCAAAAATTGGAAATCGATATTTATACGTTGCTTCCGCATGTATATCGCTCTCTGTGTGTGTTGGGTCGGTGATACATCCTGGGAGTGTTGTACTTGAATCGACCGAAGGTGGGATGTTTGCGTGTCGAGGAGTTCGGAGCGTGACAAAACGCCCAACTGCTTTTATGGACCTGATGAATCAGATGTTCAAAGAATTCCTGGATCAGTTCATCATAGTGTTTATTGACGATATCTTGGTGTGTTCTAAGAGTCCCAAGGAACATGAGGTACACTTGACAAAGGTGTTACAGACCTTAAGAGAGCACGCAATGTATGCCAAGTACAGCAAGTGCGAGTTTTGGCTCAGCCGAGTAGGGTTTCTCGGACATATTATTTATGGAGATGGGATTTTTGTAGATCCGTCCAAGATTGAAGCCGTGACTAAGTGGCCAAGATCGACATCGGTAATGGAGATCCAGAGTTTTCTTGGTTTGGCTGGCTATTATAGGCGATTTGTGGAAGGATTTTCATCAATAGCCATGCCATTGACAAGGTTGCTAAAGAAGGAAACTAAGCATGTATGGGATGATAAGTGCGAAAGGAGTTTTCAGGAACTGAAGCATAGACTGACAACCACACCGGCTTTGACCATTCCGTTCGGGTCAGGAGGATTTGAGATCTAGAGTGATGCTTCGTTAAGAGGGCTCGGATGTGTACTCATGTAGCACGGAAAAGTGGTACCATATGCATTGTGCCAATTGAGACCCCACGAGATGAATTACCCGACGCATGATTTGGAAGTGGCAGCGATCGTCTTCGCACTCAAAATCTGGAGACATTACCTGTGCAGAGAGAAGTTCCAGATTTATACAAATCACCAAAGCCTCAAGTACTTATTTTTGCAAAAGGAATTGAACATGAGGCAGCGCCGATGAATGGAGCTTTTAAAGGACTATGACTGCGACATTTTGTATCATCCGGGAAAGGTAAATAGAGTCGCAGATGCCTTGAGTTGCAAGTCGAGTTTGGCATACCTGATGGTCCAGGAGTGGACGTTATTGGAAAGACTCATGGACTCAGAATTTTAAATTCGAAGTGAAACAGATTTCTAACCTGTTAGCTGCATTAAGGATCGAACCGGAGATCCAGGCTAAGATCAAGGAGCTTTAGTCCACCGACCAGGAAATCCAAAAGATCGTTGGGTTGGATGAGGCAAAAAGGAAGTCTGACTTTTAAGTGTCTGATGATGGGACTTTAAAATTTCGTGGACGATTATGCGTACTGGAGGATGAAGGGAGGAGATCATGAGCGAAGCTCATTGGAGTCAGTATAGTATCCACCCAGGCAGCACGAAAATATATCAGAATCTGCGGCAATATTATTAGTGGAATAGAATAAAGGCGGATGTAGCCAAACATGTGGCCAAGTGTCTGACGTGCCAACAAGTGAAGGCACAATACTGCAAGCCAGGTGGCTTATTGAGACCGCTAGAAATCCCTGAGTAGAAATGGGAACATATCACGATGGATTTCATGATGGGATTGCTGCGAAGCCAAAGAGGGCATGACTTAATATGGATCATAGTGGATCGCTTGACTAAGTTAGCGCACTTTCTGGCAGTGCGAAAGGACTTTGAGCTGGAAAGGTACGCAGAGTTGTATGTGCGGCAAATAGTACATCTTCATGGAGTGCCAGTGACGATCACCTCGAATCGTGATCCAAGGTTTATGGCCAATTTCTGGAAGAGTCTGCAAATGGCCATGAGAACCAAGTTACAATTCAGTACGGCCTATCATCCGTAGACGAATGGCCAATCTAAGAGGACAATCCAAACCCTAGAAGATATTTTGAGAGCCTGTGTATTGGGGTTCCAAGGCAAATGGAAAGAGCAGTTGCATTTGGTAGAATTTGCCTACAACAATAGCTACCAACAGAGTATTCGGATGGCACCATTTGAAGCATTATACGGCAGAGCTTGTAGAACGCCATTATGTTGGGACGAAGTTGGTGAGTGAAGTATCACGAGCCCAAATTTAGTGCAACAGACGGTAGAAGTAGTGGAAATTATTCGGGACAAACTGAGGACGGTACAGAGTCGCCAAAAGAGTTATGCCGATAGGAGACGACAACCCTTGGAGTTTCAAGTGGGAGATCATGTATTCCTTAGGGTGTCGCCAATGAAGGGATTGTCCCGATTTGGCAGGAAAGGAAAGCTCAGTCCAAGGTATGTCGGGCCATTTGAGGTTTTAGAGAAGAGTGGGCATATGGCCTACTGACTTGCCTTGCCGCCCAACTTGTCTCAGGTGCACAATGTTTTCTACGTGTCGATGTTAGGGAAGTACGAACTAGATCCGACTCACGTTCTAAGATTCGAGGAGATAGACGTGGACAATAAAGTGTCGTTCGTGGAAAGACCAGTCAGGATCAAAGATAGAAAAGATCGTGTGCTGTGGAACAAGACAATCCCAATGGTCAAAGTCGTATGGGAGCACCATGGAACGAAAGATGCCACTTGAGAAAGCAAGAAGGCCATGAGACGTCAGCACCACCACTTATTTGTAAGGATAGAATATAAATTTCGAGGACGAAATTTTTGTAAGGGGGAAGAGTTATAACAGCCCAAATTTCAACGTAATTCCGGAATCAATAAAATTGACACTATTTTGCATTCCATTTTAGTAAGTTTCACCCAGAGTTGATCACTTTCGGGATACTAACCAATGGGGTATGGCTAACTAGGGAAACGGTACGTATATCAGGGACCCGATCTCGAGAAATGATGAAGGAATATTCTGAGCCGATGTGGACCGATCTTAGGAAAAGTAATGGATTTTATTTGGCCAAGGCCAACGATGTACAATCGGATCGCAGGTGATTCTGCACAACCGAAAGTGCATATGGCCAACCAGTCCTGAACTTGAAACGAACAATCGCGATCTCTGGAACTAGCAATAATTCCTCTCTTTCTCTCGGTGGTCGGGATTGTCATGATTCGGATAACCTTAGGTCAATATGCGTAACCCCTAAACAGCCGTCCGTTAGTGAGAGACCCCAAAATTGGAAATTGAGCAAGTTTTGACCACGAAATTATACACGGGCTTTGGTGTCGATTTTCGAAGGCTTAAGAGACTATTTTGGCGAATGTGACACCATATTATGTTGGCCACACACATTTGGGGTTGGTGCGGTTGAAAAATGGAATTTTGACCTGGGATCGAAAAAATGACCATTTTGCCCCTAGCCTATTTTTGGGTTCCGAATTTTGAGATAATTTGGAAATAATTAATATTTGGTTTTCAGCTTAATTATTGGACTAATTGACCATTATACCCCCTCAATTATTGGATAAGATCAATCCTAAGTCGTTGGATCAAGGGCATTTTGGTCAAATCATTTAGATCGGTGACACGTGTCCTCCACTACCCCCATTGTTGACCACTATTTGACCAGCAAAGACCCTTTTCTCTCTCCTCTCATCAGCTCACTCGGCCACTTCCCTCCCTCTCCATCGATCGCCTACACCTCCGCCGGTCATCCTCCTCCTCCTTCGTTCGTCGCCATGCCGTATCTAGTCGCTGCTGCACGCCGCCGGCGCCACCTCACCGCCTCACCTCATCGTCGCCACCACCATCCCGATCCGTCCCATCCTCTCTCTCTCTCTCTCTCTCTCTCTCTCTCTCTCTCTCCCTTTCCCTTCCGTTCGGCGAGTGGAATCGTCGTCCCCGTCGTTGTTCGCCGCTGGGAAGCCGAGCAAGCCAGAGCAACGGTCGCCGCCGTTCCGCGCCGTCGTGTACCACCTTGACCCCTTGCCTCATCGTCCTTCCCCTATTCTGGATATGAGAACCGCCAGAATAGCCGTGGCCGTGAGGACACTAGCCAAGCCGTTGTCGCCGGAGCCATTGTCCACCGTCCGCCGTTCGTCTACAGCCTCACCACCGACCATCTGACCGACCCACCTCCCTCTCATCACCATCGCCACCTTTTTCCCTGTTCACCGCCTCGTGTAAGCCGCGTCGTTCGTCGTCGCCGTCGCCGCTCGTCGGAAATGCCGTCGCCGGTTCCACCATCTACCAGTGATCGACCGCCGTTTCTCGTCGCCTTGATTTAGAATTTGGTGATTATACCTCCTAAACCCGGATTAAGATTGATTGTGCGTTTTCTGGACTGGTTTGGGTATTGTCGGTGTATATTAAGAGAGATTAGTGAACCGATTGGTGGAAATTGTTACCGGAACAATATTGGTGGATTAGTGCAATTTAATTGAAGACAATATGGACCCCGGAGTGGCTGATTTAGTGGCTGTCAATTTATGGATTATTGGACTAGAATGGGCTAATTGAGGTCTATGTGATTGGATTGCTGGGATTGCCCGGGTTGGTTGATTATTGGGTGAATTGTGCTTAATTATGCTATGCCATGTTGTGTACTCGTGTGGCTGAATTGAATGCCAAATTATACTTTGTGAATTGGGCCGCGCGGTATTAATTGGCCAATTGAGCACGTTGTTTGTGAATTGGGCATAATGCAGTGATATTGATTTGACTGAGTGCCTGTGTATGTGGATGCTCATGGTGCATTGTACGACATTGCATGGCCACGCATTGTGTATGCCGAGAATGGGGCATGAAATGAAATTGTGCGAGAATGCGTGTCTGACTTGAGCATGTGATCACCCTAAATGTCCGATGCGTTTACGCCGGGTTCAGATAATAACTGGCTGTGTGTATGTGTGATCACAATTTGCCCTGATACATTTTATGTGGGGTGTGCCATCCTGATGTGTTTACGCGGGATGATGCCCGGTTCATTCGGATGATGACTGATTTGGCGTGTTTTTACGCGGGTCCTGATCGTGAAGAGATCAGTGTTGCGCCTGATGCGTTTTGATGCGGGCTAAAGACACTGGGCCTGGGGCGTTTTTACGCAGGCCACAGAGTGTTGTGATTAATTTAGCCTTCGGGTCGAGTTCCATTAATGAAAATGAGCATTGAGCCAGTGTGCCGTTTGAGATTGATAGAAAGCATGGCATGATGACATAAATTGCATGCATAAAAATGTATGAGCAAGAGTGCGAGTATGCGAGAATCGGTGAAAGGCATATGATATGAACACTAATGAGCGTGAGCATGCGTGTGACGTATGTGTGAATAGAGCGTTCGTGTGTAGGACTTGATTATATTTTTTGAAGTGATTAACCTACAAGGTCAGTCAGGTAAGTGATCTGGGCCCGAGGGCCTAGGTCAGAAGTTGATCGTGATTGTGTTGATGTAATTATTGTGTGTTGCCTGTCAGGAGGATGCATGTTTGCCTAGCCTAGGTTTAGGGGTTGTACTTACTGAGATTAGTCTCACAGTTGTTGGAAACCGACATTTCAGATCCCCGGTAGTGAGGATGGCAGAGGCACCAATCCATTTCGGGATTCCCCACTTCATCGAGAAGACTATGTCCATACATCCCGTAGGGAATGGGAATATGTACATTAGATACTATACTTTAGTATGGGTAGATGTTGGGGAGTTAGTATCAGAGACACACGAGTATGTTGCGTGGTGTTATAGAACGTTTAATGGGGAAGAGACCGGACCCCTCCGGACTTTTGATATCCCGTTCAACGGGAAGGGCAAGGTAGACCCGCAGTGCCCCGATGGACAGGTGGTAGACCCCGGCACTTCAGACGAGGAGAGTATGGGCTCCGATGGCGTACCTATGGAGTACGAGGTTGATGAGGTCGAACCGATAGATATGGGGCCGGATGACGATGAGTTAGAGCAGCCTATGGAGGAGGATCCTGAGTTCGAGGAGATGAATGCCGAGGACGAGTCAGAGGAGGCTGAGTCTGAGTTAGACTTGTTAGATTATGTTGAGGAGCTGTCTGACAGTTCTTCTTCGTTAGAGTCTTCTGATTCTGACCCGGACTGTGTCCCCTAGGTCGACTTTGGTTATGGATGGAGCGGATTACACCTTTTTGACTACAGCCCGCCTTAGCTCAGTAACCTTTGACCACTGACCCTTTTTGACCTTAGTGGTCGTTGATCGCTTTTGGTGATAGTTTGTACTCCTCGTAAATGGATATTGTATCTATTTTTAATAGTAATGAAATGTATATATTTTCAGCTGAGTTGTTTGTTGCCGTACTATCCATTGTTTTGTATTGATTCTATTATCAGGGTTTGTTTATTTATTGCTTCCACTTGTGCTTGTTCTCTGTTTGGGCGTTAGGTCGGCGACGCTTCCTAGGACGTCGCAAACATATCGACTAAGGTAGGGATATTGCGTGCCGTGGGGTTCGGGGCGTGACAAGATAACCATTCAGAAAGAGAATCTAAGGATCATGGGTGGGAAATGCCAAAGAATGAAAGAACATGGAAGCAATTGAATAAGGCAACCGCTGGGAACCACTGAGAAGCAGTTATTGCACAACCATTATAAATACCATCAGTCATTTACTAGAAAGTCTTCCTACACAAATCAAATAAATTTACCATATTTTCTGTACTTTATCTTCCTACATTGCACTTTTTTTTTATCTAGTTGCAACTTATCCACGTTGTTGATTAAATTTCAGCGTGTATCTTTATCCCGGATGCTATGTCGTCGATTAAATTCCATCATAATTTGTTTACATCTGGTTACTTCATTGAGTCTATACTTTCTAGGCCCTGTCATCGATTTAATTCCGGCACGATTTGTGTTTGTATAATCTTGTTCTAATTAAAGCTGTTGGTTCCTTTCGCCTGTGATATTTCCTATCCAAAGTTGGCGCAAACCCCTAGTTTTCTTAAATAAAAAACCGAAAAATAACTTTCGGTAAAAGATATTTCGTCGCAGGAGATATTCTAGCGAAACAAGTGGCAATGCCACATCACTAATTTGGTGGTGTTTGTAACATGGATTGACCGGGAGAACTTGATGGCAAGTTGAAAAAGTAGAACACTTGTACTAAAGATAGAGAAAATCGCATAATCAAACTTAGAGGTTTACACTGTTCTTAACACTTATTTTTTTAAACGCACTCTAAGCAAATGCAACTACAAATACCAGATTTTACAAGACTTGATTCACTCAAATTACTTCCAACTGACTTCATAAATCTGACAGTTCTTACGCTAAAGCCTAAAGGAGCATCAGCAAACGCTCAAAGAGAAATAGCATAGGCACCGGATCCAGAAGACCAAATACTTTAAACAGAGTGCATTTTAAGTTGAACTGCCTCAGCGGTGGAGACGCGCACAGTTATAAGCTGAGCAAAAGGACTGAAGCGCTATGAGCAGCAAGTACAAGAGGATGGCCAGAAGAGCCAGAATCTTCCAGAACCTGTACTTGGACTTACTCATCCACATCCGGACCTTTGTGTTCCATGAATCATTGTAGAACTTTCTAACTTTCGTGATCGTCAGGTCTAGCTTTTCATCGTAGGCTGATTGGATGGATTTGCTTGCGCTGTTGAAGATTGACGCGACGTGCTTGCTTTCCATGTGGCTTATGAGGATTCCACGGTCCATAAGCAACTTGACATCGTCCACGGTGTTGATGAGCCCACTCATCAGCTTCACATAGTATGCAAATTTGAGGGAGTTTGATGAGGCCATCGCTTCATATGCCACTAGATTACGGATGATAACCTCAGTGTTTACGCCCACTTGAATGACGGGCAAGTAAAACTTGGCATTGCTACTGTCGAATTGAATGTCCATGATAGTCTTGGTCTTGTGGAATTTTATCCTGGCTTTAGCGAGGTTAGAAGCTCTGGGAATCAAGATATCATCTGCCACTGGAGCTTTTTGTTGAAAGGACAAAAGAGCATTATTTAGGTCAGAGAATGACAGGCGAAGCAAACCTTTTGCCATCTGGGCAAAAGGTTGGACTATAGGTAAGTTTGAGTTCTCCAGGGCTCCAAGAGCTTTATTCCCATAGACGTTAACCGTTTCTATGGTGTGAGTCAAGGTACTGGAACCAGTTTCCTTGATCTCAGCAAAAGTTTCTGTCGAAATGACTTCTGCAGGAATATCAATCTTCAATTCGTCTTCTTGGGGCACGACCATGCCATACAGAAGATCCAATAGATGCGCACGTTTCAAAGCTTTAGTGAGCGGATACGTTGCAATCTCCTTGATCGGTGAGAGGGCCACGCAAAAGGCCACCAACATCTGGGGAAAGATGTCTTCGACGATGCTTTTTTGGTCATTAGCATCCAGAGTGGAGCAGACGAGCCTCAACATCTTCTCCATAAAGAAGATGGGGATTTGATTCTCCAGAATTATCACATCCCTGAGAATGGCGTCCTCGGCCAGCTTCCACCCCAAAGGCTTGGCCAAGTCCTGCAGCCACTCTGAGGACTCGAGGGTCTTCTTGCTGATGCTGTGGCGGCAGAGAAAATCGAACAGGAAGGAAGAATCGACCGCCATGATCCACGCTAACTGGTTATCATCCAGTTCCAAAAACTTCTGGTAACAAGCGCGAACGTTCTGGTCTAGCATGGAGAGTCTGGAGCTGAGACCTTTAAAGCTCCCGTACTGGGTTCCCTTGAAAAACCGGCATGTCGCGTCCAGCTTGACATTCTGCATTTCTTGGAGTTCAGGACGGAGATGGTGGTACGGTCCTAGGCCAACCATTTGAGGGGCGTAAGCTTCTGGTGCGATGGAGCTCATCGATTTGGGCACTTGAAACACACACACGTTGGCAACTACGTTGGCTTTGAGCTGCCTGTGGAAGGTGGTTTCTATATGTCGGAACCATGCAATTCGTTCTTCGTAAGAGGACATAACGACGGAAACGCGTGCACGGTTTTACTATGCTTCAGGATTGATGGTGCATATGGCTTGACTGTATAGAATGCAGTGTATACTTCTGAAGCATCTCCAGCCTTCGTTTATATAGGGAAATAGGCGGGCTATTACGAGAAGCCAATCACATCTCGTAAAACACTGGGACCTACATCGACTGCGATGAAAAAACACAAGCTCGATAGCATAATTGTTAATTAATTGTCACTGTTAGCTGTCGTGTTTGCTGAGTTACAATTTATATTTGCTCTTGATTACGTCGAGTGAGAGAGACAGAGAGAGAGTCGCAGTTATGAATTACACGTGCAATGCTTATATAGAGTTACCTGTTTTCAAGTTGTGTTATAAAGTATAAACCGCGGGACCATTGACTTTGAGCCTTTCACTTGGATAAGAATAAAGCAAAAGAGATAATTGTGTAATTTCCGTGCATTTTGATATATTCTTTGTTTGATGACTTTCTAAGGCAACAAGATAAAGATCATATCAAATATGATCACTCAGCGATATGAACAATCAAAAGAGAGACTTATATAATCTTGGAGAAAAGGACTGTAGAAGTGCCATAACTTAAGTGCGGCACTCACTTTAGTGGCTAAACTTTTCGCCGGATTACTTAACTACCAAATCAGAGAAAAAACGATCGTTTAGGTACCTCTGACGATAAATTGTAGCAAAAAGCCCTACGTGGCTGTTTTATAAAAATGCTTGTGGCGACTTTCCCAGAGATGATCCATCAAGGGAAAGTTAATAGATTACTAAGCGTGATGTTTAGCATGGGCTCTCCCAAATCCTACCAACAACAACTTGGTACTTAATTTAAACATGCAATTTATCTTATTTTTTCGGAGCTGCCACTAATCAATTATATGTCAATTTTACAATCAAGTAAAATGTGGGAGCACACTTTACTTCTACGATCTAGAGGTTCAATGGATTCAGTGACTTGGTTACGCTAAATTATTCTAACGCCTTTTCAGTACCTCTTTTCTTTATTTTGAAATGGTTTTCGCTTATAGTTTAGGTCAATTTAAATGTAAAGCCACTAATATGTGAGGGGTGATCATGCAGGTGTCAAATCAAGAAAGTAACACCCAATAATTAAACTAGTAAATAGATTGCTTAAGATTTTAAGAAATTGGATGCGCTAAGCAAGCAAAGTGTATCTCTATCCATCACCTTGAGGTGTCCTACAAAGTATTACTTACAAAAATCTGTTGACATAATGTATGAATGTTGTGAGTGATTATGTATAAACTAAGACTAAATAATATACAATCTATACTAACTTTTTCCCATTTAATTAACATGCATTATTTAAGAAAATGCAAGTAGGATTAATTAAAATGTACTAATAACATGTAATTGACATGAATGATATGATCATATGACATGCATATGAGTCCCAAGCTACATGCTATGCAATTAATTCTAAATGGTACCCCGGTGAGATATCAGTTGAAATTAATTCTAAATGGAATGGACCTACTAAATGACAAACGATGTGCAGTTTATAGAAATGATATTCCTAAATAATGCAGACTACATGATATATTCTAAATCACTTTTTGCTCTTTTTTCTTTTAGTAATTAACAAAAAAACAACTGACCCTAAAAGTCCACTAATTAAATGAACATGTACCTTCATCGACTCCGATGAAAAAGCACATGCTCGATAGGATGATTGTTAATTAATTGTCACTGTTAGCTATCGGGTTTGCTGAGTTACAATTTATATTTGCTCTTGGTTACGTCGAGTGAGAGAGACAGAGAGAGAGTCGCAGTTATGAATTACACGTGCAATGCTTAGATAGAATTACCTGTTTTCAAGTTGTGTTATAAAGTATAAACCGCGGGACCATTGACTTTGAGCCTTTCACTTGGATAAGAATAAAGCAGAAGAGATAATTGTGTAATTTCCGTGCATTTTGATATATTCTTTATTTGATGACTTTCTAAGGTAACAAGATAAAGATCATGTCAAATATGATCACTCAGCGATATGCACAATCAAAAGAGAGACTTGTATAATCTTGGAGAAATGGACCGTAGAAGTGCCATAGCTTAAGTGCGGCACTCACTTTAGTGGCTAAACTTTTCGCCGGATTACTTAACTACCAAATCCGAGAAAAAACGATAATTTAAGTACCTCTGACATGCATATGAGTCCCAAGCTACATGCTATGCAATTAATTCTAAATGTTACCCACGTGAGATATCAGTTGAAATTAATTCTAAATGGAATGGACCTACTAAATGACAAACGATGTGCAGTTTATAGAAATGATATTCCTAACTAATGCAGACTACATGATATATTCTAAATCACTTTTTGCTCTTTTTTCTTTTAGTAATTAACAAAAAACAAATGACCCTAAAAGTCCACTAATTAAATGAACATGTACCTTCATCGACTCCGATGAAAAAGCACATGCTCGATAGGATAATTGTTAATTAATTGTCACTGTTAGCTATCGGGTTTGCTGAGTTACAATTTATATTTGCTCTTGGTTACGTCGAGTGAGAGAGACAGAGAGAGAGTCGCAGTTATGAGTTACACGTGCAATGCTTAGATAGAATTACCTGTTTTCAAGTTGTGTTATAAAGTATAAACCGCGGGACCATTGACTTTGAGCCTTTCACTTGGATAAGAATAAAGCAGAAGAGATAATTGTGTAATTTCCGTGCATTTTGATATATTCTTTATTTGATGACTTTCTAAGGTAACAAGATAAAGATCATGTCAAATATGATCACTCAGCGATATGCACAATCAAAAGAGAAACTTGTATAATCTTGGAGAAAAGGACCGTAGAAGTGCCATAGCTTAAGTGCGGCACTCACTTTAGTGGCTAAACTTTTCGCCGGATTACTTAACTACCAAATCAGAGAAAAAACGATCATTTAAGTACCTCTGACGATAGCTTGTAGCAAAAATCCCTACGTGGTTGTTTTATAAAAATGTTTGTGGCGACTTTCCCTAAGATGAACCATCAAGGGAAAGTTTTATTAAGCGTGATGCTTACCATGGGCTCTCCCAAATCCTACCAACAGCAACTTGGTACTTAATTTAAACATGCAATTTATCTTATTTTTTCGGAGCTGCCACTAATCAGTTATATGTAAATTTTACAATCAAGTAAAATGTGGGAGCACACTTTACTTCTACGATCTAGAGGTTCAATGGATTCAGTGACTTGGTTACGCTAAATTATTCTAACGCCTTTTCAGTACCTCTTCTCTTTATTTTGAAATGGTTTTCGCATGTAGTTAGGTCAATTTAAATGTAAAGACACTAATATGTGAGGGGTGATCATGCAGGTGTGAAATTAAGAAAGTAACACCCAATAATTAAAGTAGTAAATAGATTGCTTAAGATTTTAAGAAATTGGATGCGCTAGGCAAGCAAAGTGTATCTCTATACATCACCTTGAGGTTTCCTACAAAGTATTACTTACAAAAATCTGTTGACATAATGTATGAATGTTGTGCGTGATTATGTATAAACTAAGACTAAATAATATACAATCTATACTAACTTTTTCCCATTTAATTAACATGCATTATTTAAGAAAATGCAAGTAGGATTAATTAAAATGTACTAATAACATGTAATTGACATGAATGATATGATCATATGACATGCATATGAGTCCCAAGCTACATGCTATGCAATTAATTCTAAATGTTACCCATGTGAGATATCAGTTGAAATTAATTCTAAATGGAATGGACCTACTAAATGACAAACGATGTGCAGTTTATAGAAATGATATTCCTAACTAATGCAGACTACATGATATATTCTAAATCACTTTTTGCTCTTTTTTCTTTTAGTAATTAACAAAAAACAAATGACCCTAAAAGTCCACTAATTAAATGAACATGCACCTACATCGACTCCGATGAAAAAGCACATGCTCGATAGGATAATTGTTACTTAATTGTCACTGTTAGCTATCGGGTTTGCTGAGTTACAATTTATATTTGTTCTTGGTTACGTCGAGTGAGAGAGACAGAGAGAGAGTCGCAGTTATGAATTACACGTGCAATGCTTAGATAGAATTACCTGTTTTCAAGTTGTGTTATAAAGTATAAACCGCGGGACCATTGACTTTGAGCCTTTCACTTGGATAAGAATAAAGCAGAAGAGATAATTGTGTAATTTCCGTGCATTTTGATATATTCTTTATTTGATGACTTTCTAAGGTAACAAGATAAAGATCATGTCAAATATGGTCACTCAGCGATATGCGCAATCAAAAGAGAGACTTGTATAATCTTGGAGAAAAGGACTGTAGAAGTGCCATAGCTTAAGTGCGGCACTCACTTTAGTGGCTAAACTTTTCGCCCGATTACTTAACTACCAAATCAGAGAAAAAACGATCATTTAAGTACCTCTGACGACAAATTGTAGCAAAATGCCCTACGTGGCTGTTTTATAAAAATGTTTGTGGCGACTTTTCCAAAGATGAACCTTCAAGGGAAAGTTAATAGATTACTAAGCGTGATGCTTAGCATGGGCTCTCCCAAATCCTACCAACAGCAACTCGGTACTTAATTTAAACATGCAATTTTTCTTATTTTTTCGGAGCTGCCACTAATCAGTTATATGTCAATTTTACAATCAAGTAAAATGTGGGAGTACACTTTACTTCTACGATCTAGAGGTTCAATGGATTCAGTGACTTGGTTACGCTGGATTAATCTAACGCCTTTTCAGTTCCTCTTCTCTTTATTTCGAAATGGCTTTCGCTTGCAGTTTAGGTCAATTTTAATCTAAAGCCACTAATATGTGAGGGGTGATCATGCAGGTGCCAAATCAAGAAAGTAACACCCAATAATTAAAGTGGTAAATAGATTGCATAAGATTTTAAGAACTTGGATGCGCTAAGCAAGCAAAGTGTATCTCTATCCATCACCTTGAGGTTTCCTACAAACTATTACTTACAAAAATCTGTTGACATAATGTATGAATGTTGTGCGTGATTATGTATAAACTAAGACTAAATAATATACAATCTATACTAACTTTTTCCCATTTAAATAACATGCATTATTTAAGAAAATGCAAGTAGGATTAATTAAAATGTACTAATAACATGTAATTGACATGATTGATATGATCATATGACATGCATAATGAGTCCCAAGCTACATGCTATGCAATTAATTCTAAATGTTACCCATGTGAGATATCAGTTGAAATTAATTCTAAATGGAAAGGACCTACTAAATGACAAACGATGCGCAGTTTATAGAAATGATATTCCTAACTAATGCAAACTACATTTTAACCAAAAAAAAAACTAATGCAAACTACATGATATAATCTAAATCGGTTTTTGCTCTTTTTCTTTTAGTAATTAACTAAAAACAAATGACCCTAAAAGTCCACTAATTAAATGAACATGCACCTACATCGACTGCGATGAAAAAGCACAAGCTCGATAGGATAATTGTTAATTAATTGTCAATGTTAGCTGTCGTGTTTGAGGAGTTACAATTTATATTTGCTCTTGATTACGTGAGTGAGAGAGACAGAGAGAGAGTCGCAGTTATGAATTACACGTGCAATGCTTAGATACAATTACCTGTTTTCAAGTTGTGTTATAAAGTATAAACCGCCGGACCTTTGACTTTGAGCCTTTCACTTGGATAAGAATAAAGCAAAAGAGATAATTGTGTAATTTCCGTGCATTTCGGTATATTCTTTATTTGATGACTTTCTAAGGTAACAAGATAAATATCATATCAAATATGATCACTCAGCAATATGCACAATCAAAAGAGAGACTTGTATAATCTTGGAGAAAAGGACTGTAGAAGTGTCATAACTTAAGTGCGGCACTCACTTTAGTGGCTAAACTTTTCACCAGATTACTTAACTACCAATTCAGAAAGAAAAACAATCATTTAAGTACCTTTGACGACAAATTGTAGCAAAAATCCCTACGTGGCTGATTTATAAAAATGTTTGTGGCGACTTTCCCTGAAATGAACCATCAAGGGAAAGTTAATAGATTACTAAGCGTGATGCTTAGCATGGGCTCTCGCAAATCCTACCAATAGCAACTTGGTACTTAATTTAAACATGCAATTTATCTTATTTTTTTGGAGCTGCCACTAATCAGTTATATGTCAAATTTACAATCAAGTAAAATGTGGGAGTACACTTTACTTTTACGATCTAGAGGTTCAATGGATTCAGTGACTTGGTTACGCTAGATTAATCTAACGCCTTTTCAGTACCGCTTCTCTTTATTTCAAAATGGTTTTCGCTTGCAGTTTAGGTCAATTTTAATCTAAAACCACTAATATGTGAGGGGTGATCATGCAGGTGCCAAATCAAGAAAGTAACACCCAATAATTAAAGTAGTATATAGATTACATAAGATTTTAAGAACTTGGATGTGCTAAGCAAGCAAAGTGTATCTCTATCCATCACCTTGAGGTTTCCTACAAACTATTACTTACAAAAATCTATTGACATAATGTATGAATGTTGTGCGTGATTATCTATAAACTAAGACTAATTAATATACAATCTGTACTAATTTTTTCCCATTTAATTAACATGCATTATTTAAGAAAATACAAGTAGGATTAATTAAAATGTACTAATAACATGTAATTGACATGAATGATATGATCATATGACATGCATAATGAGTCCCAAGCTACATGCTATGCAATTAATTCTAAATGTTACCCATGTGAGATATCAGTTGAAATTAATTCTAAATGGAATGGACCTACTAAATGACAAACGATGTGCAGTTATAGAAATGATATTCCTAACTAATGCAAACTACATGATATAATCTAAATCAGTTTTTGGTCTTTTTCTTTTAGTAATTAAGAAAAAACAAATGTCCCTAAAAGTCCACTAATTAAATGAACATGTACCAATTCCTAAGTGCAAGACGACATGCTCTTGATTTTAAGATGATGTATGTATGCAATCCTAAGTTAATCAGCATGTACGAATAACCCATGGGAAATCATGAACTTATTCTATAATGAAAACTATATGAGATACTATTTTTTATTTTTATTTTATGAATGGCAAATTTAAATCCTAAGACTCTAATGTGACCTAATGAACTAGCCATTAAAGTGTGACTAATAGTTAGTTGAATGATGCAATATCAACACATTGTTTTATTTTTCATGCTATATGAACTATGTGCAATGCGGATGATTCATGTGATGCAATTAATAGCGAAAGTTTGCTATATGATTTTCTAAATGATGTATATTATATGATATGGGACTAATTAAATCTAAGTCTACGTGCCATCTAGATGAGATCTAAATGACATTTTTTATTTGGTTTTTATTTAATGAAAACTATGTATTATCAGAAATCTATATGCTTTCTAAAATTATTATGCATGGTCCTAACCATGACAGCCCTAAAAAATGGACTATGAAAACGCCCTAACTCTAAATATGCGCGTGATATGTGACGTGCCATATATACATGATGATTATTAAATTTCACGAGGTACTAAAATATACGTCTTACCCAAGCTCACCACTAAAAATCAACGACATATTATTTTGGTACATACAAAGCTTAATCAATCAATCACGTATACAAAAACACATACTAAAATCATGGATAATTCACGAGGCATTATTAAGGATCCGACCTTTGGGCTTAAAGGTCTGACACATGAATATGTCTTAATTAATGCAACAAAACAATAAACAGCCTAAGGTTTTCCACAAATTAACATGAATAAAAAATAAGAATTTTGATGATTACAAAACTATCCTTGGTATAATATATAATATGATAAATGCAGATGTTCGTGGTAATTCCTGAAAACTGTGACGATATCCATGATAATTAAAGAGCTCAGTGGAGACCAGCTACAGTGGCGTAGGCATCGACAGGAAGTGAACAATCAGACATGATGAGGTGTGCGTAAGGACTTAGAAGGACCATGGTCAATTATGGTGTCTTTGAAAGCTAATATGTTTAAAAGTATCATTGGAAGTAGAATCACAAGTTGGTCCCTACGGTTTATCCGTGGAGAGTGTCGATTGACTGGTAATAATATGCAAGTTGTAACAACCCGAATTTCGATGTAATTCCGGGATCAATAAAATTGACATTATTCCGCATTTCATTTTAGTAAGTCTCGTCCAGAATTGATCACTCTTGGACTACTAACCAATAGAGTATGGCTAAATAGGGAAACGATACGTGAATTAGGGACCCGATCGCAAATCGGACACCGATCACGAGAGATAATGAGAAAATATTTTGAACCGATCTTAGGAAAAGCGATGGATTGGGTTTGACCAAGGCCAATGATGCACAATCGGATCGCAGGTGATTCTGTAAGATCGAAAGTGCAAGTGGCCAACCAGTCTTGAGCTTGAACTGAACGATCGTAACTCCTGGGACTAGTGATAATTTCTCATTCTCTCAAAAAACGGGACCGTCATGACTAGGATAGCCCTAGGTCGATACACGTATACTCTAAATAGCCGCCGGTTAGTGAGAAACCCTAAAATTAGAAATCGAGCGAGTTTTGATCACGAAATTGGGCCCGAAATTCGATGTCGATTTTCGACAGCTTAAGAGACTATTTTTGGGAATCTGTCATCATATTGTGCTGGCCACACATATTTTGAATAAGTACGTCTAAAAATTGGAATTTCGGTCCGAGGGTGAAAAATTACGATTTTGCCCCGCAGGACGCCGACTTGGATTTTGAGGCCGTATGATGGTATTTTTTTAGGCCAATGTCATTTTGGAGTGGCCACATACATTTGGAGTTGTTTTGGTCAAAAATTGGAATTTTGGCTCGAAAGTGAAAAATAATATTATTTTAATCCTCAGGACTTTGCAATCGATTTTCGAAGGCTTAAGAAGCTATTTTCGCGATTTCGACGCCATATTATGTTGGCCACACACATTTGGGATTGGTATAGCCAAAAATTGAAATTTCGACCCGGGACCAGAAAAATGACCATTTTGCCCCTGGGCTATTTTTGGATTCCGAAAATTTTGAGATAATTTTTGGCATAATTATTGTTGGTTTATTAGCTCAATTATTGGGGCTAAAGACCCTTTTGCCCATCAATTATTGGATAGGGGTGGATTAGGACCGTAGGATTAGGTGTATTTTGGTCAAATTGCCCAGATCGGCGACACGTGGCGCCCTCTAGCCCCTATAATTGACTGGTCTGACCAGCCCTCTCTCTCTCCTCCCTCATTCAGCTAGCCTACCGAGCAGCCTCTCCTCCTTCACGTTTCCTCCTCCTCTTCCTCCGCCCGTCCTCCTCTTAGCCGTCGTCCATACGTCGGAGCACCGCCGAAGCCGCAGTTCGTCGAAGCTGCTAGACGCCGGCGCTGCCTAGCCTCACCCTCACCGTCTGTTTTCTTTCTCTCTCATCCCCGTCTGCCCAAAGGATCGCCGGAGCAAGCCGCAGCCGCGCCGGAGCTTAATCGGTCGAGCTGCTGCCGCCGTAACCTCCAGCCCGTCCATACGTCGTCGTATGTCGTTGTCTGTACGGTCCGTACAGTGACTGTACGCCGTCTGTACGGTGTCCGCCGGGAACGCCGTCGCCGGTTTCACTGTTCACCAGTGATCGGCCACTGTTCCTCGTCGTCGTGGCCTAAAATTACGTGAGTAAACCCCCTAAACCCGGATTAGGACTGGCAGTACATTTTCTGGACCGGTTTTGTCACGCCCCGGACCCCACCGAGCTCGCGACACCCCTTCGATGGCCGTATTGAGAATGCGACATCCCAGGACTTGTCGCCAACCCATCTCCCAATTTCAGAGCATAAGGCGCATGCGGAAGCATTAATTAAAACACCCGTACAAAAATAATACATGACCAAGGGTAGTAGACCACTTGAACAATTGAGCCACATACTTCATTCAACGGCACATACTTACAAAATCCAACCTTACATACAAAGGCCACGAGGGTTAAAACAACCATCATCAAAAGGGGCAAGTGGTCGGGTAGGTTAGCCTAGCTATATAAAAAAAAAGGTCCACCAACTACATGGGCTCCTCTTCGGGATCTTGCTCCATCGGCTCTTCCTCGGGATCCTAGAACGCTGTGGCGGACTATTCATGGTCGGAGTCGGGGGTCTGAAATGGTTATATAATAACCATGAGAACGAGTCTCAATAAGCAACACCCTAAGCCCTACCTAGGCCATGCGTACCCGGACAAGTCATACCCAAACACATAATAGAACAACCACACGACTTAGGCCCTCAGGCCTAAATCAAACATATGTTAACCCTGCAGGTTAGGCACATAATAATATCACGTCACATACGCAGCATCCTCGATCACACGTACGTCACACGCATGCTCAAACCTTTAGTGTCAGTTCAAAATGTAGATCACCGAGTCGTACAAATTCACACCCTGACCCATACATTCATATGCATGCAAATGCCACTACCTTGCCATGCACGCGATTTAACTCATACGGCATCCCGGCATAAGATTCCATTCATGTCTCGATTATAAAATAGAATCCGCTTAGGCACGTCCTATACCATACCCAGCAGATTCCATTACATAATTAGGCACTATGCATCACACGTAATAATTTGCGTGTGTTCCGATTATAGAATAGAATCCACTTAGATACGTCCCATACCATACCCAGCAGATTCCATCGTATAATCAGGCACTATGCATCACACGTAATCATTTATCCATTAATTCGATCCGAAGGCCCTACCTGAAGGCCCGATCCTAAGACCCGATCCGAAGACCACGACCCGAAGGCCATGATTCGAAGACCAATCACAACACTTCGTGGCCAGTGTAAAGACGCCCCAGGCCCAGTGTCTCTAGCCCGCGTAAACGCATCAGGCGCAACACCGATCTCCTTACGAACCAGAGCCCATGTAAAAGTATCAGGATGGTCATCTTCCGGACGCACCGGGCATCGTCCTGCTCCAAAGTGCATGAGGACGGTACGACCCGAAGGCCTTAAGTGATCACACGGCACACTGCCAATTATTATCTGAACCCGGCGTGGAACGCATCAGGCAATTAGGTGATCACAAGTGGCATACACGCACTCTTGCACAGTTTCCACAAGCTTCATACTCGGCATGCATAATGCGTGGCCATGCAATTTTGCACACGGATGTTGGTGCAATGTACCATGAACATAATGTCCCACAATGTACAACACAATTCAATGCCACAAATTCCTGTTCAATGATCCACGTTATATGCTTAATTAACCCAATCAATACCATGGGGCATCACATGCGAAATTGGCACTTATGACGTATTCGGCATTATGATGTACATTGACAAATCACCAATCACATTCCACAACGGTCGGTCACACGAGCATGCGACATGGTAGACCCAATCCATCACGATTGCCAAACCGACACACAATTCAATCATCCCGGCAATCCCGGCACTCCAATCATTTCAATCCTCAAACTACCGTTAAGTTGGCCGTCAAAACTCAATGTGAACAGCAGCTGATCTTCACCATTTCAACCTCTAATCCACTTCTAATTTATGCTTTGTCACCTACCAATAGTTTCCTGACACCCACTATTAACACATAAATTCATACAAGTCCTAATCGACACTAATCAAATGCTAAACACATCCTAAGCCCGTTAAAACGCATTATCGTCCTAATTAGGGTTTAGAGGTTTACACCCACATATTAGCCGTACAAGGCCCAATTAAATCCGCAATGGACAGCCACTAATCAGTCCGAGAGAGAAAAACCGAGAATATACAAAATCGGGTCCAAACTGGGCAGTTGCATAGTGACAGAAATCCATTTGAAATAAATAGCAAATCAATTCCAAAAATTATGAAATTTGGATATGTTGTACAAAACATCTTGATAAACATTTTTCGTAAGAACTCGAAACCCAGTTCCAACTGTAAACACCTCGTTTTGACACTCAAAGCCGGACAGAACCCGGTTCGCTCGAACAGCCCCTTAGACCATCAAAAATACAACTCATTCAGTACTCAAATCACTTTGGAAAGCCCTGAAATTTTTATATGTCATAGAAAAAAGTGTTTTTAACAATTTTTGTGAAGGACATTTGTTGAAATAAGGTCTGGAAAATTTTATAAAAATTCGGAAAGGCAAAAAGGTCGGGTGAACAGTAAATCGGCAGTTTTGTCACGGTCTGGAAACTGACCTCCGAATGACCCAAAAAAAATTTCAAAAATTCTGAATTTAACATATGTTATACTTAAAGATGTTAGGAACAAATTCTATGAAGAACACTTCCTCAGATTCAGCCCACAATGATCATCAAAAAAATAACAAAGCACAGAGGTACAGTAACAACAAGAAATCCGAGAATCATAAATCTTGCACCATTAAGCAAATCAAGCTTATACAACCACAAAACCAACCATGCACAGCCCCTAATCCATCCCTAGACATGCCATTGGTAACCTACTAGCCTAACCAAAGATTAGGAAGTCACTTACAAGAGAGCCTAAGCAAGACAACCTTGCATGGGAGCAAACAAGAGCCTTGGCACGGCAAAGGCTACTCCGGCGAAGCAACGGCGAGGGTGGACAGCGGATGGCAACTCAGGTGGTTGGTGATGGTGTGAGGGTGACCGTGGGTGGTGGTGATGGCTGAGGGGGACGGCGGATCACGACGGCGGCACCGGCGGGTGGTGGCTCCGGCGGGCGGCAAACGGCGGCGTGAGGCCGGCAAGGGGAAGCTCACGGGAGAGAGAGGGGAGAGGAGTGGTGGCCGGCTGAGTTGAGGGGAAGTAAAGAGGAGAGAGAGAAAGAAGAGAAAGAGAGAGAAGGGTGATGATGACTTGCTTAGGGAAGATCAAGAGGTAGGAAGGAAGATTGGACAACCATGATGACATGCATGGGGAAGGGCTTGGGTGACAAGTGTCACACCCTAGGGCTATGTCTAAAACCCCCAAAAAAATCTAATAAACAAATTCTCAAAAACCACCAAAATTCGGAATGCTAAAGGGCTCAAGGGCAAACTTGTCATTTTCCTCCGATATCGGGTCGAATCGCCATTTTCCGACCGTATAAGTCCTATACATAAGTGGCCAACATAATTTGACGTCGTCCTTATAAAAACCATCCCGTAACCCATGAAAATCGGCCTTGAAGTCCGGATTAAATTTCACGATCAAAATTACCAAATTTCTAATTTTCAAATCTCTAACTAACGGGTAGCCATTTAGGAGTTACGCGTATTGACCTCGGGCTGCCCGAATCGCGACGATCTTGATTGTTGAGAGAACGAGAGGAATTATCGCTAGTTTCGGAGACACGATTGTCTGGTTTAAGTTCGGGACTGGTTGGCCACGTATATTCTCGGTCTTGCAGAATTCACCTGCTATCCGACCATACATCGTTGGCCTCGGCCAAATCAAGTCCGTTACCTTCCGAAGATCGGTCCATACTGACCCAGAATACTTCCTCATCTTTTCTCGAAATCAGGCTTAATTCGCGATCGGGTCCCTGGTCCACGTACCTATTCCTAGTTAGCCATTCCCACTTGGTCAATATCCCAAGAGTGATCAGCTCCGGGCGAGACTTACGAAAATGAAATATTGAATAAGACTCGTTCTATTCATTCCAGAGATTGAGTCGAATTTCGAGATGTTACAGGTTTAGGTATTATCGACGTATATTAGGAATAATTATTGAATCGATTGGTGAGAATTAATACATGAATAATATTGTGGATTAGTGTGATTAAATTGGAGATGAAAATGGACCCAGGGTGGATGAATAGTGGCTGTCCAATTAGGGAATTTTGGACTAGAATAGGCTAATTAGGAAAATTATTAGCGTGATTGATGGGATCGCCTGGGTTGATTGAATTGGTGTTTGTTGGTGCTCATTTGGGGTCAATTGAAATATTATCGTGTCGCATACTAGTGTGGCTTAATTGTGCGATGTATAATTGGCCGCCTGATGATTTGAATTGATTATTGATTTATAAATTATACTTCAGGCCGCATGGTATTATTGGCCAATTGAGCACGTTATTTGTGAATTAAGCACGTTATTTATGAATTGGGCACCATGTGGTGATATTGAATTAACTGAGTGCCTAGATTATAATGATGTTCATGTTGCACGGTATTCCATTTCATGATCACATATCGTGTATGCCGAGAGTGAGGCATGTGATGAAATTATGTAGAAGTGCATGCCTGACAAAAACATGTGATCACCATAATTACTCAATGTGTTCACGCTGGGTTCAGATAAAATTGACCGTATGTTGTGTGATCACTATAAGGTCTTCGGATCGTGGCCTTCGGGTCATGCCCAGTTCGTCCAGAAGACGGCATTGTCCGTGAGGAGATCGGTGTTGCGCCTAGAGTGTTTCGACACGGGCTACAGACGCTGGGCCAGATACGCTTTATGCGGGCCGCGAAGTATTGTATTTGGTCTTCAAATCGTGGCCTTCGGATCGGGTCTTCGGATCGTGGCCTTGGGGTCGGGCCTTTGGGTCGAATATCAATAATGAGAATGAACATCGAGCCAGTGTGCAGTGTGATTCAGAATAAAATCATGACACGTTAATATTTTCATGCATATGATTGCGTTAATTGTTGTATTAAAGCGTGAGACTCGGTGTATGACTTGCGATATCAACACGAAAAAGTATGAGCATGCGTATGGCGTACGTGTAACGAGATGTGCCATGTGTGTGCTGTGATTATTATATATTGAACTGTCTAACCTGCAGGGTCAGCATGATTATTGGTTTGGGCCCAAGGGCCTAGGTCATTGTTTGTGTTTTGTGTTGTTTTTCCCGGTCAGGAGATTGTACGTTAGCCTAACCTATGTTTAGGAGGTTTTACTCATTGAGACATGTTCTCATTAGTGTTTTAAACCAAACTTTCAGACTCCCGCCCTTGAGATGCCGCAGTCACCTACGCTTTTTGGAATCCCGACACAGATCGAGCAGTTTGTAAGTGTATTCCCTTCGGGCAATGGAGAGGCTTATATACGATACCGTTTCGTGGTTTCCGTTGATGTTGGAGAGTTCTTTAATCAGACCCAGGAATATATCACCTGGTGTATTCGAGACGCCAACGGGAATATAGGTAGACCGCTTAGGACTTTCGACTCCCCTTTGGATGAGCACGGTATGATGGCGCCAATCGTTGCGGATGGTGAGGTGATAGACCCTCAAGACGATCAGGCTAGGAATGCTTATGATGACGTGATGGATAATAACCCACATGTGGTAGCGAAAGATCCGGATCAGTTGGCGAACGAAGTCGAGGTCCAGGAAGCCATGGAAGTAGATGAAGCTGAGGATGGAGAGGTTGCTGAGTTAGATTTGGATGAGGAGTTAGGACTTTACCTTGACCCAAAATTGGAACCGGACTTAGAAGATGAACGAGCAGCAGCGCTGGACATGGACTCGGAGGAGTCCGAACCCCAGGAGAGTTCTCAGGAGGAGTCCAAGCCTCAAGAGAGTTCGGAAGACAATTCCTCATGATCTGATCCAAACTGGATGCCCTAGTTTTAGTCCTAGTCCTTATCTGGTAGATGCTCTTTTTTGATGGCGACCTAATCATAACCCGTACCTTACTCAACCCTCTCCCAGCCACTGCCCCTTTTTTATCAAATAGCTGTTGCGTGTCGGTTTTCTTTTGTTTCCTAGTTTGGCTTGTATAAACAGTAGTTTGTTTTATAAATGTACATATAAGTTGTAAATATTTTATGCTAATGCAAGTATGTTTTAATCATATTGATTTTTAAAGTGTTGTGCTATTCATGGTTGTCATATTCATTGTACGGGTGCATATATATTTATATACGTTGCTTCCGCATGTGTATTGTTCTCTGTGTATGTTGGGTCGGCGACGCATCCTAAGAGCATTGCACCTAAGACGACCAAAGGCAGGATGCTCGCGTACCGTGGAGGTCGGGGCGTGACACAAGTGGTGATTATGAGCATGGGATGATGTTAATACCGAATCAATGATGATGCTGTTGAAAATATTTGTTAGAAACAACGATTATAGCTATTAGTAGCTGGAAACACTACACTAGAAGAACTAGAAATCTCAGAGAGTATTTGACAAACTTTCGTTAGATTGTTAGAGTACCTAATGATATGACATATCTAGCAAACTCCATTTTGGGATACCTTGTTGATGTTCGAGGAAAAAGATTGTATGGGCTAGTCATGGCCACGGTTCAGAATTTGTAATTTAAAAATTTTAAAAATAAATTATGAAATAAAAAAATAATGAATTATAAAATTATGAAATAATGAATTATTCAATATAAATTGTAATCAAAATGTAAATTGTAGGGGTGATTAGCTCTCGATTCGGTCCAGTTCCGCTCGGAACTGGGAACCGAACTTGTAAGACTGGTCTCTTAATTTTAGAACTAGGAACCGAACCGACAAATCATAGAACCAGGAACCGAACCATTGGCCCGGTTGGGATCTAGGCAGTCCAATGGAACCCTTTGCTCTTAACTAGCAAAGGATCGTAGCCACAAAAGGCATACAACTTTACATACTCATGGCTTGGCTTGGATTTTATACACAATTCTTTTGATGGTCTCTTCATTTCCA
Organism: Syzygium aqueum; assembly: GCA_031216185.1. Lineage (NCBI taxonomy): Eukaryota > Viridiplantae > Streptophyta > Magnoliopsida > Myrtales > Myrtaceae > Syzygium > Syzygium aqueum. The sequence goes on along the minus strand of CM062241.1, from coordinate 19,734,473 downwards.
TTCGATATGGGACTCTTGGCATTTGCATGAAGACAAGCCAAGAGTCTCACATTGATGGTGTTCAAAGCATGTTGAGAGTTTCACATTGAATGTGAATGAAAAGGCATTAGAGTCATTGTGTATAAAACCCAAGCTAAGCCTTATAATTAGAGTTCAATGCACCCAAGCCAAGCATTGTAATTAGAGTTCAATAATGAATTTTTTTTTTCAATTTCATTATTAGTTTTTTTATAAATAATTTGGAACAGGTGGTTCCGAGCTGGTTCCGGCTCTGAACCACGAGCCCGGTCAATGGACTAGGCTTGGGTTTGACAGGGCCGGTTTCGGGCCAAAACTGGCTCGTGGCCATGACTAGTATGGGCGATCCTATTCTCACACAACTCCCAATGACTCTCAACGGCTCTTTGTGTCACGCACCGAACCCTATCGAGCTCGTGACATCCCTTTTCGGTCGAATTAGGGCGACGTTTCAGGAAACGTCGCCGACGTAGAAAATCACATCAGAATTTACACGTGGCGGAAACAAGAATATAAACCCTGACAGTAAAATTATGGGATAATAGGGAAAGATAATTCACCAAGCCATCAAACATTATATTACACCTCGATATATGTACAATATCCCTTCTCATCCATTACACAATAACTAGTCACTTTCTGTACTCACTAAATCTTAATCAAACCTACACACACGAATTGGCTTCCATAGATCACACCGTCAACCTCAAAAGGAGTAGTAGTCTAGGTATACTCTAACTCCAAAAGTGGGACGCTTCAAAACGGTTCATCTACCCCTAAACTAGCCCTTACGCCCTCTCAACGGCGTCCACTCCAAGTCACTCTCCTCGGAATCCGAATCTAAATCCTCCTGAGCCACTTGCTCCTCAGAAGACTTGGAGTTCGCCTCGATCTCAATCGGGTTATCCTCATCCCTTGACTCTAATGGAACCTTAATTCGTTCATCTGCTTTAGACTCCTCCTCCAAATCATCTTCCGATTCCTCTTCTGGTTCATCCACTGACTCCTCTTCTGGCTCCTCTTCCGGTACCTCTTCATTTTCTTCTTTGGGCTGCTCCTCTACAAGTTCCTCCTCTGGCTCTGCACCTAAGTCCATATCCATCAGGTTGTACCCACCACGCGACTCCTCCGGCTCTGGATACGACTCCGCTACTGTAGGCTTGGGCGCTGCAGGAACATGCTGATGTCCTGACTGTGCGAGGCTAGTGTCTATGCTAGTCATCTCACCGTCGGGAGGGGGTATAGCTAATGGGTCCTAGTCTTTCACTCCGTCAAAGGGGACATCAAAATCTCGAACATGGCCAAACTCATCCAAACCATCTCGGAAACACCAGGCGGCATAAATATAGGCTTACCAGAGGGGTTGCCCTATGTCTATTGTCGCGACCTAAAAAATTTTTCATTTTTCGGACTAATGGATTATTAAGACTAAGCTTAACTCGGGCCCTCCCAAGCCCTATCAATTGGCAACTTAGGGTTTAAGTCTTTAACATGTAAATGTTTTCATGCTTGGAGTCGCCACTTATCAATTTACGGTAGGTTGATTAGAAACCTAAATAAAACATAGGGAGATATGTTTTATTTCTATGAACCAGAGATTCTAAGCACGTGGACTTGATTACGCTAGATCTAGTCTAACGCCCTTTCGGTACCTTTTCTTTTCAAAAATATTTAGGCAGGCAGTTTGGATCCATTTTAGCTTAATTACTAACATGTGAGGTGTTCATGCGGGTGCGCAAACCACCAATTTAACACCCAGGAAAGCATTAAATAAATTGCCAGATTGGAAGAATTACTTACCTCGAAGCAACGCTAGCATCTGCATTGTTAGCTAAAAAAATCACATCAACAATTTTAATATGATTTCTAGTTAACAAACAATTCACTCAATTTTTTTGATTTTCGCTTATTTAAATGAAAGCTAAACTATATGCAATGACGTGCAAAAATGACATGCAATTAATGCAACTTAACATGTAAACTATATGTCGTGCGACGACGTGACCTAATTCTAATGACGGGCAAATGATTTATTTTTTGGTATTTTTTAATGAAATTCGGAATTAAAAATATGCATAAGTTAACATGCAACCTAATGACTTCTCTTTTTGGTATTTTCTATTAAAATTCGAAATTCAAAAATGCATAAGTTAACATGCAACTTATAAAGACTTAATCTAACCTAACATGACTTATTTTTGGGATTTTTGGCAAAAATTCGAAATTATAAATTACTTAAATTAAAAATGCAATCTATCTTAATCTACCCTGAAAATTCATTCTTTTTTTGGGGTTTTCATGGAAATTCGAAATAATAAAATAACCTAAATAATCTATTAAGATTAGAATATTACTTAATTTAAACTACGAAATAGATCATCTCAAGTCCTAATTTAAATTAAATAACCACTCTATCTTCTAGATATATTTAGGATTCCTAGACATGCAAAAAATCTAATTCAAATCTAATTGATATTTTTTGAATTTTCTGTTTATTTGAAAAGGAAAACAATTAAATAAACAAAGATAGCAACCACATTCAAACCGTCCACGCAATCCGCCAGATTTGTTTCAAACTCGGATTAGGCACAAAAATTGAACTATCGGTCATATCTATAGGGTTATAGATATCGATGGAAAGCCGATTATTTAAAATTGGAAAGCATATAAAAATCATTATCGCATCCAAGTGATTATGGATAGGATAATTATTTTCCGTATCGCCGCGTATCGTACCTTAGGGATAAGGTCGGATAGTCGTCCAGATACGTTGCTAAATTAAGAAATTTTCCTAATTTTGAATATTTCAAACATTGCGGATATATCGAACATTATCCCAAGATATCTAATTATCCACGTGATATTCACGAAATATTCAAAACATTCAAATTAGGAAATTAAATATTTTGAAAATTTAACGAATAATACCATTACCTAATTTGCAGATAATCTCCAAATTTGAATCAACTCGGGATCGGGCTTGCGGATCGGGATCGCGACGACCGGTGACAACGACGAGGCACTGCAGCACCGGTGGGGCTGCTCCGGTGGCTCGGGTATTGTTCTGGCGCGGCGGAGGCGACGATGGACAGCAGCTCCGGTCAGCGACAGCGGGAGCAACGGCGGCGTCCGGCGCGGCGGCTGCTTGGTGAGGCAGCACGATCGGTGATGGTGGCTTCGTCGGCGGTCCAGACGGCACGGCGGTGAAGCGGGACAGGCACGATGGCAGCAAACAGGAATGGCAGAACAGAGGCGGTGGGTTGCTCGGTGGCTTCACCGGTGGCTAGTGATGGCTGATCGTGGCTGTGGGGGGGCAACAGGGAGCTTTGGCAAGCGTCCAGCACGGCGAGGAGGCACGGCGATGTCCAACGGTGACTGGTGATCAGCAGCTGAGGTGGAGCAGCATCCGGCGGTGACGGTGGCTGGCGTGGCTGTGGCGTGAGAATGACGGCAAGGCGACTCACCGGCGGGGCAACGGCAACGCAGCTGAGAGCGGCAACAGTGACTCTGGTGCTGTGGCGGTGGAGCGACGGTGGTGTTGCGCGATCAGACGGTGGCGTGGCAGGGAGGAGGCAGTGCACGGCGGACGGACGTACAATTCCGGGACAGCAGCGGTCGTTGGCGCTGGCGGCGTCAAGGAGGGGAAGACGCCGGCAGGTGGCGGCGCGCGGGGCACGGCAGTCTGGTGAGGTAGGGGCGGCAGCATGCGGCTCACGTGGAGGGCGGTCACCGGCTTCTCTCTCTCTTGCACGTGTGTCTCTCACGTCTAAAAAAATTCTGATCAGAAAATTATGTGTCCCCCTCTCTCCAAAATTTCTGACCTAATAACATATATATAACACTAATCTAGGTCAAATGGATAGGCTTACTAATCCTAATGGGCTTAGGCTTGGGTTTAGACTTTAATTAACATTTAAATGGGCTGAAATAACTTGGAATTTTAATTAATTAAGCATGATGGGCTGAATTAAGCTCAAATTAAAACAACCGAGCCCGTTCGTCTTGAAATTCCCGGCCCTTTGGATTCCGATCAAGTCGAGTCCCATTCAACGAAATTTAAGCTCATTTGCTACCGCCAATCCAATGTAAAAATGCAATGAACCTAAACTATATGCTATGCAATTTAAATATTTTTGTTTAGGGGTTAAAATTTAATCCCTAATTTTCTATGCAAATTACACTAAATGGTCGGTAAAATTTAGGTGTCAACAGCTGCCCCTCTTTGAAGGTGAGCTCGCAGAGATTGCATTCAAAGACTAAATGATACCTAAATTTTAACTATGCAAATGCAATGAATGTTATTTTTGTCGGGATTATAAGTCCCATTTTTTAATGCAATAAGAAATGATGCATGCTGACATGAATGACAAAACATACGTGGAATTACTTACCTAACATGAACGATAGCGCAATTCAAGGCACGACTTTGACTTGTATGTTGTTTGGAAAATATTTGGACTCAGTCCCATAGGTATTGCCTGATACACGCTGATGAACTTCGGTGATCTGCAATTAAGTCAAAACACACGAAGAACGCTCGACGTGTCCAATCATCAACTGGATTCGTGAGAATAGTTCCGACCTTTACAAACTACCTATACATCTCCATAGGTGTTTGCAAAGATTTGACCGCTTCACTTATACTTGCTCATAAGTGAACTGCGGGGGAACTCTTGAAATTAAGAGGATATTCCGACCCTTACATATACCTGTTCATATGCAAAGATTTGGCCGCCTCACTTATACCTGCTCATAAGTGAGTAGCGGGGGAATACCTGAGATTGGGGAGAATATTCCGACCTTTATATATACCTGCTCATATGCAAAGATTTGGCCGCTTCACCTATACCTGCTCATAGGTGAGTAGCAGGGGAATACCCGAGATTGGGAGAATATTCCGACCTTTACATATACATGCTCATATGCAAAGATTTGGCCGCTTCACCTATACCTGATCATAGGTGAGTAGCGGGGGAATACCTGAGATTGGGAGAATATTCCGACCTTTACATATACCTGCTCATATGCAAAGATTTGGCAGCCATGCCTATACCTGCTCATAGGCATGTAACGGGGGAATACCCGATATTGGGAGAATATTCCGACCTTTACATATACCTGTTCATATGCAAAGATTTGGCCGATATGCCTATACCTGCTCATAGGCATGTAATGGGGGAATCTTCTCGAGATTGTATGAAAATTTGTGATTTGGTGAACAAAGGGGCTAGCCCAAGTGTTCAAGGGTTCCTTGACAAAGTACCTGGATATCAACAGAGATACCTGAAAAGGTTTGATCAATAGACACCTAAACATCATCAAAGGCATTTAAAGATCGCAAATGATCAAATATGGGACCTGACGATTGCTCGAATAGGTTAGGGACACCTAGATAGTCATAGACATCCAAGGAATAGAGATATACTTACCTAGCGACATCTCCAACTCTGATGGTGTGTCTCCTGCTAGACACAGTTTTAGACAACATGTAATATGCATTCGCGCACTATCAAGAACACATATACACATGCACTATGAACTCAACTGGTTTTTATGCACGATGATTTTGTCAAATCGGCATTACAAACTCCGTTGGGGAAAAATCATGACAAGACAATCCGAACTCACAAATGGGTGTCTTGAAAATGTCGAATGAGGGACTTCCGATCCGAAAGGGCTTTCACTCATTCTCATTGAAAAAGGCTGATTTATGAGAATCTCTCTATCTCACCATCATCATGTCGACAAGGGTCCGAGTATTCTTGCAAGCGGTACGACCTTACCAATTTGAGAGGTCTTTGCTAAGACCATAACATGGGCTTGGTCAATGGCTTAGCAAAGGGGACTCTTCGAGTCGAAGCCATTGAAAGAATATAATCCGCGACTGTCTCCAGGTTTACAAGTCAAGAACTCTGCAAAATGAGATAGAAATGGACTTGCTCGCACTTCTTCGAGCTAAGCTTATAAATATCTGAATCCTGCGTCAGTTCAAGTGCCATAATCTGAAGAGACTTTGCAAGGGACGTAACGTAGGCTAGGCTCATGGGTTGAGAAATGAATGGATCATTAGGCTCAAAATGTGTATAATTGGGGTGAATAGGTTGGTGATCATCTTGGCATTGTCACCGCTTTTCTTCTTCACCAGGGATTGTCTCCTCGGTAGATGTTCCATTGGCTTCAGGAGTTCATCACTTGATTCCTTCGAAACTGGTAGGACTACTGTTCTACTGGAGATGATTTTGATATATCTTGTCATTTTTCATTGGGCATTGGCCTTGCTTTTACCAGGCACACTGCTTTTTCTTGCCCATTTTTTTCTTCTTTTTTTTTTGACATATGCTTCTTACAATGCAAGCACTGGCTAGCTAATATGACTGATTGACTCACTGTTTGAACTCAAAAGCCTCTCGTCTTTAGTCGACACTCCGGATACACTGCTTGAACAATGATGACTTTTGCCTTGCCCTAGTGTGGGGGATGATCACCAACTGGGTTTATATAAAACGAATTTGCAGGCTCAATTAGGCTTAGCAAAGGGTAAAGTGTGTATAGGATAGAGAAAGAAATGCTCTTCGTCATCCTAAGGCACTTGAACTTCGCGTGAATTCATTTGAAAATGCAACACTTGAAGATTGATGCAATTGAAAGCAAGAAGATTTCTATCCATTTTTCACCATATGACACTGATTTACCTCCGGTTTGCCCCGACATGGGGTGGTTCTTGACAGGGGAAATTTGAATGAATTTCTCCAAACATTTAGGCTCAAAGAGGCAAGACAAAGGATAACTTGCAGTTTTTAAAGTAGAGAAATGAAATGCCTCTTGTCATTTTGGTTGCCGTACCTTTTGCGAGAGAACTCTTTGCCTTGTAGATATGGAATTTTTTAACTCACTGGGGATTAATAGATGGGACTGTGTATAGAATAGGGCTTGCCTTCCATCATCCCGATGTACCTCATTCGACACATTCAATTCATTCCACATGGGTCACCAAATTGTCTAAATAGACTTCCCCTTTGAAATCAATGATATTGATTGACAAAATAACCATGCAGAAATTAAAGCCAATGTAAACATCTTAACTAGAAATTGATTGAAACCATTTATTGATCAGTGCAATGTTTACAATTCAGAAGTATAAAACCAGATACTGAAAAACTTTCGCTGCAAAATGTCAGGTTTTATCAAGGATAATACATCTTTACAGCGTCAGAATTAACAGGATTGGAGAACTCACGACCATCCATTTCTGCGAGAATTAGGGCACCTCCGGGAAGCACCTTTTTAACCACATACGGACCAATGTAGTTTGGAGCAAATTTTCCTTCGGGAACAGGGAAGATTGGCAGCACTTTCCTTAAAACTAGATCATTTACCTCAAAGTGTCTTGGACGCACCTTTTGGTTGAAGGATCTAGCTATCCTCTGCTGATAGGGTTGACTGTGGCAAATGGCTCTCAACCGCTTTTCATCAATCAGGTTCAACTGCTCATGTCTTTGTTGCATCCATTCTGCTTCAAACAACTCCACTTGGGATAAAACTCGCAAGGAAGGGATTTCTACTTCGACAGGCAGGACTGCTTCCATGCCATACACTAGGGAAAAAGGGGTTGCACCGACAGAGGTTCGAATGGAAGTCCGATACGCCATTAGTGCAAATGGCAATCTTTCGTGTCAATCATGATAGTTTTCAGCTGTTTTGGCCAGGATCTTCTTGATATTCTTATTAGCGGCTTCAATTGCTCCATTCATCTATGGACGATAGGGAGGAGAATTTAGATGCCGGATCTTGAATTCATTGAACAACTGATCCATGAACTTGTTGTTCAAATTCGTCCCATTATCAGTGATAATAGCCTCGAGGACACCATAACGAGCGATTATGTCTCGCCTGATGAATCTTACAACATTCTTCGCAGTAACATTTGCATAAGATGCCGCCTCAATTCATTTGGAGAAATAATCAATCGCAACCAAGTTGAATCGGTGTCCATTTGATGCCTTGAGATTGATTGGGCCAATCACATCGATGCCCCCACATTGAAAAAGGCCATGGCTCGGATAACTGATGTAACTCCGGAGGGGGGGAACATTTATCTTATCCCCATGAACCTGGCAGCGATGGCATCTTCAAACATATTGGATGCAATCACTTTCAAGACTGAGCCAATAATAACCCAGCCTCATGATCTTCTTAGCTAACATGCGGTTATTCATGTGTGGACCACATATCCCTTCGTGTACTTCTTGCATGATTCTGGTAGCTTCAGCTGCGTCTACACACCTTAGCAGAATTGAATTATAAGATCTTTTGTACAGCTTCTCACCATTGACAAAAAATTTCGAAGCCATTTTCATTATGTACTTCCTGTCGACCGGAGTGCTTCCCTCATAAAATTCTTGTCTCTAGGCATAATTTATGATATCATAATACCATGGCTTTTCGTCAGGTTCTCTGGTCACAACCATATAGTAGGCCGATTTTGTTAGGAATTCGATCTTCAAGGGTTCTACCTCTACTCCACCGGTCACTTGCAGCGTGGAAGATAACGTAGGTAGCGTATCAGCGAACTGATTATGGGATCTAGACAAGTACTCGAAGGAAATGTCTTCGAATTCCTTTATGATTTCTTCGAGGTATTTATGATACGGGATTAATTTAGTGTCTCTCGTCTTCCATTCTCCTATAATTTGAAGAATAATCAGAGCGGAATCACCGAACACTTTCAACTTGGTTATCATCATTTCCACTGCGGCTTGGAGTCCGAGGATGCAAGCTTCGTACTCGGCTATGTTGTTGGTACACGGGAACACCAACTTTGCCGCTACTGGATAATGTTGTCCATCTGGGGATATTAAAACTACCCCGGTGTCGGAACTAGTCAAGTTCAAGGTTCCATCTAAGAACATAGTCCATGCATCTTCCTTTATTAACAAAATGCGATCTTCTGGAGAATATCTATCATCATCCGAGGTTCCATGATTCTTGGCTAACACATCAGCAATTACCCGGCCTTTGACTGACTTCTGTGGCATCATCTGGACATCAAATTCTGAAATCAAAATTTGCCACTTGGCTAGCTTCCCTACCAATGCTGGTTGATCAAGTAAATACTTGATGGGATCATTCTCAGTCACTAGCAAAGTCTGGTAATGCAATGTATACTGTCGTAGCCTATGGAGCACCCATATTAGTGCAGCACAGGTCTTCTCGGCTTCAGGGTAATTTAACTCCGAGACGGTAAATTTCTTACTCAAGTAATAAATGGCTCGCTTCTTTCCATCTTCAGGGCTTTTCTGGGCTAACATCGTACCCAAAGACTCGCTATGAATCGTGAGATAAAGGATCAAAGGCTGGCCTGGCATTGGTGGGACTAGCACTGGAGGTTTCATCAAGTACTGCTTCAGTTCATTAAATGCTTCATGGCAATTATCGTCTTACTCCACTTGAGCATTCTTCCTTAGAAGTTTGAAGAACGGTTTAGCAGTTTTGGAGAGCTGGGAAATGAAATGGGCTATGTAGTTCAATCTGCCCAGAAGGCTCCGTACTTCTTTCACGGTCGATGAGGGTTGTAGCTCACATATGGCCTTCACTTTGGAGGGATCGACTTCAATGCCCAACTGCTTACTACGAACCCGAGTAGCTTGCCTGAAGTTGCTCCGAATATGCACTTCGCTGGATTGAGACGGAGTTTAAACTCACGGAGTCGGTCGAACAACTTCTTCAGGGTATTAACATGACTTTCTCCGGGTTGAGACTTGGCAATCATGTCATCGACATAGATTTCAATCTCCTTATGCATCATGTCATGGAAGAGAGTTACCATTGCCCGTTGATACGTTGCCCCGGTATTTTTAAGATCGAAGGGCATGACCTTATAGTGGAATGTACCCCAAGGAGTGATGAACGCTGTCTTCTCCTTATCGCTGTCCTTCATTCTTATCTGATTATAGCCCGAGAAACCATCCATGAAGGAAAACAGCTCGAATCCAGTAGTACTGTCTACCAGAACATCTATGTGCGGTAATGGGAAATCGTCTTTAGGGCTGGCTTTGTTCAGATCGCGATAATCAATGCAAACCCGAACTCGACCATCTTTCTTCATGACTGGCACGATGTTGGCCACCCAAGTAGGGTATTGGGTAACTTCAATGAATCCAACTTTCAAGAGCTTCATGACTTCTTCTTCTATTTTCTTCGAAAGCTCAGGTTTGGTTCTTCGTAGCCTCTGTTTCTTGGGTGGTATGCCGGGATTAGTAGGCAAGCTATGCTCCACAATAGACGAGTCTAAACCCGGCATATCAGCATATGACCAGGCAAAGATATCCTGGTAATCCTTCAGCAACTGGACCAGGCGTTTGGCTTCACCTTCGGGAAGAGTTGCCCCTATTTTCACCTTCTTGGATTCTCCAGAATCACTCAGGTTGACGGTGATAGTTTGATCTACCGTCAGGACTTTAGGTCTTTCATGATGCTCTAGATCGCGCTGAAGGTCCGAGGAATCGTCGAGTTCTCCGGCATCATCGGGATTAAGCTCGGTTGCATATAGTTCATCATTTTGGATCATTCCCTTACCCTCACGTGTCACAAGATTGCCCCTGAAACATAAAGTAATGGATTCAGAAGCACAAACAGGGCTAAACATTGCATTTTTTGTAATTAATTTTTTTGTGTTTTTGTTTTTGTTTTTTTTTTAAATTCATTTCGAAAGGGTTTTAACACGAGGAAACATGAAGAAGCCCAGGCCTCAGAATTCTCATTGGACTATATTTTCTTTCATCGATTGGATATCATCACCGGTTTGGTTTGATATACCTCAACATGCCATCAAAAACTGAAAATAACTTGTAATTGCATTGATCATTTCAAATGAATTACATTTATTAAATGGAAATTGCAACAATCAAGTCCTAGAAAAGAAAATGGAAAACAGCACCCGAGACGGGGCAAATCCTAAAAAAGCAGTAAAAATTCCCACGCAGGGGAGTGTGCGGAACAAGTAAAAGTTGTTACTCTTGTGGGCCTGTGCCCATTTCCTCTAACGGTCCTCCTTCGATAGCTCCGATGAAGACGTCATCAAACAGGGCAATGATTCCCTCTATTGCATCGTCAGAGTCTTCTATCACTGGAGGTGTTGGATCATTCATACCTCCCCATCCATAAGAGATAATATCACGAGAATCAACATAGAAGCTCGAGGGCGCTGAGTACTTCACATAATAGTCAAACTTGCCACTTGGTTGCCCCAGAGTGTCGATCACTTCCTTCTCTTCGTGCATCATCCTTGCAGGACCTGGAAATGTGGTGCGGATGTGTGGAAGCAGCGTACCACACCCGAGTTCTCCATTATTTGGCTCTTCTTCATATTACTGTCTATTCTGCTCGTCTCCTTGACCTCGACCTCGACCACGTTCATGTCCACGTCGCTGATCATTCGGTACGGTTGACCCCTGATACCCCAATCCAGAAGTGCGGGGTCTTTGAGAGACTTCTACCAGCTGGCAGATACCTTGACCATCCCTGCCAAGGCCTTCGCTCGGAATAAAGCCATGGGACACCATTACTCTTCTGACCATGACAGCAGTATTTGACACTTCAGGAACTGGTGGTGATGATCCTCTAGACGCGTGTATGGTCGATACGAGCTCAACCGATCGATAACTTGATTCAATCTTGCAATCCGGCTCGACATAAGAGATAGCCGTGGCATGATAGATCGGATGCTCTTCTTTGCCATGTACGGTGACTAACTTTCTCTCCACAACGAACTTCACCTTCTGATGTAGACTGGAAGGCACAGCTCCAGCAGTATGAATCCATGGACGACCAAGCAGAAAGTTGAATGCAGTGGGAATGTCTATAACTTGGAATAAGACGTTAAACACTGTTTGCCCTATTTGTATATCGAGGTAGATTTCTCCCATCACCTCTTTCTTCGTTCCGTCAAAAGCTCGTACGGAGGTCTTCACAGCATTTATCCTAGAAGGATCTATCTTGAGGCGGTGTAAAGTCGCCAAAGGACAGATGTTCAACGCCGAACCGTTGTCAATGAGTACCCGGGCTACGTGCGTGACCTTGTATTTGATAGAAATATATAGAGCTTTGGTATGTCGTCTGCCTTCTAGAGGGAACTCCTCATCCGAGAAGGCTATGAGGTCTTTGAGGAGTATGGAACCCATGAATTCCTCCAATTTGTCGTCGTCGATCGTCTCGGGCACATGGACTTCACTCAAAACCTTTATTAGGGCCTTTTGATGCTTGACAGACGTTTGGAGGAGTTCAAGAAGAGAGATTTGTGTAGGCATCTTGCGCAGTTGCTCGACAATGTTGTATTCGCTAGTCTTGATCACGGCCAGGAATTCCTTAGCTTCCTCATCGGTGACAGGTTTCGCGGGTTGAGCATTAGCTTGGCCATAGGCACGCCCGGACCTAGTGACTAAATCGACGTCAAGACTGTAAGACCAAGGAACTGCCTTATCGTCAGAGTACTGGTACGGTTGAGGTATCTCGATCACTATCCCTTCATCGACTGCGGGCGTGCTTATTATAATTTCCTCGTCATCGGTCGCGTCTTCGAGCGGAGGCATGTCTTCAGGTAAAGGATCGAGCTTGTCCTTCCCGGAGTTCAACGTAGCGAACTCCTCGTCCCAGTTAATGATCACTTCGGAGATAGTGGAAACGATGCTCGTGTGATCAGCATAAACAATCATCACAGCTTCTACCATCTTCGAAATTCTTTCTTTCATGATAGCCAGGGGAAGGACTTCATTACTCGGGTAATACCCGGCTTTCACCAACTCACCATAGACATCGGTGGCATACACTTTGACATTCTTGATTCGACCAGCATTGAAACCGAAAACGGCATTCACATTGCCCGCGTGATCAGGGAGCGGGTTACTCTGAACGTTTGGCTTAGCGGGTTGAAATGAGAACGCCTTCGTATCGAGGAGGTTCTGGATTCGGTGTTTGAGGGCATAACAATTGTCGGTTGAGTGCCCCAGCTCGCCCATGTGATAATCACATTTCTTTGACAGGTCAAAATTATAAAACTGCTCAGGATTGGGCCGCTTCGGCTCGGAAGTCAACGAGCCTTTCTTTCGGAGCACAGCCAATACTTGAGATAACGTTCCAGGGAGGGGATGAATTGTCTCTTATTGTTCCTCCTCTGAAAAGGTTGACGACCCATGTTTTGTTGCTGAGCTTCTACTACTTGGATTGCTGAGGCAGAGTTGGTACTCCGCCGGCCCGGCTGGTTATAAGTCACATTCACTTCAGCGGCCGGTTCTTTCTCTTTTCTTGCACCAAATCTTTTGGTTGACAAAGACGGCTCCACAAACCACCCATCCTTCAGCCCTATCTCGATCTGTTCACCTATAGGGATGAGTTGGTTGAAGTTGTCAGCCGGAATGGCCACTATTCAATTACGGTACTCGAATGGAAGAGTCTTGATGAACATCCTCTTCAGCTTACTGTCAATAGGTTCTGGGACGACTTGAGCGGCTAGATTCCTCCATCTGATGGCATAGTCTTTGAAGGACTCGATCTTTTTCATCTGAGCACGCTCGAGGTCATCGCGGGTAGGGGTGATGTCCGTTATGAACCTGTACTGCTTTAGAAATGCTTCACTAGCCTCCTTCTAGGTTTTGAGGCTATTTATCTTCTTCATGAGATACCAGTTCAAAGTTGGACCCGTCAAGCTCGCTTGGAATGCATGGATCATCAGGAGTTCATTATCGACGTATGAGGTCATCTGTACGTGATATAACGTATGGGCATGTGGTGCCATTGTACTTGTCAAAGTCCGGCATCTTGAACTTCTTTGGGATTTTGATCTGCGAGTACAAGGACAGATCGATCGAGGGTGAATCCTGTGAACCCTCCAGCTGCTTCACTCTCTCTTCAAATTTGTTGACTCGTTCATCAGGCTTGTGATTGTTGATGAGGATCTGGATGGGGTCATCTTCCAAATCGGGAATATCATCATCTTCATCAACACCAACATTCTTTCCACTTTTATGCTTCGGGGCTGATGCTTCGGGGGGTACTGGAACATGGATCGACCGAAGGGCCTTGATCTCAGCGGTCATTTGTTGCATTGCGATGGCAAGTTGTTTGATCTGGTCCTCCATACCGACAACACGCTCTTGCAAGTCGGTTTGATCGGCCATTCTGGCTCTCGACCGTGTGCGAATAGGCGATCGTGATCGGTCCGTAGTTACCTAATTTGCATGAAACAGGTATACATAAGTGTCAAGTGAAATCACACGCCAATCCATGACATTGGCCTAACCGCTTTGAATTGAAAAGATATCTTTATTGAAATGAGGAAAATTTTTTACAATGACTGATGACTTGAAATGACTTTAAACTGAATGAAGGAGCAAATGACTCGATTCCTAAACAAATTTTTAAAAGACCAAAATTGAAACGAAAAAAGAAAAAAGAACTTCAAGCTTTTTATTTAGCTTGATCAATAGACATATGGGAGGCGACGTCCTTCTTCAGCTGCTTATAAGCTCGAGCTATCTTGGACGCCTTTTCTTGAGCTTCTTCGACCTTTCTCTTGAGGTGGTTGTTCTCTGAGCGATTGGCGGTCTTGAGAGGTACCTTGAGTATCTTCGGAAGTAACTCTTGCGGAACTTTGTGTCGTCGGATGTACTTGGTCGTTGCGAAATAGGACTTCTGCTCCCCCTTGAGTTCTCCTTCGGGTTGAGCTATCTTTAACACACGGCACTTCTTCTGCATCTTCGTGAGTTGAGCTACGGTCCCTTCATGGTCTTCCTCATCGTCGGAGAAATCGACATGGAGGAGCTTGGGTTGTAACGCCGGAGGGAGCCCCTGGAGAATCTGGTACTGTCGGGACACTCTGGCGGGGTAGTATTTGATTGCGCCAGTGAAAATCAAAAGTGGAACCGGTCCAACATCATTACACGTAAGCCGAGCTTCCCCGACATTGAACCAACTAGCATGCCATTGGAAACCTTGGGGTCTAGCATTTTTCATGAAAATAATCCATTCGGAGTAATGATAATCAGGGGCATTCGCTTGTTTTTCTTTATAGCTTAAGACGGGATGACTGGAATCACTGAGTTCGGAAATTCTAAGTAAATCGCCACATCCTTTTATGTGAGACAAAAACCAAATTTGCAATAGTTCAAGAGGGGCATGAAACGTTTTGTCAACATTTTGCTTGAATTTAATGAGAGAAATGAAAGTCTCGGCTAAAATGGTGTTGACAAAATTCTTTTCAAGACAGACTTGTTGGACTGCCCATGCAATTGATGGGTTACATGCATTCTTGCAATGAGAAAAAATCACGAATCTGAAGAACGCTAGCAAAAAGATTCTGCCCTTTCGGAAAGATGTGGCTTTTTCAAAACATTGACTCAGGAATGAAAAAGGACATGACCCACGGTTAGCTTTCAAAACTTTTCCTAGCTCATCTTTTCCAACATTTCAAAATTTTGACAATATTAATGTGGAATCGATTCCCAAAGGTGGTGAAACTAACTCTGACTCCAAAGATTTTCCAATGAGCACACTATATTCTTCCAAAGTCGGGGTGAGCTCATGCTTACTGAATATAAAGGTGGATGTCTGGGGGCACCAGAAGTGGGCTAATGCTAGAACGAGACCGGTACGGATTTTGACTTCTAGTATGGGGAGCAACCTTCCGATGTGGCCCTCAACTAGCTTGCGATTGGTCGGACTGAGTAGATTCCACAGCCACGGAGCTCGTCCATAGGAGCATCAAGAATCCGGATGTGTGCCCCTCCCATAGTGTATAGACCAAGACTCACGACCAGCCTAATGTCATGGACCGACCAAGAAAAAAGACGAAACATAAATAAATTGCGAGATAAAGGTTCAGAACACTTACTTCACCGGGTAGGAAAATGGCAATCACATAGACATGTGCATGAAATGTGAGGTTCGATTTCTACCCAGACTCTGGCTTGCAAAATGGAGACATGAGGATTACCGAGCTAAACCAGTCATGGTGGTGGTTAGGCTGGGATTCTCCTGACTCCGGCTTAGTCAAAGAGCCGACCCGAGTTGCAAAGAGTGCAACCGTGGTGGGTATTCAATGACACCATGAAAGAAAATTTCGGGACCAAGGAGGGCGACCCGTACCACATGATTTTGGTCGGGGTATCTACTGTCTCAGTACCATCCTAAATCTATGCCACCCAGGTCTGGCAACGGGTAATGTGTGCGGTGTAGTGTAAATGTAAGGCATGCACAGCAGATTATATCAAACAGCGCTTCGTGCATAAATTAAACCATACATCCGAACACTTCCCTGCAAAATAAGGGTTAACAATCATGCCTCCCCTTATACCTCCCATTCTGCAAAAAACATTTAACACCTAAAAAGTTAGGGACGTACTTGGGATCCTCGCTGCAACACAAAATTTTTTTTGAAATGAAAAATTGGCCTAAGTCCACTAAGAGTTTTAACTCAAGTCCCCAGTGGAGTCGCCAAGCTGTCGCGACCTAAAAAATTTTTCATTTTTCGGGCTAATGGATTATTAAGACTAAGCTTAACTCGGGCCCTTCCAAGCCCTACCAATTCGCAACTTAGGGTTTAAGTCTTTAACATGCAAATGTTTTCATGCTTGGAGTCGCCACTAATTAATTTACGGTAGGTTGATTAGAAACCTAAATAAAACGTAGGGAAATATGTTTTATTTCTACGAACCAGAGATTCTAAGCTCGGGGACTTGATTACGCTAGATCTAGTCTAACGCCCTTTCGGTACCTTTTCTTTTCAAAAATATTTTGGCAGGCAGTTTGGATCCATTTTAGCTTAATTACTAACATGTGAGGTGTTCATGCGGGTACGCAAACCACCAATTTAACACCCAAGAAAGCATTAAATAAATTGCCAGATTGGAAGAATTACTTACCTCGAAGCAACGCAAGCATCTGCATTGTTAGCTAAAAAAATCACATCAACAATCTTAATATGATTTCTAGTTAACAAGCAATTCACTCAATTTTTTTGATTTTCGCTTATTTAAATGAAAGCTAAACTATATGCAATGATGTGCAAAAATGACATGCAATTAATGCAACCTAACATGTAAACTATATGTCGTGCGACGATGTGACCTAATTCTAATGATGGGCAAAGGATTTATTTTTTGGCATTTTTTAATGAAATTCGGAATTAAAAATATGCCTAAATTAACATGCAACCTAATGACTTTTCTTTTTGGTATTTTCTATTAAAATTCAAAATTCAAAAATGCATAAGTTAACATGCAACTTATAATGCTTTACCAAAAAAAAACATGCAACTTATAATGACTTAATCTAACCTAACATGACTTATTTTTGGGATTTTTGGCAAAAATTCGAAATTATAAATTACTTAGATTAAAAATGCAATCTATCATAATCTACCCTAAAAATTCATTCTTTTTTTGGGGTTTTCATGGAAATTCGAAATAATAAAATAACCTCAATAATCTATTAAGATTAGAATATTACTTAATTTAAACTAGGAAATAGATCATCTCAAGTCCTAATTTAAATTAAATAACCACTCTATCTTCTAGATATATTTAGGATTCCTAGACATGCAAAAATTCTAATTCAAATCTAATTGATATTTTTTGAATTTTCTGTTTATTTGAAAAGGAAAACAATTAAACAAACAAAGATAACAACCACATTCAAACCGTCCACGCAATCCGCCAGATTTGTTTCAAACTCTGATTAGGCATAAAAATCGAACTGTCGATCATATCTATAGGGTTATAAATATCGACGGAAAGCCGATTATTTAAAATTGAAAAGCATATAAAAATCATTATCGCATCCAAGTGATTATGGATAGGATAATTATTTGCCGTATCGCCGCGTATCGTACCTTAGGAATAAGATCGGATAGTCATCCAGATACGTTGCTAAATTAGGAAATTTTCCTAATTTTGAATATTTCAAATATTGCAGATATATCGAACATTATCCCAAGATATCTAATTATCCACATGATATTCACGAAATATTCAAAACATTCAAATTAGGAAATTAAATATTCTAAAAATTTAACGGATAATACCATTACCTAATTTGCAGATAATCTCAAAATTTGAATCAACTCGGGATCGGGCTTGCGGATCGGGATCGCGACGACCGGTGACAACGACGAGGCACGGCAGCACCGGTAGGGCAATTCCGACGGCTCGGGTACTATTCCGGCACGACGGCGGCAACGATGGACAGCAGCTCCAGTCAACGACAGCGGGAGCAATAGCAGCGTCCGGCACGGCGGCTGCTCGGTGAGGCAGCACAATCGGTGATGGTGGCTTTGTCGGCGGTCCAGACGACACGGCGGTGAAGCAGGACAGGCATGGCGGCAGCAAACAGGAATGGCGGAACAAAGGCGGTGGGCTGCTTGGTGGCTAGTGATGGCTGACCGTGGCTGTGGCAGGGCAACAGGGAGCTTCGGTAAGTGTCCAGCACGGTGGGGAGGCATGGCGGTGACTAGTGATCAGCAGCTGAGGTGGAGCAGCGTCCGGCAGTGACGGTGGTTGGCGTGGCTGCAGCATCGGCTGTGGCGTGGGAACGACAGCAAGGCGACTCACCGGTGAAGCAACGGCAGCGCAGCTGAGAGCGGCAACAGTGACTCCGGTGCTGTGGCAGTGGAGCGGCGGTGGTGTTGCGCGATCAGACGGTGGCGTGGCACGGAGGAGCCAGCGTATGGCGGACGGACGTACGATTCCGGGACACCAGCGGTCATTGGCGCTAGCAGCGTCAAGGCGGGGAAGATGCCGGCAGGTGGCGGCGCGCAGGGTACGGCGGTCCGGCTTCTCTCTGGGGCGGCGGCGTGCGGCTCGCGTGGAGGGCGATCACCGGCTTCTCTCTCTCTCGCACGTGTGTCTCTCACTTCTAAAAAAATTCTGATCAGAAAATTGTGTGTCCCCCTCTCTCCAAAATTTCTGACCTAATAACATATATATAACACTAATCTAGATAAAATAGATGGGCTTACTAATCCTAATGGGCTTAGGCTTGGGCTTAGACTTTAATTAACATTTAAATGGGCTGAATTAACTTGGACTTTTAATTAATTAAGCATGATGGGATGAATTAAGCTCAAATTAAAACAACCAAGCCCGTTCGTCTTGAAATTCCCGGCCCTTTGGATTCTGATTGAGTCGAGTCCTATTCAACGAAATTTAAGCTCATTTGCTACCGCCAATCCAATGTAAAAATGTAACAGCCCGAATTTTGATATAATTCTGAGATCAATGAAGTTAACATTATTTCGCATTTCATTTTAGTAAATCTCGCCCAGAGCTGATCACTCTTGGGATACTAACCAATAGGGTATGGCATTAGGAAGTGGTACGTGGATCAAGGACCCAAATCACAAGTCGAATCTCGATCTCGAAAGGTAATGAGAAAATATTTTGAACCAATATGAACCGATCTTAGGAAAGGTAACGGATTGGATCTAACCAAGGCCAACGATGTGCAATCGGATCGCAGGTGATTCTGAAAGACCGAAAGTACGCGTGGTTAGTCAATCCTAAGCCTGAACTGTATGATCGTGATTCTCGGGTCTAGCGATAGATTCTCATTCTCTCAAAAGACGGAATCGTCGTGATTCGGATAACCCTAGGTCGATACGCATATATTCTAAATAGCCACCCGTTAGTAAGAGATCCTAAATTTTGAAACCGAGCGAATTTTGGATACAGAATTGAGCCCGGAATTGGATATCAATTTTCAACGGCTTAAGAGACTAACTTTGGAAATCTGACGTCATATTTCACTGGCCACACACATTTGGAGTGTGTAGGGTTGAAAACTGGAAATTCGGTCAGGAAGTGGAAAATGACAGTTTTGCCCTCGGGAGGCCGATTTGGGTTCGGGGGCCGTATGACGTTATTTCTCGAGACGGACGTCATTCTGGAGTGACCACGCATGCCAGGAGTCATTTTGGACAAAAAAAGGAATTTCGACAAAAATTGGAAAGTAATATTATTTTATTCCCGGAACTTCGCAGTCGATTTCCGGGGGCTTAGAAAATGAATTTCGAGATTCCGATGCCATCATGGGTTGGCCATGCATATATGGAACGCATGGGTGCGAAAATTGGAATTTCGCCCCGGGGCCGGAAAAAGGACAGTTTCGCCCCTAACCCGGTTCAGGTCCGAATTTCGAGGTGATCATCTGGGATATTTTCAGAGGCTTATCAGCTTAATTATTGGTGTTTTTGACCGAAATGCCCCTCAATTATTTAGGTTGAACGGTTTTGGATCGTCGGATCGAAGGGTAAAAAGGGAAATCGCGCGGATCGGCGACACGTGGCGCCCCCGGGCTGATATTTTTGACCAGGTTGGACCTTATCTTCTCTCTCCTCTCATTTGGATCAGATCACTCTCTCTCTCCTCCCTCCCTCTCACCCGAATTCTCTCTCCTCTCTCTCTCCCTCTCGGCCAAGCTTTGGCCGGAGCTCCTCCGGCCACTGTGCGCCGGCACCGGCGGCGCACCAGCTCCCCCTCGCCCCCACCAGACCTCAGCTGCTGTCCCGGCCCGGCTCAGGCCCTGTTTTCCCCCTCCTCCTGCCCGATTTCTCTCTCTTTCTCTCTCTAGTTTTGCTGTTTTGGACGCCCGGGCCTTCGCCAGAGCTCCACCGGCCAAACCATCGCCACAGGGCCGTCCCCCGCCACCGTACGACCCCAGTCGTGCCCGTTTCGTACAGTGTCCGTACGGTCACTGTTCACCGTCCGTACGATACTGTTTACGCCGTACTGTTCAAGCCGGGACCGATCGCCGGAAACACTGTTCACCAGTGTCTGGCCGCCGTTCCTACGTCGTCTTGGACCTAGAAAACCGTGAGTATAATTCCTAAACCCTGATTAGGACTATCTGTACATTTTTCTAGACCGGTTTAGGTAGAATCGGTGCATTCGGGACAGGGTTAGGCATTACCGGTACTAGTTTTGAATTGAAATGTGGAATGGTAGGTGTCCTTAAATCTTGATTGATTTAATGGGGTTTTTAGGAATGATCATTAAGTCCGAATTAAGGAAATGTTGATTTTCCTAGGACTAGATTTTGTACCGGGGCTAATTAGACGGCGAAAATTGCCAATTGCATGGTTGAGATTGCCCAAATTGATTGATTTGGTGTTGATTGACATTGTTTGGGGCCAATCTCGATGTTGCCGTGTCAAATGTGTCACGTGCGAATGAATTGAATTTATTGTGGATTATAAAACGTGATTATTGGGTCACATGGTATTAATTGGTGCGTTAATGTAGATTGGGTTAAGTGCTTGTACATAATTGATGCTCATGACATATTGCCTGACATTGCATGGCCACGCATTCGTTTGTTGAGAATGAGGCTTTGATTAATGTTGTACGGAAATGCGTGCCTGACATGAGCGTGTGATCACTATAATTGCCCGATGCGTTCACGCCGGGTTCAGATAAAATGGGCCGTGTGCCGTGTGATCACAATACGGTCTTCGGATCATGGCCTTCGGGTCGTTCCCGGTTCGTCCGGAAGACGGCATTGACCGTGAGGAGATCGGTATTGCGCCTAGAGCGTTTCAACGCGGGTTAGAGACACTGGGCCAAGAATGCTATATGCGGGCCGTGAAGT
Source organism: Syzygium aqueum (assembly GCA_031216185.1). Lineage (NCBI taxonomy): Eukaryota > Viridiplantae > Streptophyta > Magnoliopsida > Myrtales > Myrtaceae > Syzygium > Syzygium aqueum. Next base: position 19,712,822 of record CM062241.1, on the reverse strand, counting down.
GTAGAATTGGTCTTCGGATCGTGGCCTTCGGGTCGGGCCTTCGGGTTGTGGTCTTCGGATCGTGGCCTTCAGGTCAGGCCTTCGGGTCGAACATAAAATTAAAAATGATTGCCGAGTTAGTGTGCCGTGTGATGCAAACTGAGACTTTGGCACGAGAATGGCATCTTCATGCATATGATTGCGTTAATTGTCGCATTAATGCATGATATACGGTATGCAATTTGAGATGTGAGCACGTTAAATGGTGAGCACGTGTATGGCGTATGTGTGATGAGATATGCCACGTATGTTCGGTGATTACATGTTATTAAATTGTCTAACCTGCAAGGTCCGTGTATTCGTAGGTCTGGGCCCGAGGGCCTAGGCCATTGTGTGCGATATATTGTTTGTGGTCAGGAGAATTGTACGTTAGCCTAGCCTAGGTTTAGGGGTTGTATTCACTGAGATGTGTTTTCATTGGTGTTTAAACCAAACATTTCAGACCCCTGTCCTTAAGAATGCCACAGCCGCCACCACTTTTTGGGATTCCGACACAGATTGAGTGGTTTACAAGTGTTTTTCCCTCGGGAAATGGAGAGGCCTATATTAGATATCGATCCGTGGTGTCCGTAGATGTCGGAGGGCCCGTTGAACAGAAGTAAGAATATATCGCCTGGTGCCTTGGTGATGATCAGGGACACATAGGTCCACCTCTTAGATCCTTTGATGCGCCTCTAGACGAAAATGGTTTGATGATGCCGATCATAGCTGATGGAGAGGTGATTGACCCCCAGGACGAACCAATAGGTGATGTCACGCCCCGACCTCCACGGCACGTGACACCCTGCTCGGTGGTCGATATGGTAGTACGACGTCCCAGGACGTGTCGTCATCGACCCGTTTTTCCCAAAGCAGAGTATAAGGCACATGCGGAAGCAAAAATTTAAAACACCCTGACTAAATAAATATGAGAACCAGGGAAAGTAACACGAGGAGAACTGAGGCAATGTGCACATCCATAACCAAAAACTGTCAGAAACATTCTTACATCATTCCAAGGAAAGCAACATTTGAAATGAGATGCAATCGAGAGAGACAACAGCCAAAAAGTAGAGGGTCCTAAATCCAAAAAGTGTCTACCCTCACAAAAAGAAAACCAAGCCTAGCCTAGGGCGCCCAATCCGGATCTGAACTATCGGACTCGGACGAACTGTCGGGTATCTCTGAATCCTCGCTAGGAATCTCCTCCTCGGACTCTTCGGTATCCATCGGCTCGGCTTCGTCAACCTCCATTGGCTCCACCACTGGGTCCTCCACTACTGGCTTGTGATCTACACCCCCTAACTCTTCGTCCTCGGCAGGCTCGTACCAAGCGAAAGGACCTATAGTCTCCTCCTCTTCCATCTCAGAACCACAATCTCACCATTCGGACACTGTGGGTCCAGTTGGCCCTCCATGGTGAACGGAATATCCATCGTACAAAGGGGCCCAAACTCATCTCCAAAACGGTCCCGGAAACACCAAGCTACATACTCATGAACTTCAGGATGTGTCGTACCCACGTCTACACTAATCGCAGAGTAATGTCTCAAGTACATCTCCCCATTCCCCACCGGGTGTGTAGTCATAATGTGCTCATAATCTAGGGGAATCCCAAAACGTATCGGGACAGGTGGCTCCGTCATGGACGCGGGTTTGAAAGGTTGGGGTTATAAAAACCGTGAGATACATCTCAGTGAGTATAAACTCCTAAACCTAAATTAGGCTAACATGCATCTCCTGAGGGGTAAAATAAACCATACACATATAAGGATGACTTAGGCCCGTAGGCCCAAATCGGCATTTCAATGACCCTGCAGGTTAGACAATCCCATAATATCATGTTTCACAAGCGGCACTCTCAATCATGCGTACGTCACACGTATGCTCAAAGCCTTTAGTTGTCGGTTTAAAATGTGAATCACCGAATCGCACGATTTCACACGCTAACTCATGCATTCATATGCATGCAATTTCCACCCTCTAGCCATGCTCACGATTTACATCATACGGCACTCCAGCATAAGATTCCGTCCGTGTTCCGATTATAAAATGGAATCTGCTTAGACACGTCACATACCATGCCCTATAGATTTCATTGCATAACCAGACACTATGCATCACACATGATTGTTTATTCTGATAATTCGACCCGAAGGCCCGATCCGAAGACCAATCACAACACTTCGTGGCCAGCGTAAAGACGCCCCAGGCCCAGTGTCTCTAGCTCGCGTAAACGCGTCAAGCGCAACACCGATCTCCTTACGAACCAGAGCCTGCTTTAGGATGGTCGTCTTCCGGACGCACCGGGCATCGCCCTACTCCAAAATGCATGAGGACGGCACGACCCGAAGGCCTTAAGTGATCACACGACACACTGCCAATTTTTATCTGAGCCCAGCGTAGAACGCCTCGGGCAATTAGGTGATCACATGTCCATGGCAAGCACACATTTCCGCACAATTTCGATACAAGCCTCACACTCGGCATACTCAATGCGTGGCCATGCAATTCCTCACACGGATGTAGATGCAATGTACCACAGCATAATGTCCCACACAATTCAATGCCACAATTTCATATTCACGTTCCACGCGATATGCTCAATTAGTCCAATTAACACCACGGGGCATCGCATGCGAATTTGGCATTTATGACATACTCGGGCATTATGATCTACATTGACAATTTACCAATCACATTCCACAACGGTCGGTCACATGAGCAAGCGACATGTTAGACTCAATTCATCATAATTGATGGACCGACGCACAATTCAATCATTCCGGCCATCCCGGCACTCCAATCAAGCCAATCCACTAACTACCGTTATTTTGGTTGCCAAATCCCGACATAAACAACAACTACTCTTCGTTATTTCAATCTCTAATTCTCGTCCAAATTCTGTTTTGTTATCCATTACTAGTTTCTCGACACCTACCAATAGCATGCAAATTCGTACAAGTCCTAGTTGGCGCTAAATGACTATCCGACACACCTTAAGCCCATTTAAAACGCATAATAGTCCTAATAAGGGTTTAGAGGTTTTCACCCACCAACTCCGAGCTTGGGCGACGGGGAAAGGCGGCCGATCACCGGTGAACGGTGGAACCAGCGGCACAAGTCCCAAGGGCGACGGCGAGCGGCGGTCCGGCGGTTCACAGCAACCACGGGCAGTGGTGCACGACAGGCGGGGCCGCTGTTCACGGCAAGGGAAGGCTGGACGAGCGGCTGAGCGGCCCCCGGGCGGCTGCTGTCCACGGCGGTGCACGGCGGTGGCGGCGAACAGCGAGCAGTCTGGTGACGGCGCGGCGGTGCTGGCTCGGTCTCGGCGACGGCAGTATGCTCCGGCAAAGGGAACGGAATAGGGAGAGATGGACGGAAGAATTTAGAGAGGGACGGCGAGGGAGGCGACGGTGGACAGGCGAGGGAGGCGACGGTGGACAGCCGCGGTGGCGGCGGCGAACGGCGGCGTGCGGCGGCGAACGGCTCCGGCGGTGGTTCACCTCTGCATGCAACCGCGGCGGGGAGAAAAGGGAGAGAGAGACGTCGGCGAGGGCTGTCCGGCGTCCAATCGAGCATGCAACGGGACGGCGGCGAGTGGGACAGCAGCGGCGGCCACGGCGGACGGCGACCGGCGGTGCCCCTCGGCGAGCGACGGACGAAAAGCCGACTCCCCTTGGCTGACCGACGCCCAACCCACTTGCATGCAACCGGAGAAGAGGGGGAAATGGTGAGGGGGCGACGGCGGCTTCACGGCGGACAGGCGGTTCCGGCGAGTGACGAGCGGCGGCGTGAGGCCAAAAGGGAGAAGGCGCGCGGTGGAGAGGCGAGAGAGAGGGCGGTGGACGGTGGTGGCGCCGGCTGGTGGCGGCTCCGGTGGCTGTGGGCGGTGGCGTGAGGCCGAGCGGGAGAGAGAGGTCACCGGAGAAGGGAGAGGGTGGGCGGCTGAGTGTGAGGGAGAGTGGGCGTGAGAGAGGGAGGGAGAGAAACAAGAGAGAGAGAGGTAAGAGAGAAAAAGAAATGAAGTGAAAGGTGATGATGATGTGCTTAGGGAAGATCAAGAGGTGGAGTGATGGTTTCGCTCAAATGATAACATGCATGGGGAAGACTTAGAGTGACAAGTGTCATACCCCACAAAAGCCAAAATTCGGAATTTCAAAGGTCACGAGGGGTAAAACTGACATTAATTCCGGTACCGAGTCAGTTCGCCAAAATTCGACCCTACAATACCTATACTTAAGTGCCCAGCATAATTTGACGTCGTCCAAGCGAAAATCATCCCGTAACCCACAAAAATTGGCCTCGAAGTCCGGACTAAATTCCACGATCGAATTCATCAATTTCTCATTTTTCCAATTCTCTCACTAACGGGTGGCCGTTTAGGACTTACGCGTATCGACCTCGGTCGCCCGATCCGCGACGAGCTCGATTGTCGAGAGAACGAGAGGAATTATCGCTAGTTCCGAGGACGCGATCATCCGGCTCGAGTTCCGAAGACCGGTCCGTACTGGCCCAAAATATTTCCTCGTCATTCTTCTAAATCAGGCTTAATTCGCGATCGGCCCTTGGTCCACGTACCTATTCCTAGTTGGCCTTTCCCCTTTGGTCAGTATCCCAAGAGTGATCGGCTCCGGGCGAGATTCACGAAAATGAGATATCGAATAATACTCGTTTTATTCATTCCAGATATTGAGTCGAATTTCGGGATGTTACAGGTGAGGCCTATTATCCCGAGATAGATAACGAGCCCCAGGTGGTAGCAGAAGACTAAGATGAGTGGTTGAACGACGAGGATCTACCGGATGCCATGGATGTCAATGAAGCTGAGAATGGAGAAGTCGCAGAAGTAGACAGTGACGAGGAGCTTGGGTGGTATCTTGATCGAGAGATAGAATACGATTCTGAGGAGGAGAGAGCGCTAGTCTGGGATATAGACTCGGAGGAGTCTGAACCTCAGGCTAGCTCTCAGGAGGAGTCCGAGACACAGGAGAGCTCAGAGTATGATTCCTCGGGATCGGACCCCGACTGGATGCCCTAGCTCAGCCCTAACCCCCAACTTCCCGATGACCCTTTTTGGTAGGCCATTTCACCCTAGTTAGTAGCTAACCAAACCCACTTGCGCAGCCAAAGCCCCTTTTTGATGTAATGGCTGCAGTGTGTCGGCTTTTGATGCTTTTGATGTAAATTCTAGTGTGGCGTGTTGTAGGCTGAGTCTGTTGTAAATGTGTATATATATGTTAGTTGTAAATATTTTCAAGGATGTAAATGTTTTTAAGGCAATGTAATAAGTTTGTTTTCAGTATCATTCTTGGTGTAATGTTCTACTCATGGTTATCATTATAACTGTATGGGTGTATATATAGATAGTTATATATACGTGTCTTCCGCATGTGTTTTGTTCTCTGATGGTTGGGTCGGCAATGCAATCCTGGGAGCGTTGCACATCAAACGGCCAAGGGCGATGATTACAAACCGAGTAGGTCGGGGTGTGACAAAAAATGCAATGAACCTAAACTATATGCTATGCAATTTAAATATTTTTGTTTAGGGGTTAAAATTTAATCCCTAATTTTCTATGCAAATTACACTAAATGGTCGGTAAAATTTAGGTGTCAACGTCAATCCAGACTGCGGTCGTATGTTTGATCCAAGCCATATTGTCATCTACTAGATACTCCACCACTAAATGCTCGGTGTGCATCGGTATACCAAAACGCTGGGGTGGTGGCGGTGGAAGATTCATGGTTTAGGCCGGGGCTCTAAAATGGTTTGGTTAAACAACCATGAGATGAATCTCAATAAGTTGACGGCTTAAACCCCACTTAAGCTACCACATACCTATAAACAGGTCCAAACGCACTATCATTCAATACACACATAACAAACACACGAATGTACTTACCTAGGCTCTCGGTACACATAATCTAGACGTTAGTCTCAATCCACACATTTCAAACCACATGCACTTTTCAAAATATTTTCATGCCCAAAAGCAAATGTCGAACACACGACATTTCCAAATTTCGTATTTCACACTCATTCATGCACTGCCACCCCATTTTCATTAAACTTGCCAACGACCCGCGTAAACACGCCTCAGGTCCGATCTCACTCTTACTTGCCACATCACACATATCATTCTTATTCTCTTTCTCTTTCCATAACCCGCGTAAACACGCTTCAGGCTACACATTCCTATCGCGACTCGCATAAACACACCTCATGCTCGATCTCACTTTCACTTGCCACCACACATCTCATTCTCAATCACTTTCCATAGCCCGCGTAAACACGCCTCAGGCTCCACATTCGTATCACGACCCGCGTAAACAGACTTCAGGCCGGTTCAATTCTCCGCGTAAACACACCTCAGGGATTAAGTGATCACGCGAACATGCTCACATGCCATATTTTATCTATACCCCACGTAAACACGCGGGCTTTTTAGTGATCACACGCACATCGCACGCCTCAAATCTCACACATTCACATACTCGGACATTAATCAAATGCATTCAAATGCACCCAATTCGACCATCACAATTCAGCCCATATATTAAAGATACAACCATCACACAACATGCCATTTTTCATCACAAAAATCATGGCACAACAATCACGGCGCTACACCACGACTTCACGCAATTACGAACCGAATCAAGCTATCCATTCCATGCGCCGAACAGAATTTTCCAGCATTCAAACCAATCAATTTCAGCCCTTATTTGGCCTCTAATTATCCACCAAAACATCCTGATTTTGTCCCTAAGGCCCCTTATCCAAAACAACCCCTAAACTACACTAAACCATGTCTAAATGAGTTCATTAATACCCGATATCCTAAGTAGGGTTTAGGATGTAACTTACTTGGAATCCTAAGCACATCCAAGTAAGAGAGAGAGGGTTGTGAGCCGGCGGTCACGCGGCGGCTACAACAGCGACCGAACGGCGGTGATCGGTGACGGTGGCGGCAGCGGCGGCTTACTTAGACGGCTAGTCACGGCCACAGGAGGAGAGAGAGAGAGAGAGAGAGAGAGAGAGAGAGAGAGAGATCGCCGAGAGGGAGAGAGAGAGACGGCGGCGGCATAAGGGTGGGGACGGTGAGGTTCCAGCGAGATGGCGACGAGGCAGACGGTGGCTAGGCGGCGGCAGCGCCGCAAGAGGGAGAAGGGGCGGTCGGCCGGTGGGGGAGGGGAGAAGGAGAGAGATTGCCGAGAGGGAGGGAGAGAGAGAATGAGAGGGTGAGAGAGAGAAAGGACTAAATATACCAACAAATTGTCCCCCTTTTTGCAAAATGACCATCTTACCCCTCTCTCTACTTTCTAATCGATGGTCACGATTTGTTCTTATCTTGAGATCAACTACCGAGATCAAATCTTTCCAAAAAATATCCAAGGGTAAAATGGAAATTTCACAAAAAGTCTAAGGGCAAAATTGTCCAAAAATTGTCATTTCTAAAGTTCGTGTGAATTGACCAAAATGCCCTTCTCCCATTATACTTTGTCTTAACAACGTCCCAAGGGTAAAACGGTCATTTTTTATTTCTCTCCGAAATTCGATTTTTCTGACGGATTCAGACAATTCTAAGGCTGATCACGCTAATAGCAACGTCGTCCAATTAACCTGTCATGACTTTCTAAACTTTCGATGCCCAACTTGGTCTCTAATTAATAACTAAATTTTAAATAATATAACTTGAGTGTGTCTCAACTAACGGGTGGCTATTAGGAAATTCACATATTCGATCCATGGTCGATACTGAATTAGGCCACGTTTAAGATCACTCAGATCGTGACGACCTCGGTTGTCATGTAATCGCGAGGATCAATCGCTAGTTTCGACGGGCGCGATCGTTTGGTATAGGTTCTGGGTCATTCGCCAATTCATCTCGTGGTTAAACGGAATCACCCGTGATCCACTCGTATGACAGCAGCTGAATTGATCCCTAGCTATCCTTAGATCGGCCTACATTGGCTCAAAATATCACCTCGATAATTTCTATGGTCGAAAGCCGGTTTGCGATCGAGTTTCTTTGGTCACACGAATTTAAATCCCTAATTAGCCTTTCCCTAATGGTTAGTATCCTAGGAGTGATCAATTCCGGGTGAGATCTAACTACAAGTACATCCATAAAATCATCCATTTCATAGATCCTAAGTGGGTCAAATTTCAGAATGTCACACTTTGCTCCTCGAGACCATCTCCAATGCATTAGTTGAAGATGTCTATATGAATGAGGATCAATGAAGATCAAAGGGTTGGGTGGAAAATAGAGAAAGTTGCTAGTATTCATTATCATTCCCTCTTCTGATAAAAGTGTGATATGTTTGTTTAAGATTTCCAATGTAGTATTCTTACTGCTTTGTAATTGTCATAAGATTAAGTATACCAGAGTGATAGCAGTACATGAGTCTTGATAGTGTGATCTATCGTGGATAGGATCAATACTTGTGGGTTGTAACTTATCTTGGTGATGGGAAAAGGATAGCACAAGTGTCATAACTTTCATACAGCGCACACTTGAGTATCAACTTTTTTTGTCGATCATTTGAGTGCCATAACTTTCTTACGGTACTCACTTGAGTATCATAACATTTTTTTTCTCGATCACTTGAGTGTAATATAAATTTTCAATCTATCACTTGAGCACCTAACTTTTTAAAAATGATCACCATAAGCACTATGCCACGTCGGATTTTTTACACTTGGCCAAACGTTTTTTAAGAGTTATGGCAGTGATCGATTAGAAATTATGGCACTCAAGTGAATGTTTTTAAGAAGTCGTGAAACTAGAGTGATCGATAAAAAAGTTATGGCACCCAAGTGAGAGTTATGTTAAAGTTATGGCACTCGTGGTTTTCTTACCTCTCTTGGTGATTTCTAGTGGATTTTAGACTGCGTTGTGATTGTTAGTATGGAAAGTGGACGTAGGCTTGGCAATAAAGCCGAACCACTAAAAATTGCCATATGCTATCTTGTTGATTGTCATCTATATCTTACTAATAGCTTCACGTGCATTTGATATCATCTGCTTCAGTTGACTTCCAGTATTGGTTGTTGATTTCTACAAAAGATTGTCATAATCTCCAAACTGCCTATTCAAATTCCCTCTAGGATGCTTAGTTAGCCCCAATAGAGATATCATCCCAACTAGATGGGATGATTTAGACCAGCTTGTCGTTCTCCCTAAGAAAGAAGGTGAAGAAGATGCGTTGGAAGGATTCATTGATCGGTTTGAAGACAACTTCGTATTTGTCATCGATGGAACATCCCAAGACAAAATGAGTTCAAAGCTCTCGGAGTAAAACCTTTTAATTACTCGCACAATCCCCTACTTTCTAGGATTTCAATTATTGCTTCAGCTTTGATTCTTAGGATTTTATTGTTTTCATTGCCCTTTCAAATTAATGTAATTCATTTGATTTTCATTTAATAAAATGCGAGTTCATGCAAATTCTTTATATTTTGGGGGCATGTTGATGTATACTAAACTAGACCTGTGTTGATATCCTACCATTGAAACGAAAAAGAAAAACCAAGGCAATGAAACAATTTTGAAAGCTGCGTTTCTTCATGTTCCCTCTAAAAATATGTCTTGAAAAATAAAAGAATTTTCAAGCATTCATCAGTATAACCCTTGTTAATTTTTTTATTCCTTTACTTTGTGTTTCAGGTGTAACTCCATGATTTGGCATGACTTGGAAGCACCTAAAAAGGTATATCGAGTTCTAGTATCGATGAAGCAGATAATTCGGCTAATATTCAACGCAGTTGGGAGCAACATGAAAAGCCCAAACCTTTCACCCTTTCACTACCGAATGAATGAAGATGCCAAATGACTCAAAATTGGGGTAGGAGAAGCAAAACGCTTGACCCAATTATTGAAGGAAGTACCAAGTTGTATTTGCTTGGATGTACTTTGATATGCCCGGTTTGGAACCCTCCATTATGAAGCACTATTTGCCGGCTAACCCAAACATGCCTCCTAATAAGAAAAAATTGCAAAGAACTAAACCAAAGCTCTCCAAATAGATATAAGAAGAGCCGTGAAGCTCCTGGATGTGGGATTCATCAAAGTCTCACAATATCCCAAGTGGGTAGCAAACATAGTACATGTAATGAAGAAAGACAGCCGAGTTTGAGTCTGCAATGACTATCGAGACCTAAACAAAGATAGTCTGAAAGATGACTCCGCGCTACCTTACATGGAGTTTCTTGTAGATGGCATTGCAGAATTTAAACTCTTTTATGTCGTGGATGGGTCTTCCAAATATAACCGATCAAAATGAAGGAAGAGGATAAAGACAAAACAAAATTTTTAACCAGTGGGGGACTATCCGCTACAAGGTCACATCCTGTAACAGCCTGAATATTGATGTAATTCTGGGATCAATGAAATCGACATTATTTCACATTTCATTTTAGTAAATCTCGCCCAGAGATGATCACTCTTGGGATACTAACCAATAGGGTATGGCTAATTAGGAAGTGGTACGTGGATCGGGGACTCGATCGCGAATAGGATACCGGTCTCGAGAAGTAATGAGAAAATATCTTGAACCAACATGAACCGATCTTAGGAAAGGCAATGGATTGAGTTTGACCAAGGCCAACGATGTACAATCGGATCGCAGGTGATTCTGCAAGACCGAAAGTACGCGTGGTCGGTCAGTCCTAAGCCTGAACAGTATGATCGTGATTCCCGGGACTAATGATGCTTTCTCATTCTCTCAAGGGACGAAACTGTCGTGATTCGGATAACCCTAGATCGATACGCGTATACTCTAAACAGCCACCCGTTAGTGAGAGACCCTAAAATTGGAAACCGAGCGAATTTTGAACACGAAATTGAACCCGGAGTCGGATATCGATTTTCGACAGCTTAAGAGACTAATTTTGGAAATCTGACATCATATTTTGTAACAGCTCGAATTTTGATGTAATTCTGGGATCAATGAAGTTAATATTATTTCGCATTTCATTTTAGTAAATCTCGCCCAGAGCTGATCACTTTTGGGATACTAACCATTAGGGTATGGCTAATTAGGAAGTAATACGTTGATCAGGGACCCGACCGCGAATCGGATACCGATCTTGAGAAGTAATGAGAAAACTACTATGAACCGATCTCAGGAAGGACAACGGATTGGATCTAACCAAGGCCAACGATGTACAACCGGAACGCAGGTGATTCTGCAAGACCGAAAGTATACATGGTTAGCCAATCCTAAGCCTGAACTGCATGATCGTGATTCTTGGGGTTAATAATTGTATCTCATTCTCTCAAAGTATGGAACCGTTGCCACTCGGATAACCCTAGGTCGATACGCGTATATTCTAAACAGCCACCCGTTAGTGAGAGATCCTAAAATTGAAAACTGAGCGAATTTTGAACACAAAATTTGGCCCAGAATTGAGTATCATTTTTCAATGGCTAAAGAGATTAATGTTGGAAATCTGACGTCGTATTTCGCTGGCCACACACATTTGGAGTGTGCAGGGTTCAAAACTGGAGTTCCGGTCCGGGAGAGGAAAATGACCTTTTTGCCCTTGGGAGGCCGAATTGGGATTCGGGGGCCGTAAGTGGTTATTTCTTGAGACGGACGTCATTTTGGAGTGGCCACGCATGCCAGGAGTCATTTTGGACCAAAACAGGAATTTCGACAAAAATTGAAAAATAATATTATTTTAATGCCGGAACTTCGCAGTCGATTTCCGGGGGCTTAGAAAATGAATTTCGAGATTCCGACGCCACCATGGGTTGGCCACGCATATATGGAACGCGTGGATACGAAAATTGGAATTTCGCCCCGGGGCCAGAAAAAGGACAGTTCCGCCCCTAGCCTGGTTCAGGTCCGAATTTCGGGGTGTGCATTCGGGATATTTTCAGACACATATCAGCTCAATTATTGGTGCCATTGACCGAAATACCCCTAAATTATTAAGGTTGAATGGTTTTGGATCGTCGGATCGAAGGATAAAAAGGGGAAACGCGCGGATCGGCGACACGTGGCGCCCCGGGCTGATATTTTTGACCGGCTTTGACTGGATAAGACTCCTTTCTCTCTCTCCTCTCCCCATTTCTGATCAGCCCACTCTCTCTCTTCTCCCTCTCTCCCGAACTCACTCTCTCTCTTCACTCTCTCTCTCGGCCAAGCTTGGCCGGAGCTGTTCCGGCCACCACGGGCCACCGCCGGTGCTGGTGCTGCTCCCCCACGCCACCACCAGGTCCCCTGCAGCAGCCCGAGCCAGCCCAGCCCCGCTTTCTCTCTCCTCTAGCCCGTTTTCCCTCTTCTCTCTCTCGCCCGCCGGTGCTGTTTTGGCCCGCCGGAGTCACGCTGGAGCTCAGCCGGCTGATCGGCCACCGTAGGGCCACTCCCCGCCGCCGTACGACCCTTCCCCAGCCCGTCCGTACAGTGACCGTACGGTACTATTCACCACCGGTCACTGTTCACTCGGAAACACTGTTCACCGCCGGGAACAGTCGCCGGAATCACTGTTCACAGTGCTCGGCCGCTGTTCCTACGTCGTCCCGGGCCTAGAAATTGGTGAGTATAATTCCTAAACCCTGATTAGGACTATTTGTACATTTTTCTAGACCGGTTTAGGTAGAATCGATACATTCAGGACAGGGTTAGGCATTACCGATACTAGTTTTGAATTGAAATGTGGAATGGTATGTGTCCTTAAATCTTGGATGATTTATTGGGGTTTTTAGGAATGATCATTAAGCCCGAATTAAGGAAATGTTGATTTTTCCTAGGACTAGATTTCGTACCGGGGCTAATTAGACCGCAATAATGGCCAATTGCATGGTTGAGATTGCTCAAATTGATTGATTTGGTGTTGATTGACTTTGTTTGGGGCAAATCTCGATGTTGCCATGTCAAATGTGTCACGTGCGAATTAATTGAGTTTATTGAGAATTATAAAACGTGAATATTGAGCCATATGGTATTAATTGGCCGATCAAGCACTGTGCGTTAATCTAGATTGGGTTAAGTGCTTGTACATAATTGATGCTCATGACATATTGCCTGACATTGCCTGGCCACGCATTCGTATGTTGAGAATGAGGCTTTGATTAATGTTGTGCGGGAATGTGTGCCTGACATGAGCATTTGATCACCATAATTGCCCGATGCGTTTACGCTGGGTTCAAATAAAATTTGGGCTGTGTGCCGTGTGATCACAATAAGGTCTTCGGATCGTGGCCTTCGGGTCGTTCCCGGTTCGTCCGGAAGACGGCATTGACCGTGAGGAGATCGGTGTTGCGCCTAGAGCGTTTCGACGCGGGCTAGAGACACTGGGCCAATAACGCTATATGCGGGCCGTGAAGTGTTGTTGGTCTTCGGATTGTGGCCTTCGGGTCAGGTCTTCGGGTCGTGGTCTTCGGATCGGGTCTTCGGATCGTGGCCTTCGGGTCGGGCCTTCGGGTCGAACATAAATTAAGAAAATGGAATGCCGAGTTAGTGTGCTGTGTGATTCAATTTGAGATTTTGGCACGTGAATGGCATTTATATATGCATTTGATTGCGTTAATTGTTATATTGACGCAAATGACTCGAGCATGACTTGGAAAATATGCACGTGAAATTATGAGCATCTGAGTGGCGTTCGAGTGATGAAATATGCCACGTGTATGTGCAGTGATTACACATATCAATTGTCTAACCTGCAGGGTCGGTGCAATTATCGGTTTAGGCCCGAGGGCCTAAGCCATTGTATGTGCTATGTTGTTTGTGGTCAGGAGAATTATACGTTAGCCTAGCCTAGGTTTAGGGGTTATACTTACTGAGATGTAATCTCATTGGTTGTTAAACCAAACCTTTCAGACCCCCGCCCTTGAGAATGCCGCAGCCGCCACCACTTTTTTGGATCCCGACACACATTGACTGGTTCACGAGTGTTTTCCCTTCGGGTAACGGAGAGGCCTATATTAGATATCGGTCCGTGGTGTCCGTAGACATTGGAGGGCCTGAAGAACTTACTCAGGAGTATATCGCCTGGTGTCATGGGGATGATGATGGGCACATAGGCCCACCTCTTAGGTCCTTCGATGCACCTCTAAACGAGCATGGCCTTATGGAGCCAATTATAGCCGATGGCGAGGTGATTGACCCCGAGGACGAACCCATAGGAGAGGCTTATGACCCAGAGGTAGATGAAGAGCCCTAGGTGGTAGCTGATGACGAAGATCAGTGGTTTAATGACGACGAAGACCTACCGGACGCCATGGAGGTTGATGACGCGGAGAATGGCCAAGTTGAAGAAGTAGGGGAGGACGAGGAGATTGGGTGGTATCTTGATCCAGAAATAGAATACGATTATGAGGAACTGAGAGTGCCAGGCTGGGACATGGACTCGGAAGAGTCTGAACCTCAGGCCAGTTCTCAGGAGGAGTTAGAGACGCAGGAAAGTTCAGAGTATGATTCCTCGGGATCAGATCCCGACTGGATACCCTAGCTTAGTCCTAACCCTTAATCTACAGTGACTCTTTTTGGGAAAAGCCCTCTTGCCCTAGTTAGTGTTTGACCTAACCAAACCCACTCTGGCAGCCTAGCCCTTTTTGATGTAACGGCTGCGTGTGTCGGCTTTTGAGGTTTGTTGTTATAGTGTGGCTGTTGTAGGCTCGACTCGTGTAATTATATATGTAACGGTTGTAAATGTTTTTAAGGTATTGTAATAAGTTTGTTTAATTTCTATATTAATGATCTTGTTCTGTGCTATCCATGGTTGTCTTTAAATTCGTACGGGTGTATATATAGTTAGTTATATATACGTGTCTTTCGCATGTGTTTTATTCTCTGATGGTTTGGTCGGCAATGCAATCCTGGGAGCGTTGCACCTCAAACGACCAAGGGCGATGATTACGAACCGAGTAGGTCGGGGCGTGACATATTTCGCTGGCCACACACATTTTCAGTCAGCACGGTTAAAAATTGGATTTTTGGTCCAAGGTTGGAAAATGACGAATTTGCCCCTCGGGAGGCAGATTTGGATTCAGGGGCCGTATGAGGTTGTTTCTTGAAACGGATGTCATTTTGGGGTGGCCACACATGCCAGGAGTCGTTTTGGACAAAAACTGAAAATTTCGACAAAAATTGGAAAATAATATTATTTTATTCCCGAAACTTTGCAGTCGATTTACGGGAGCTTAGAAAGTGAATTTCGCAATTCCGACGCCACATTAGGATGGCCACGCATATATGGAACGCGTGTGTGCGAAAAATGGGATTTCGCCCCGAGACCAGAAAAAGGACAGTTTTGCCCCTAGGCCGGTACAGGTCCGAATTTTTGGGTGAAGGTTCGGGATATTTTCAGAAGCTTATCAGCTCAATAATTGGACCATTTGACCACTTTGTCCCTCAATTATTAAGGTTGAACAGTTTTGGATCGTCGGATCAAAGGGTAAAATCGACAAACGGCCGGATCGGTGACACGTGGCGGATAGGCCCCCCTTTTTGACCGGTCCATTCTCTCTCCTCCCTCATTTTTCTGATCTGAACCGATCAGCCTCTCCTCTCTCTCTCTCTCCCGAAATCCCTCTCTCTCTCCCTCTTCCCTCTTGGCCGGACTTTGCCGGAGCACCGCCGGCCACCGCCTACCGGCGCTGGCGACGCTGCTGCCTTCCCTCGCCTCCACCAGCCACCAGCTGCAGCCTCAGCCCAACTCAGCCCCTCTTTCCCCTCTTCCTCAGCCCGTTTCTCTCTCTTTTTTCTCTCTCTTTGGATTCTGTTTTTGGCCGCCGGAGCTTCGCCGGAGCTCGAACGGCCAAACCGTCGCCACAGGGACGTCCAGCATCGCCGTACGACCCCAGCACCGCCGTCCGCACAGGTGTCCGTACGGTGTCCCTGTACAAGTGTCCCCCCGTACGGTCCGTATAGGTGTCCGTACGGTCCGTACAGTGGCCGTACGGCATCCGTACAAGTACCTCCGGGAACGCGCCACCGGTTTTACTGTTCACTAGTAATTGGCCGTCGTTCTTCGTTGCCGTGGGTCTAGAATCAAGTAAGTATAATTCCTAAACCTTGATTAGGACTGGCAGTACGTTTTTCTGGATTGGCAGTACGTTTTTCTAGACCGGCTTAGGTAGAATCGGTACATTCGGGACAGGGTTAGGTATTACCGGTACTGGTTATGAATAGAAACGCTAAATTGTAAGTGTCCATAAATCTTGAGTAATTTAATGGGACTTTTAGGAATGATTATTGAGCCTGAATCGAGGAAATGTCGATTTCTCATAGGACTGGATTTCGTACCGGAGTTAATTAGACCGCGATAGTTGTTGGTCGTGTGGTTAGGAATTGTTAAATTGAGTGGTTTGTTGTGATTGATAATTGATTGTGAAATATTAAATGTTCATGATACATTACTTGACATTGTATAACCACTCATGTTTATATGCCGAGAATGAGACGTGTGCTAATGTTGTACGGAAGTGCGTGCCTGGCATGTGCGTGTGGTCACTATAATTGCCCAATGCGTTTACGCTGGGTTCAGATAAAATGGGCCGTATGCCGTGTGATCACATTAAGGTCTTCGGATCGTGGCCTTCGGGTCGTGCCCGGTTCGTCCGGAAGATGGCATTGTCTGTGAGGAGATCGGTGTTGCGCCTAGAGCGTTTCGACGCGGGCTAGAGACACTGGGCCAAATACGCTATATGTGGGCCGTGAAGTGTAGAATTGGCCTTCGGGTCGGGCCTTCGAGTCGTGGTCTTCGGATCGTGGCCTTCAGGTTGGGCCTTCGGGTCGAACATTGAAATTGAAAATGAATGCCGAATTAGTGTGCCGTGTGACTTAAATTGAGATTTTGGCACGTGAATGGCATCTTTACACATGTGATTGCGTTAATTGTCGCATTAATGCATAATATTCGGTGCGTGACCTGAAATATGAGTACGTTGAATTATGAGCACGTGTGTGGCGTACGTGTGATGAGGCATGCCACGTATTTTTTTTTTGGTAAGGTCGCATGCCACGTATTTGCCGTGACTATATTTTATTAAATTGCCTAACCTGCAGGGTCTATACAATTGCCGGCTTGGGCCCGAGGGCCTAAGCCATTGTTTGTGTTATGTTGTTTGTTGGTCGGGAGATTGTACGTTAGCCTAGCCTCGGTTTGTGCTTTTCTTAGATCTCACCCAAATCTTAGAATTTGTTTGATTTTCTCTTGAGGCGAAATCCTAGGCTACATCTAAATGAGAAAATGATTTAGGCAATTTTTGGATCGATTCAGCCTTTCAAGCCAACCCTGTTTATTTATCCATAGTCACCCCGTTGAGCCTTAATTATTATCCAATCTTTTATTGGCACCCACGTACTTTTTAGCTTACCTTTTGCCAAATTATATCATTGTCGCACGCCCCATGAACATGTTGATTTTTTTAGGATAAAAGTTTATTTGAGCATAATAGCAATTTGGGAGGAAGGGTGGAGCATGGAAATAATTTGATTGCTATGGTTGTTTGGGGTGTATCTTCTTCAAAAAAAAAAGAGAAAAAGAAAATATTGCTTTTGTGGTTCCCTATCCAACTTTCAATTGAGTGAGCCTTTTGGATACTCAATGGGTTGGGAATGTTCACGTTATATTAGGAGGGACTTAGGGAGGAACTCCACCATTAAGCAATGAAAAAAAAAAAGAGAGGAAGAATGATGATCCGTAGTGGCAGAAAGATTATTTTGAAGATGTGAAATTGGAGATAGTGGCATGTGCTCTAATTAGATCTTAGAAATCAATGTGTTCATGGGTGATTTGAGCTTAAATTTACTATTATCTCACCGTTAGCCCAGCCTTACATTACAACCTGAGAAAAGCCCTATTGATTTTTGGTTGGATGATTAGCTTATATTAGTGGAGAGAGGAATGAAAAGTAAACCTATGAGAGATTTGGTTTGATATTGTTCTTATATGCATAATGATTCGAAATTCATATCTAGTGGTTATGGTGAAATTGGATGCTCTAACATATTTTACTTGATTGATTATCTGTCTTTAGTTTATAAAATTTCGTTTTTAAAAATTATCAATTTTTATTTATTCTTAATTATATTTTGATCAGTTAGATAAATTTTAGAATTAGTCCATTTTTAATATTTAATTGGTTTATTATCATCAATTTCTATGGGACGATACTCTTCTCATCATTATATTACTTATTCAACACGTTCATTGACATGTGCAGAATTTTATGAACACTAAGTTAGTTGAGAGTCGAGACTGACCAATCATTTTGTTTAGTTCTTTTCATATGAATTTCGCTATATTTAAGAGATATTGACCAATAGAGTGCTAAATCATTGAGGACGAGAAGTACTTTTGTTATTCATTGCATTGATTAAGATGTGATGTGTAAGGCCATCGGACGTTTAAGCATAAAGGTCCTGTAACATTATCTCATTTGTCATTTTCTTTGGTTGGTTAATTGAATCTTGGTTGTGTTGAGAGTTGAGACCGAAATAATATTTTGGGAAGTCAGAAGAAAAATCAATATTTTGGGAAGAGGGGACAAATTGTCGAAAGAAAATGACAAAGTTAAGTTACTTGAGAGTTGAGACTGACCAATCGTTTTATTTAGTTCTATTCATGAATTTCGCTATATTCAAGAGATATTCACCTATGGAGTGCTAGATCATTGAGGACATGAAGTATTTTTGTTATTCCTCACATTAATTAAGACGTGACGTGTTAGGGGATTGGACCTTTAAGCATAAAGGTCACGTAACATTATCTCATGTGTGATTTTCCTTGGTTGATTAATTGAATTTTGGTTATGTTGAGAGTCGAGATTGAAATAATATTTTGGGAAGTCGGAAGAAAAATCAAAATTTTGGGAAGAGGGGACAAATTGTGAAAAGAAAATGACAAAACTAAGTTAGTTGATAGTTGAGACTGACCAATCTTTTTGTTTAGTTCTATTCATGTGAATTTCGCTATATTTAAGAGATATTAACCAATGGAGTGCTTAATCGCTGAGGATGACAAGTATTTTTGTTATTCCTTGCATTGATTAAGATGTGACGTGTAAGGCCATCAGACGTTTAAGCCTAAAGGTCCCATAACATTACCTCAAGTGTGATTTTCTTTGGTTGGTTAATTGAATCTTGGTTGTGTTGAGAGTTGAGACTGAAATAATATTTTGGGAAGTTAGAAGAAAAATCAATATTTTGGGAAGAGGGGACAAATTGTCGAAAGAACCTGACAAAGCTAAGTTAGTTAAGAGATGAGACTAACCAATCGTTTTGTTTAGTTCTATTCATGTGAATTTCGCTATATTTAAGAGATATTCCCCTATGGATTGCTAGATCATTGAGGACAAGAAGTATTTTTGTTATTCCTTACATTGATTAAGACGTCACGTATTAGGGCATCGGACCTTTAAGCCTAAAGGTCCCGTAACATTATCTCATGTGTGCTTTTTTTTTTTGGTTGATTAATTGAATTTTGGTTATGTTGAGAGTTGAGACTGAAATAATATTTTGGGAAGTCGGAAGAAAAATCAATATTTTGGGAAAAGGGGACAAATTGTGAAAAGAAAATGACAAAACTAAGTTAGTTGAGAGTTGAGACCGACCAATCGTTTTGTTTAGTTCTTTTCATGTGAATTTTGCTATATTTAAGAGATATTCACCTATGGAGTGCTAGATCATTGAGAACGTGAAGTATTTTTGTTATTCCTGCTTTGATTAGGACGTGTCGTGTTAGGGCATCGGACCTCTAAGCCTAAAGGTTCTGTAATATTATCTCATGCGTGATTTTCTTTGGTTGATTAATTGAATTTTGGTTGTGTTGAGAGTTGAGATTGAAATAATATTTTGCTAAGACGGGATAAACTATCAAAAGAAAATGACAAAGTGAAGTTAGTTGAGAGTTGAGACTAACCAATCATTCTGTTTAGTTCTTTTCATATGAATTTCTCTATATTTAAGAGATATTGACCTATGGAGTTCTAGATCATTGAGGGTGTGAAGTATTTTTGTTAGTCCTGTCACATTATCTCATGTGTTTCTTTGCTTGATTAATGTAATTTTCGTTGTGCTGTGAGTTGAGACTGAAATAATATTTTGGGAAGTCGGAAGAAAAATCAATATTTTGGGAAGAGGGGACAAATTGTGAAAAGAAAATGACAAAGCTAAGTTAGTTGAGAGTTGAGACTGACCAATCGTTTTGTTTAGTTCTATTCGTGTGAATTTCGCTATATTTAAGAGATATTAACCTATGGAGGGCTAGATCATTGAGGACGTGAAGTATTTCTATTATTCCTTGCATTGATTAAGACGTAACGTGTTAGGGCATCGGACTGCAACATTATCTCGTGTGTCATTTTCTTTGGTTGGTTAATTGAATTTTGGTTATATTGGGAATTGAGACTGAAATAATATTTTGGGAAGTGGGAAGAAAAATCAAATTTTGGGAAGTGGGGATAAATTGTGAAAAGAAAATGACAAAGCTAAGTTAGTTGAGAGTCGAGACTGATCAATCGTTTTGTTTAGTTCTATTCATTTGAATTTCGCTATATTTAAGAGATATTTACCAATGGAGTGCTAGATCATTGAGGACGAGAAGTATTTTTGTTATTCCTTGCATTGATTAAGATGTGACGTGTAAGGCCATTGGATGTTTAAGCCTAAAGATCCCGTAACATTATCTCATGTGTGATTTTCTTTGGTTGATTGATTGAATTTTGGTTGTGTTGAGAGTTGAGACCGAAATAATATTTTGGGAAGTCGGAAGAAAAATCAATATTTTGGGAAGAGGGGACAAATTGTCAAAAGAAAATGACAAAGCTAAGTTTGTTGAGAGTTGAGACTGACCAATCGTTTTGTTTAGTTCTATTCATATGAATTTCGCTATATTTAAGAGATATTCACCTATGGAGTGCTAGATCATCAAGGACGTGAAGTTTTTTTGTTATTCCTTGCATTGATTAAGGCGTGACGTGTTAGGGCATCGGACCCTTAGGCCTAAAGGTTCTGTAACACTATCTCATGTGTGATTTTCTTTGGTTGATTAATTGAATTTTGGTTATGTTGAGAGTTGAGATTGAAATAATATTTTGGGAAGAGTGGACAAATTGTCAAAAGAAAGGGACAAAGTAAAGTTAGTCGAGAGTTGAGACTAACCAATCGTTTTATTTAGTTCTATTCATGTGAATTTCGCTATATTTAAGAGATATTGACCTGTGGAGTTCTAGATCATTGAGGATGTGAAGTAATTTTTTTATTCCTTGTATTGATTAAGACGTGATGTGTTAGGGCATCGGAAACGTCCCATAACATTATCTCATGTGTTTCTTCGGTTGATTAATTGAATTTTGCTTGTGTTGAGAGTTGAGACCGAAATAATATTTTGGGAAGTCAGAAGCAAAATCAATATTTTGGGAAGAGGGGATAAATTGTGAAAAGTAATTGACAAAGCTAAGTTAATTGAGAGTTAAGACTGACCAATCGTTTTGTTTAGTTCTATTCATGTGAATTTCGCTATATTTAAGAGATATTGACCTATGGAGGGCTAGATCATTGATGACGTGAAGTATTTTTGTTATTCCTTGCATTGATTATGACGTGACGTGTTAGGGCATCGGACCTTTAAGCCTAAAGGTCCCGTGATCTCATGTGTGATTGTTGACACCTAAATTTTACCGACATTCATTTAGTCGTAATTTGCATAGAAAAATTAGGGATTAATTCTTAACCCCTAAACAAAAATATTTAAATTGCATAATATATAGTTTAGGTTCATTTTAGTTTAATTACATTTGCATCAAGTTGGCGATGGCAATCGAACTTAGATTTTATCGAACGAGACTCGGCTCGCTCGGGATGCTAGGGCCGGGAATTTCACGTCACGTGGGCTTGGTTGTTTTAATTTGGGCTTAGCCCAAGTTAATGCAGCCCATTTAAATTGAATTAAGCCCTAAGCCCAAGTCTAAGCCCATTAGGTAAATTAAGCCCATTTAATTTGACCTAGATTAGTCTATATATACATACTTTAGGTCAAATTATGGGAGAGGACACAATTTCAGATCTGAATTTTTTAGAGAGGTGATATACGTGAGATTTGAGGGAGAGAGAGAGACACCGCGGACCGCCACCCTCACCACTTGACGCCGCCGCGCGACGCCACTCTTCTCCCTGCACCACCACGACAATCCCGTTGCTGTGGCACCACAGCAGTACCTTCCGAAGCAACCACAACTCTGGCGGGCAGGTCTCCTTGACGTTCCCTCCTCTGTACCCAGCATTCCTGTTGTTTCCTTGCGTCAGTCTTCTTCACGATCGCAGCTGCAACCTCGCTGAATTACCTCAGCGAAGGTCCCACAGTCAACCGAGAAACTGTTGTTGCCGCTGCTGTTTTCTTCATGCCCATGCAACGTTCGGACCCCCCACAGCCTTGAAGTGAAGAAGCGATCCTTGGCATCCAACAACGTTTCAACAGCAGGGAATATCAATCTGTGCATGCAAGACACGAAGACCTGAAGACCTGCAGAGGAAACAAAAAAAAACAATAGAAAGTCAGAAAGTAATAGTCAATAAAAAGGAAAGTGATGACCTTTTTTCCTTGGTGCTTCGTCCACTTCAACGAAGAACTCGCCTGCTCGTCCCCATGCAAGCCTTGACATTCTACGGTCAATTTCCAAAGGAGTCCACGAGCAGCCTCACCTTACAAGAAGAAGCCTTCGTCCAACGCCTCCAGCAAGCTTTGATCACGAACGTAGCAGCCTCCCGCGGGGAACTCGGACAACGTTCCACCGCAACCGATTCTTTTCCGGAGCTCTACCGCAAACCGTGAAGCCCCGGAGTCGTCCCCGCCGTACCGGACAGCCGCGCCGTGAGTCTCCGCCAAGCGCCGACGTGAGTCGTCGTATCCCGTGCCGTGCCGTGCCGTGCCGATCCCGTCGCCGGTCAATCGCGATCCCGATCCACATGATTCGAATTTGGAAGGTTATCTGCAAATTAGGTAATTGTCATTATCCCATAAATTTTCAGAATATTTCAATTTCCTAATTTGGGTATTTGAATATTTTGTGGATATTGCATGAATATTTGTTAGATATCTTAGGATAATGCCTGATATATCCGCAGTGTTTGGAAATATTCAAATTAGGAAAATTTCCTAATTTAAGCAACGTATCTGGACGACTATCCGACTTTAACCCTAAAGTCCGATACGCGGCGATACGGAAAATTATCATCCTATCTATAATCACTTAGATACGATGATAAATTTCATTAGCTTTCCAAATTTGAATAATCAATTATCCGTTAATATCTATAACCCTTTAGATATGACCGATAATTTGATTTTTGTGCCTAATCCGAGTTTGAAACAAATTTGGCGGATTGCGTGGTTGATTTGAATTGATTGCTATCCCTTTTGATTTAAATTGCTTTCCTTTTCAAATAAAAGAAAACCCAAAAAAATTCTGTTTTATTATTCAAATTAGAATCTTGCATGTCTAGGGTTTTTGAATATATCCCAAAGGATGAGATAAGTATTTAATTTAAATTAGGACCTAAGGTGGCATGTTCCCTAGTTTAAATTAAACATGGTTTTAATCTTAACGGATTATTCACGTTATTTTTTAATTTCGAATTTTCCAAGAAAACCCCAAAAAAAGAATGAATTGTTTCATGTTTTACTAGGATAGATTGCATCTTACTTTCAGCAATTTATTTATTTCGAATTTTGTTTACAAAAAAATCCCAAAAAATATCATTCTAGAGTAGTTTAAATCATCATGGAATGCATGTTAACTTAGGTATTTTTAATTTCGAATTTTAAACAGAAAATACAAAAAAAATAGAAAGTCATAGGTTGCATGTTATTTTAGGCATGTTTTTCATTCCGAATTTCATAAAGAAAAAAATACCAAAAATATGTCATTGCACGTCATTAGAATTAGGTCACGTCGTCGCGTGTCATATAGTTTGCATGTTAGGTTGCATTATTTCGCATGCCATATTTTTACACGTCATTGCATGTAGACTAGTTTTCATTTAAACAAGTGAAAATCCCAAACAAGAAAAATTGAGTGAATGCTTGTTAATTAGAAATCATATTAGGGTTGATTGATGTGATTTTTTAGCTAACAATGCAGATGCTTGCTGGATTCGAGGTAAGTTGTTCTCCTAAGCTTGCAATTTATTTAATGCTTTAATTATTGGGTGTTAAATTGGTGGTTTGCGCACCCGCATGAACACCTCACATGTTAGAAATTAAGTTAAAATGGATCCAAACTGCCTGCCAAAATATTTTTGAAATGAAAAGGTACCGAAAGGGCGTTAGACTAGATCTAGCGTAATCAAGTCCCCGGACTTAGAATCTCTGGTTCGTAGGAATAAAACATATCTCCCTATGTTTTATTTAGGTATCTAATCAGCCTACCGTAAAATGATTAGTGGCGACTCCAAGCATGAAAACATTTGCATGTTAAGAACTTAAACCCTAAGTTGCGAATTGGTAGGACTTGGGACGGTCCGAGTTAAGTTCAATCTTAATAATCCATTAGCCCGAGAAAATTGATAAAATTTTTTATGGGTCGCGACAGTGATTTTTAGTTAATTGAATTTTGATTGTGTTGAGAGTTGAGATTGAAATAATATTTTTGGGAAGTTGGAAGAAAAATCGATATTTTGGGAAGAGGGGACAAATTGTCAAAAGAAAGGACAAAGTAAAGTTAGTTGAGAGTTGAGACTAATCAATCGTCTTGTTTAGTTCTATTCATGTGAATTTCGCTATATTTATCTAACTCATCGATCCAATCTGGGGCCGCTTCGGGATCACCCTTACCATTAAACTTTGGTGGTTTCATCTTTAAAAACTGTTCTACTAACTAAGGCATCTGTCGAACTACCGCTGGCTGACCCTGACCTTGCTGGGCTGGATTACCTTCATTGCCAGCAACTGGAGCGGCTTCAGCAGCTTGGGCGTAAACTGCAGCCCTTTCCTGGGCTTGCAAACCAAATATGTTTCCCACTTCCTGAAGGGTATCCATTACATCGTCAAATCTCGGATCTCTGGCCTCTCGCACCCCTTCACCAGACTGACCCTGAGGCTCTTTTCCCTTTCTCCTACTCATCCTTAAAGGCTTGGCTACTCGACTCAACTACCTGCTATAATCCCACCGAGGAATTAAAGACTTAAACTCAGCCAATCTATCCCAGTCTAAGTCCTAGGTAGGTATTTAGCATAATAAGCTAGCACTCAGCATGCATTTCAAACAAATAACATAAACTTCACCCAAGGAGACTGATATACATATCTCGGGTCCTGTTGCATCTGCATTAATACGGGTCACAATAAGCCACTCAAACACAAATTGTCAGAAGATATACTTAGCACATGAGGTCACCCTAAGGGCTACCCATGGTCTTATCACTCCTTATTACTCCAGGTTTCGACCGAAATGGACCGAGCTGACCTTGCTCTGATACCAATTAAACAGAGCGAATGTCATGCCCCGACCTCCTCGGATTGTGATTATTGCCCTTGCGGTCTTTCTTAGTGCAACGCTCCCAGGATGCATTGCCGACCCAACATACTTAGAGAATAATACACATACGGAAGCAACGTATATAAATAAATATATACACCTGTACTATTAAAATAACAACCATGGATAGAACAACCAATAAAGATCGATCTATTTAAAAACATACCTTTATATTGCCATAAAAATATTTACAACCAACAAGTGCTTTAATAAAATATACTACGCTCTAAACATGCCATACTATGAAACAGCAAAAATCGACGCTTACCAGCCGCTACAACAAAAAGGGGCATTGGCTGGGAGAAGATCGAGGGTTATAGGTTAGGCTGACAACAAAAAGGGTATCTACAACAGAGGAGTTAGGACTGAGATCAGGGTTCCCAATTCGGATCAGAGTCTGAGGAATCTCCCTGAGGCTCGGATTCTTCCGAAGAACTCTCTTGGGGCTCGGACTCCTCCGAATCCGTAACTAACGTTGCAGTTCTCTCATCCTCTGAATCCATCTTTAACTCGAGATCAAGGTATAAACCAAGCTCCTCATCGTCATCCAATTCAACAACTTCTCCATTCCCAGCTTCATTCTCGTCCATGGCTTCTGGCACTTCGGCTTCGTCTACCATCTGGTCCTGATCCTCCGCTAACATGTGGGGTTCTTTATCCATTGCTTCATCATAAGCTTCTCCAATTGGCTCATCCTAAGGGTCTACTACCTCGCCATCAGCAACAATCGGCGCCATTAGGCCGTGCTCATCTGAAGGGGAGTCAAAAGACCTAAGTGATCTACCTACGTTCCCATCGACATCTCGGAGACACCAAGCAACGTACTCTTGAGTTTGATTAGCGAACTCTCCCACGTCCACGGAAACTACAGAACGATACCTAACATATGCTTCTCCATTGCCCGTAGGAAACACGCTCACGAATTGCTCTATTTGCTTCGGGATCCCAAAAAGTGTAGGTAGTGGCGGCATTTCAAGGGCGAGGGTTTGAAAGTTTGCTTAAAACACCAATGAGAACACTTCTCAATGAGTAAGACCTCCTAAACCTAGGTTAGGCTAACGTACAATCTCCTGACCAATAAAAACAACACAAACACAAACAATGGCCTAGGCCTTCAGGCCCAGACCGATGATTGTACCGACCCTGCAGGTTAGACAATTCAATATACTATAATCATGGCACATTCGTGACACACCTCGTCACATGTACGCCACACGTATGCTCACACTTCATTGTGCTAATATCTCAAGTCATACACCGTATCTCATGCAATGATACGACAATTAACGCAACCATATGCATGTAAATGCCATTCACGTGCCATAATCTCATTCTGAATCACACGGTACACTAGCTTGGCATTCATTTTCATTATCAATATTCGACCCGAAGGCCCGACCCATAGGCCACGACCCGAAAACCCGATCCGAAGACCACGACCCGAAGGCCAATACAACTCTTCACGGCCCGCATATAACGTATTTGGCCCAGTGTCTCTAGCCCGCGTCGAAACGCTTTAGGCGCAACACCGATCGCCTCACGGACAATGCCGTCTTCCGGACGAACCGGGCACGACCCGAAGGCCACGATCCGAGGACCTTATAATGATCACATGGCATACGGCCCATTTATTTGAACCCAGCATAAACGCATTGGGCAATTATGTTGATCACATGCTCATGTTAGGCACGCATTCCCGCATAATTTCAATACACACCTCATTCTTGGCATACGAAATGCGTGGCTATGCAATGTCGTGTAGTGCATCATGAGCATTAAACATACACAGGCACTCAGTCAAATTGATATTATCACACAATGCCCAATTCACAACAAAGTGCTTAATTGGCCAATTAATATCGTGTGGCCCAAAATATACTTTATAAATCACAATCAATTCATCCACATTCGTACGTGACACGAGAATATTGAAATTAACCCCAAATAAGCACCAACAAATACCAATTCAATTAATCCAGGCGATCCTATCAATTATACTAATAATTTTCTCAATTAAGCCATTCTAGTCCAATCGCCCCTTAGGTGGACAGCACTATTCATCGCCCCGGGTTTCCTTTTTGATCTCCAATTTAATTGCAAAAATCCACCAATATTATTCGGGTGCTAATGCCCACCAATCGGTGCAGTAATTATTCCTATTATATACTGCTAGTACCCAAGCCAGTCCAGACAGTACCGATAATACCTAATCCGGTCTAGGAAAAATGTACTGCCAGTCCTAATCAGGGATTAGGGGGTTTACTCACTTAATTCAGTCCACCACGCGATGGAACAGCGGCCGATTACTGGTGAACAGAAAAACCGACGGTGGCGTTCCCGGCAATACTGTACGGACGGCCATACAGACTGTACAAACGCTGTACGGAATCGTACGGACGGCTACGTACGGGGCAGCTGGAGGTCATGGCGGCAGCAGCTCCGGCCGATCAGGCCCCGGTGCGGCGGCGGTGAGCTCCGGCGGTGATGTGGCCGAGAGAGAGAAAGAGGGAAAAGAGAGAGAAAGAGAGGGAGGCGGATGAGGACGGTGAGGCGGAGGGTTGCTGGAAGTTAGGTGGGACTGCAACGGCGACGGCACCAGCGGACGGTGGCCGGCGTGGCTTCGGCAAGCTCCGGCCAAGGGGAAAAAGGGGAAAAAGAGGGGTTTCGGGAGAGAGAGAGGAGGGCCGATTGGTTGTGAGGACAAAATGGGGGAGGAGAGAGAGAGGACCGGTCAAAAAGGGAGGCTAAGGGCGACACGTGTCGCCCTTCCGTACGTTTGACAATTTTACCCTTCGATCCAACGGTCCAAATTAATTCCAGCCATAAAATTGAGGGCAAAATGGTCTTCTGGACCAATAATTGTAGCTGATAAGCATACCAAAATATCCTAAATAATACCCAAAAAATTCGGACAAAAAATATCCCAGGGGCAAAACTGTCATTTTTCCGGTCCCGGGTCAAAATTCCAATTTTTGGCTAAATCAATCCTTAATGAGCGTGGCCAACATAATATGGTGTCGAAATCATGAAAATAGCTTCTTAAGCCTTCGGAAATTGATTGCAAAGTTTCGGGAATAAAATAATATTATTTTTCACTTCCGAGCCAAAATTCCAATTTTCGATCGAAACCACTCCAAATGTACGTGGCCACTCCAAAATGACACTGGCTTCAAAAAATAATATCATTCGACCTCAAAATCCCAAACCGGCACTTCGAGGGGCAAATCCGTAATTTTTCACCCCCGGACCGAAAATCGAATTTTTAACCATACTTGCTCAAAATGTGCGTGGCCAGCGTAATATGATGTCAGATTTCCAAAATTAGTCTCTTAAGCTGTCGAAAATTGACATTGAAATTCGGGCTCAATTCCTTGATCAAAATTCGCTCGATTTTCCGATTTTAGGGTCTCTCACTAACGGGTGGCTGTTTAGAGTACACGCGTATAGACCTAGGGTTATCCAAGTCACGACAGTCCCGTCCTTTGAGAGAATGAGAAATTATCACTAGTCCCAAGAATCACAATCATGCGGTTCAAGTTCAGGACTGGTTGGCTACGTGCACTTTCGGTCTTGCAGCATCACCTACAATCAGATTGCACATTGTTGGCCTTGGCCAAACTCAATCCATAGCCTTTCGTAAGATCGGTTCTTATTGGTTCAAAACATTTTTTGATTACTTCTCGATATCGGTATCCGATTCACGATCGAGTCCCTGATCCACGTATTACTTCCTAATTAGCCATACTCTATTGGTTAGTATCACAAGAGTGATCAGCTCTGGGTGAGACTTACTAAAATGAAATGCGGAATAATGTCAATTTCATTGATCCCGGAATTACATCGAAATTCGGGCTAATACAGGTTACATGGGACTGAGCCCAGATTGATTTGATGGCTATCAACCTGAGGCGTGGTTACGCGGGTGTGGCTAGAAAGGCAAGAAATGCCTGAGGCGTGGTTACGTGGGTTGAGAGAAATGTCTTGAGGCGTGGTTACGCAAGATAGAGCCTGGATTGATCGGAGGGCTGAGCCTAAGGCGTGTTGACGCGAGCTATGAGAATGAACCTGAGGCGTGTTGACACGGATCGTGGATAGTTGGTTGGCCATGCATGCGAAATGTGTTTGGTTGAATCGGATGAATGTACGTGGTTGTGGTGTTTGAGTGTTTATGTTATGTTCTTGAGTTGTTATTGTATTATGATGATTTAACTAATATGTAGAGTTGGCACTTGTTTTAAGGCAAGGTAAGTATGTTTGTGTGGGTTCGAATGTGTTGGCTGTGAGATCGCATGTTAGACTCGTCTAGGTACGTATTGGTCTAGGTGGGGCATAGGTTGTCTGCTTATTGAGATTTATTCTCTTGCTGTAGTGCAAAACATTTCAAATCCCCGACCCTAACATTGATCATGCTGTTGCCTCGGCATTTTGGTGTCCTTATGCACATGGTGCATGAGGAGACCGAGTGCCCGATAGGTCCAAATCAAACTTACATTAGACATCTTACAAGTCTGGGTAGATGTAGGCTTAGTGGACTTGTAGTGCCACATTACCTGGCCTGGTCCTATCGTGATAGGTTGGAGCTGGTAGGCCCAATCCGGGGTTTTGAGGGACAACAGCACAGCAATGAGGATGTCGTGGATTAGGAGCCCGAGGACGTATATGCTTTTGATGGTGAGATTCTTGATGCCGAAGAGCCCCTGGAGAATCTTGCTCCCAAACCCGAGCTCGTACTAGAACCCGTAAAGCCTACGGGTCCCGAGCTTGAGGAGGAATTTGAAGGGC
This sequence comes from Syzygium aqueum, assembly GCA_031216185.1. Lineage (NCBI taxonomy): Eukaryota > Viridiplantae > Streptophyta > Magnoliopsida > Myrtales > Myrtaceae > Syzygium > Syzygium aqueum. The sequence goes on along the minus strand of CM062241.1, from coordinate 19,682,524 downwards.
CCGAGCTTGAGCTAGAGCCCGTGCCAGAGCCCTTGGAGTCCGAGCACGAGGAAAAGCTGATCGAGATCAACTCTGACACGAAGTCGAAGTCTTCAGGGTCCGATTCAGATTGGGCACCGTAAGAGCATTTTGGTGCCGGGCTTATAATCTTTTTGGTAAAGTCCTTTTTGTGTAGCTAGCTAGCTTACCCTACCACTTGTTCCTTTTTAATGATGATGGCAGATGCAACCCTAGGAACCTATTGTCTAACTAGTTTCCTTTGTTATGAAATTATTGTTTGTGCTATCCCTCTGTCAATATTTTTTGTTTCGGTTGTTTTCATTTCAATTTTGCTCGCATATTTTTGTGGACATCTCGTTTGTGTCGGCAACGTATCCTAGGACGTCGTGTTCAATACGACCTTCAAGGGGTGTCCCAAGCCCATTGGGGTTCGGGGCGTGACATCCCCAATTGATTTAGTATCAAAGCAAAGCCAGCTCAATCCAAGTTGGTCGAAAACCTAGAGTGATAAGGAGTGATGACTTTGGGGTAGCTAGTTAGGGAGACTTGTCACGCCCCGACTTCTTCGAATTATGATCATCACCTTCGGTCGTTCTTAGCGCAACACTCCCAGGGTGCATTGCCGACCTAACACATAAACAGAGAGTAATACACATGCGGAAGCCATGTATATAAATAAATATATACACCCGTACTATCAAATAACAACCAAGGATAGTACAACCAACAAACAACTGTATGATTAAAAACATCTTCTTATATTGCCATCAAAATATTTACAACCAACTAGTACTTTAGTAAAACAAACTACACTCTAAACATGCCACGCTATGATACAACAAAAACCGATGCTTAGCATCTATTACAACAAAAAGGGGCATTGGTTGGGAGAAGGTCGAGGGTTATAGGTTGGGTTAGGTTGCTAACAAAAAGGGTATCTACACTAGAAGAGTTATGACTGAGATCAAGACTCCCAATTCGGATCAGAGTCTGAGGAATCTCCTTGAGGCTCGGATTCCTCCGAAGAGCTCTCTCGGGGCTCAGACTTTTCCGAGTTCGTAACTAATGCTGCAGCTCTCTCATCCTCTGAATCCATCTCCAATTCTGGATCAAGGTATAGCCCAAGCTCCTCATCGTCATCCAATTCTGCAACTCTTTCGTTCCCAGCTTCATCTTCGTCCATGGCTTCCGGGACTTCGGCTTCATCTACTATCTGGTCTTGATCCTCCGCTAACATGTGGGGTTCATTATCCAATACTTCATCATAAGCTTCTCCAATTGGCTCATCCTGAGGGTCTACTACTTTGCCATCAGCAACAATCGGCGCCATTAGGCCGTGCTCATCTAAAGGAGAATCAAAAGTCCTAAGTAGTCTTCCTATGTTCCCATTGACATCTCGGAGGCACCAAGCAACGTACTCTTGGGTCTGATCAACGAACTCTCCCACATCCACAGAAACTACAGAACGATATCTAACATTTGCTTCTCCATTGCCAGTAGGAAACACGCTCACGAACTGCTCTATTTACGTCAGGATCCCAAAAAGTGTAGGTAGTGGCGGCATTTTAAGGGCGAGGGTCTGAAAGTTTGGTTTAAACATCAATGAGAATACTTCCCAATGAGTAAGACCTCCTAAACCTAGGTTAGGCTAACGTACAATCTCCTGACCAAAATAAACCACACAAAGCACAACAATGATCTAGGCCCTCGGGCCCAGACCGATAACCGCACTGACCCTGCAGGTTAGACAGTTCAATATAATATAATCATGGTACATATGTGACACACCTTGTCATACGTACGCCACACACATGCTTGCACTTCGTTGTGCTAATGTCTCAATTCATACACTGAGTCACATGCATTAATACGATAATTAACATGATTATATGCATGTAAATGCCATTCATGCGCCATAATCTCAACTCTGAATCACACGGCACACTGGCTCGACGTTCATTTTTGTTATTAATATTTGACCCGAAGGCCACGATCTGAAGACCCGATCCAAAGACCACGACCTGAAGGCCCGACCCGCATATAGCGTATTTAGCCCAGTGTCTCTAGCCCGCGTCGAAACGCTCTAGGCGCAACACCTATCTCCTCACGAACAATGCCGTCTTTCGGACGAACCGGACACGACCCGAAGGTCACGATCCGAAGACCTTATTGTGATCACACGGCCCATTTTATCTGAACCCAGCATAAACGCATTGGGCAATTATGGTGATCACATACTAATGTCGGACACGCATTCCCGCATAATATCAATACACACCTCATTCTCGACATACGAAATGCGTGACCAGGCAATGTCATACGGTGTACCATGAGCATTAAATATACACGGATACTCAGTCAAATTGATATTATCATACAGTGTCCAATTCACAAACAACGTGCTCAATTGGCCAATTAATACCGTGCGGCCCAAAATATATTTTATAAATCACAACCAATTCAACCACATTTGAACATGACACGGAATTATTAAAATTAATCCCAAATGAGCACCAACAAACACCAATTCGATTAATCCGAGCCATCCCGACAATTATACTAAGAATTTCTCCAATTAAGCTATTTTAGCTCAATCGCCCCTGAGCGGGCAACCACTAATCATCGCCCCGGGATTCCTTGTTGGCCTCCAAATTAATAACAATAGCTACCACAATTATTCGGGTACTAATTCTAACCAACTAGTTCGATAATTATTCCTAACATATACCGATAGTACCCAAACCAGTCCAAAATGTACCGATACAACTTAATCCGATCTAGGAAAAATGTACTGCCAGTCCTAATCAGGGTTTTAGGGTTTACTCACCTAATTCAGTCCACGACGACGATAGAACGACAGCCGATTACTGGTGAACAGTAAAACCGGCGGCGGCGTTCCTGGCGGTACCATACGGACGGCCGTACGGACTGTACGGATGTTGTACGGAACCGTACGTACGGTGACGTATGGGCGGCTGGAGGTCACGGCGACAGCAGCTCCGGCCGATCAGGCCCTGGCGCGGTGGCGATGAGCTCCGGCAGTGATCCGACCGAGAGAGAGAAAGAGAGAAAAGAGAGAGAAAGAGAGGGAGGCGGCTGAGGGTGGCGAGGCTGGTGGCTGCTGGAGGTGAGGCGGAGCAGCAGCGGCGGCAGCACCGGCGGATGATGGCCGACGTGGCTCCGGTGAGGGTCGGCCAAGGAGGAAGAGGAGAGGGAGAGGGAATTCGGGAGAGAGGGGAGGGGAACCGATCGGTGAGGGGCTAGAATGAGGGAGGAGAGATAGAGGACCGGTCAAAAAGGGGGGCTGCTAGTGACACGTGTCGTCGATCCGCGTGTTTGACGATTTTACCCTTCGATCCGACGATCTGAGACCGTTCAACCCAAATAATTGAGGGGCAAAGTGGTCAAATAGTCCAATAATGCATATGATAACTACACCAAAATATCCCAAATAACACCCCAAAAATTCGGACAAAAAATAACCCTAAGTGTAAAACTGTCATTTTTCAGGTCCCAGGTCGAAATTCCAATTTTTGGCTAAATCAATCCTTAATGAGCGTGGCCAACATAATATGACGTCAGAATCGTGAAAATAGCTTCTTAAGCTTTCGGAAATCGACTACAAAGTTTCGAGTATAAAATAATATTATTTTTCACTTCCGAACCAAAATTTCAATTTTCAACCGAAACCACTCCAAATGTACGTGGCCACTCCAAAATGACACTAACTTCAAAAAATTATCTCATTCAGCCTCAAAATCCCAAATCGACACTCCGAGGGGCAAATCCGTACTTTTTCACCCCCGGACCGAAATTCCAGTTTTTAACCATACTTGCTCAAAATGTGCGTGGCCAGCGTAATATGACGTCAGATTTCCAAATTTAGTCTCTTAAGCCGTAGAAAATCGATATCCAAATCCGGGCCCAATTTCATGTTCAAAATTCGCTCGGTTTCCAATTTTAGGATCTCTCACTAATGGGTGGTTGTTTAGAATATATGTGTATCGACCTAAGATTATTCGAGTCACGACGGTTCCGTCCTTTGAGAGAATGAAAAATTATCTCTAGTCCCGAGAATCACGATTGTTCAGTTCAAGCTAAGGACTATTTGGCCACGTGCGCTTTCGGTCTTGCAGAATCACCTGCGATCCGATTGCACATCGTTGGCCTTGGCCCAACTCAATCCTTCGCCTTTCCTAAGATCGTTTCATATCGGTTCAAAATATTTTCTCATTACTTCTCCAGATCGGTATTCGACTCGTGATCGAGTCCTTGATCCACGTATCATTTCTTAATTAGTCGTACCCTATTGGTTAGTATCCCGAGAATGATTAGCTCTGGGTGAAACTTACTAAAATGAAATACGGAATAATGTCATTTTTATTGATCCCGGAATTACATCGAAATTCGAGCTGTTACAATACTCATGTGCAATGCGTACCCCAAATTGTTTGATTGTGGTTGCTGAGTGATTTTATGTAATAATATGTGAGGTGCAGGTGCAGGTGTGTTAGGACTTGAGGTAAGTGCACAAATTATGTTGGTTGCAATTGAGTGCTATATGTGATTGGCTGCCTGCGTAGTGAATTGTTGTTGTGATTCACTGCCTAGGGTTTTAGACTGATATAGTTGACCTAAGTATCTAATTTCTACGTGAAATTATAGCAGGTAGGAAAGTGTGAGATCCTATGAGAATGAGTAGCCGAGGAAGAGGTTGAGGTCGAGGTCACGTGGCCCCGCAAGCTGGAGTTGTTGAGGATCCCTAGGTTGATGGAATTCTGAGGGTACTACATGAAGTCAAGATTTTAATGGGTAGACAGACTGAAGAACGGAATGCTATTGTCGTTGCTGCTGTTGAGGCCATTGTAGCAGCCGCTAATGGTGTCAATGGAAACATTGTGTCACGCCCCGTACCCCACGAAGCGTAAACATCCCTCTCTGGTCGATTATTGTGCAACGCTCCCAGGATACGTCGCCGACCCAACGCCCAAAGCATTCGGATCAAAACACATGCGGAAGCAACGTATATAAATATATATATACACCCGTACTAATATACAAGACAACCAAGGATAGCACAACATCAAAATCTAACACGATTAAAAACATATACAATACTCATGTCTACCCTAGATACATTTATAATAGCCAAAATGGGTCAACAACCACTAATCAAAATAGGGTACGAGGCACGGCGGTCAAACACCATCTCTAGCCGGGGCTCCTCCCAAAATGAATCGGCACACCTGCCATCCTTAAAGCTGGGGATCTGCAAATATGGGTTATTACAACCGTGAGACGAATCTCAGCAAGTATAACCCTTAAACCTAGGCTAGGCTAACATGCATTCTCCCGACAGGTATAATACAATCAACAAAGCAATATCAATCACAATCATTCTTTGACCTGGGCCCTCGGGCCCCAGTCACTTACCTGGCTACCTCTCAAGGTTAGCATTTCAATATAATGCTCAATTTACATACATGAACACGCTGTCCACACGTACGTCATATGCATGCTCATTAGTGTTCGTATCACAAGCCATTCACCGAGTCTCGAACACTCGCATACTGGTCCATGCATTTCTATGCATGCATATGTTACTTTCATGCCAAATTCATATCTCGGCCCACTGGCCCACACTAGCACACTGGCGAATACTCAATTTATTATTACGATCCGAAGGCCATGACCCGAAGGCCATAATTGTTAACCTGACCCGAAGGCCCACAACTCTTCACGGCCAGCGTAAAAACGCATCACATGGCCCAGTGTCTCTAGCCTACTACAAAGTGCATGAGGCGCAACACCGATCTCCTTACGAACCAAACCTGCTACAAAGTGCATGAGACTGGTCGTCTTCCGCACATGCCGGGCATCGTTCTGCTACAAAGTGCATGAGGACGGCACGACCCGAAGGCCTTAAGTGATCACACGGCACACTGCTCATTTTTATCTGAACCCCGCATAAAACGCATCGGGAAATTAGGTGATCACATGCTCATGGCAGGCACACACTTCCACACAATTTCATCGCATGCCCAACTCTCAGCATACATCATGCATGACCATGAAAAATGCAACATGAGCATCAGTAAAGTACAGGCACTCAATCAAATCAAATTCATCACACAGTACCCAATTTATAAATAGCATGCTTACTCGGCCAATTAATACCGTGCGGCCCAATTCCAAATACACAATTCAAGCCATCAATTGGCCAATCACACTCCGCACGATTCAGCCACACGAGCACTCAACATGGCATTTCACAATTAATCACCAATCAATCAACAGCCTATCAATCTGGGAAATTCCGGCCATTTAGCCTACAATTTATGCTGTCCAATATAATCTGGTACGTTCCTCGAAAATGTGGACAGCCACTATTTCCACCAATCTGGGCCTCATAATTATTTATAATAATCCCACTAAACTCCTCGAACTTTATTTTCACTAACTAGTCCTCAACCCAGTCTGAATTATACACCGATAATACCTAAACCAGTCTAGAAAAATGCACTATCAGTCCTAATCTGGGTTTAGGAGGTATACTCACTTAATTTCTAGACTACGGCAACGAGGAGCGGTGATCGATTATTGATGAACAGTAAAACCGGTGGTGACGTTCCCAGCGGGCGGCATGCGGGCGGGCGGTCGACGGTGTACGGACGGTGACCGTACAAACCTGTACAGACACACCGTACGGACACTGTACGGATGTGCGGGGGGACAGTGGCCGGCAAGGTGGCGGTGGCCGGCGCGACGGTCGTACGGACGCTACAATACCGTCCGTACGGACACTGTACGGAAAGGTACGGTCGGCGTCGTATAGCATCGCTGGATGGCTGGGTGGCGATGGAATGGCGATCCGAGCTCTGGCGCGGAGTGGTGAGGCTCCGACGCGGCGGCGGTGCTAACCTAGGAAGAAAAAGGGAAAGAAAGAGAGAGAGGGAGAGAGAGAAAGGGGCCGGACAAGGGTGAGACTGAGGCTGGGGGTTGAGGTGGTCGACGGGAAGGCACGGTGGCCAGCGGCGGCGCTCCGGTGAGCTTCGGCAAGGCTTGCCGACAGAGAGAAAGAGAGAAAGAGAGAGAGAAATTGGGAGAGGGAGCTGCTGGTAGGGTTGTTTTGGCCGAATGGGGCTGGAAGGAGAGAGAAACTAATCAGGTCTGGTCAAATATGGCAGCCCCGAAGTGTCACGTGTCGCTGATCCGCGAAAAATGACCAAAACGCCCTTAATCTAACGATCCTCATTTAACCCTATCCAAAAATTGAGGGCAAAAGGGTCAATAGGGCCAATAATGCAGCTGATAACCCACAATAATTATCTAAAATATTTTCCCATAAATTCGGACCAAAAATAGCCCAGGGGCAAAACCGTCCTTTTTTCGGTCCCTGGGCAAAATTCCAATTTTTGGCTAAATCAACTCCAAATGAGTGTGGCCAAGATAATATGACGTCGGAATCGTGAAAATAGCTTCTTAAACCCTTGAAAACTGACAGCAAAGTTTTGGAAATAAAATAATATTATTTTTCTCTTCCGAGCCAAAATTTCAATTTTCGCCCGAAACCACTCTAAATGCCTGTGGCCATCCCAAAATAACATTGGCCTCGAAAAATAACTTCATACGGCCACCAAATCTAAATCGCCTTCCCGATGGGCAAAATCGTAATTTTTCAACCCCGAACCAAAAATCCAATTTTTAACCGTACTAACTAAAAATGTGTGTGGCCAGCGTAATATGACGTTAGATTCTAAAAAATTGTCTCTTAAGCCGTCGAAAATCGATATCGAAATCCGGGCCCAATTTTGTGACCAAAACTCGCGAATTTTCAATTTTTCAAGGTCTCTCATTAATGGGTGGCTGTTTAGAGGTTACGCATATCGACCTAGGATTATCCGAGTCATGACGATTCTGATCATTGAGAGAATGAGACATTATCACTAGTTCCAGAGGTTACGATTGTTTGGTTCAAGTTCAGGACTGGTTGACCACGCGCACTTTCGGACATGCAGAATCACCTGCGATCCGATTGTACAACGTTGGCCTTGGCCAAACCACATCCGTCACTTATGCCCACGTTGGCCCAAAATATTCTCTTATCATTTCTCATGATCGGTGTCCAAATTAATGATCAAGTCCCTAGTCCACGTACCATTTTCTAGTTAGCCATACCCTTTTGGTTAGTATCCCGAGAGTGATCAGCTCTGGGCAAGACTTACTAAAATGAAATTACGAAGTAATATCAATTTTATTGATCCCAAAATTACATCGAAATTCGGACTGTTACACATTGGCAATGACGGGAATGGTAGGCACCCCGCTCAGGGCCAAGTACAAGCAAACAAGCCGATGTTTAAGCTAGTTGAGCAATTTTTGAAGCTGAAACCTCCAAGGTTTCATGGTAGAGGTTATACTGAGGCTGCACCTTGAAGGGTGGAAGAGCTAGAAAAAGCTTTCAAAGTGCTGGGATGCACTGAAGAGAAAAAAGTAACCTTAGTAGTATACCAGCTTCAGGAAAATGCAAGTGATTGTTGGAAAGCCAAAATAGGCCAAGTGTTCCCTAATGGTACTACCCCGACTTGGACTGTTTTTATTGAGACCTTCAATGGCAAGTATTTCTCCAAAAGTGCCCGAGAGTAGAAGTTGGCTGAATTCATGAGACTTCGCCAGGGTTAGATGTCGGTAGATCAATACAAAGCCAAGTTTGCAAGGCTGTCCAAGTTTTCCCTAAGAATGGTAAAGGACCCAGTGGACAAAGCCAAGAGGTTCCGAGATAGACTGAAGCCGAACCTCTGCAGTTAGATGATCTCACTGAACTTGAGAGGATATCATGAGATTTCTAACCAATCTGAAGCAATTGAGCGTGATTTGATGGATTAGGCTGCCACCTCTAGATAGCGGCAGGCCCTAGCTTAGGACAACCGTCGTTTTGGGAAGAGACGTATGATGGGAAATAATCGTTTTTTCCGTTCTGTTAAGAGAAATATTGAGAAGCCGAATCACTTTCAGAACACCCCGTGTCGATTATGTGGAGGGAGACATGGGAATGGACCTTGCCCAAATAAGGGCGGGGCGTATTTTAAATGTGGCAGAAGGGGCCATAAGATGAAGGACTATCCCAACAATAGGCAGGCTAGGTCACTTGCACTACTACCACCGCCGCCCCAGAATGGAAATCAGTTCGGAGCTATTCAGCCAGCCATTCAAAATAGGCTACTAGCCCAAGGACGAGTATAGGCAATGGCGAGGAAGGAGGCTGAGGACTCGCCTAGCGTGGTCAACGGTATGGTCTCTCTCTCATATCATGATGTATATGCTTTATTTGATCCGGGGATGTCGCATTTGTTTATATTTGAACGGTTCGTTAAATTGTCTGAAATTGAGCCAAAACTGCTTGAAGTTATGTTGTGTGTGACTATTCCGTTAAATGATAAAGTGCCGATTGTGTTTGGATGCCCTGATTGTAAGATAGTGATTGGTGATAGGGAAGAAAGGATAGATTTGACGGTTTTAGCTATGTATGACTTTGATGTGATTGTTGGTATGGACTGGTTTGTTAAATAGAAAGTTGTAATGGACTATAGTAACAGGGTAATCCAATTTAATTTTGTTGGACAACCTAGATTTGAGTTTGTAGGAATCCGAGGAGGAACCTCAATCCCTTGGATCTCGTTACTTGAGGTGACTAAGCTGTTAGGCGAAGGGTGCTAAGGATTTCTGGCAAATGTAGTTGATTCGACGGCTGGAGAACCAAGGCTAGAAGACATAGCCATGGTGCGCAATTTTCCCGATATCTTTCCTCAAGAATTGCCGAGATTGCCATCCGATAGAGAAGTGGAGTTCGTGGTTGAGTTGGCCCCAGCAACAGAACCGATCTCAAAAGCGCCCTATAGGAGATCATTCTCAGAGTTGAAGGAATTAAAGGTTCAGATGTAAGAATTACTGGATAAGGGCTTTATTCTCCTGAGTGCATCTCTACGTGCCAGATAACCATTAAGAATAAGTACCCACTACTAAGGATAGGCGACCTGTTAGATCAGCTGCAAGAAGCATCGATATTTTCTAAGATCGACTTGAGGATGGGTTATCACCAACTGAGGATTAAGAAGGAGGACGTGCTGAAGACGACATTCAGGACGAGATATGGGCACTATAAGTTTACGGTGATGTAGTTTGGATTGACTAACGCCTTTGCTACCTTTATAGATTTAATGAATAGGGTATTCAAGGAATTCCTGGATCAGTTTGTAATCGTGTTCATAGACGATATCTTGGTATACTCACAGAGTTTCGCCCAGCACGAGTTACATTTGGAAAAAGTTCTACGGACTTTAAGGAAGCATGCACTTTATGCTAAGTTCAATAAGTGCGAATTCTGGCTTCATTGAGTGGCGTTCTTAGGACATGGGGTATCCAGGGAAGGAATTGCAATGGATCCGACGAAGATCGAAGCCATCATGAATTGGCCGAGGCCAACAATAGTAATCGAGGTTTGGAGCTTCTTGGGTCTAACAGGTTATTACAGACGCTTCATGGAAAGGTTTTTGGCATTAGTGACAACGTTGACACGATTACTAAAGAAAAAAAATGTGGTTTGAATGGACGGATAGGTGCGAAAAGAGTTTCTAGGAGTTAAAGCATAGCTTGACGCCCACCCCAGAATTGACAGTCCCATCAGGTCTAGGAGGGTATGAACTCTGCAGTGATGTGTCGCTAAGAGGATTGGGATGCATGCTAATGCAATACGGAAGAATAGTGGTAAACGCATCACGATAATTGAGACCGCATGAATTGAATTATCCGACTCACGACTTGGAAATGACTGCGATTATCTTCGCTCTTAAGATTTGGAGACACTACTTGTGTGGGGAGAAATTTCGAATTTATACGGACCATCAAAGTTTAAGATACTTATTCTCCCAAAAGAAATTGAACATGAGACAACGTCATTGGATGGAACTCCTTAAGAACCATGACTATGATATTCTATATCACCTTGGAAAAGCTAATAAAGTAGCAAATGCACTGAGCCTGAAAATCAAGCATCGCTCATATGATGGTCAAGGAATGGACTCTATTTGAGGGAGTTCGAGATACAGAGTTTAAGTTTGAAGTGAGTCATGTATCAAGTTTGCTTGCCACATTAAGGATTGAACCGGAAATCCAAACTAAGATTAAGGCTTTACAATCGACAGACCCGAAGATTTAGAAGATTCTGGAAATGGATGCTACCAAAAGGAAACTGGACTTCTAGGTGTCTGAATATGGGATTTTGAAGTTTCGTGGATGTCTATGTATGCCATATAATGCAGAACTTAAGGAGGAGATTTTGTCAGAAACTCATCGTAGCAATTACAGTATTCACCCAAGTAGTATGAAGATGTATCAGAACTTGCGACAACATTATTGATGAACTAGCATTAAAGTGGATGTAGCCAAGCACGTGGCTAAGTATTTAACATGCCAATAAGTGAAGGCACAACATTGTAAATCGAGTGGAATGCTGTAGCCATTAGAAATCCCTAAGTGGAAGTGGGAACACATCGCTATGGACTTTGTCATGGGACTACCGAGGAGTCAGAAAGGTCACGATTCAATTTGGGTGGTAGTCAACCGATTGACAAAGTAAGCACATTTTTTGCCGGTACGAAAGGACTTTGCCTTGGAAAGGTATGCCGAGATTTATGTGCAATAAATAGTTCATCTGCACAGAGTACTAGTGACGATTTCCTCAGACCGTGATATGAAGTTTACTACTGTTTTTTGAAAAAGTCTTCATACGACATTAGGAACGAAGTTATAATTTAGCATGGCCTATCATCCCCAAATGGATGGCCAGTCTGAAAGGATAATTCAGACTTTGGAAGATATGCTGCGGGCATGTGTATTGGATTTTAAGGGTAGTTGGGAGGAACAATTGAATCTAGTTGAGTTTGCCTACAACAATAGCTATCAGCAAAGTACTAGAATGGCACCATTTGAAGTGCTGTATGACAGAGCTTGTAGAACGTCAGTTTGTTGGGATGAAGTTAGTGAGGGAGCATCACGAGTCCAGAGTTAGTTCAGCAGTCAATTGAAACAGTCAAGGTAATTCAGGACAGGCTTAAAACTACTCAAAGCCGTCAAAGGAATTATACAGAGCGGAGACGCAGACCTTTGGAATTTTAAGTGGGGGACCACATTTTCCTCAAACTATCGCCGATGAGAGGATTGTCACGGTTGGGCAAAAAAGGGGAGTTGAGCCCAAGGTACGTGGATCCATTTGAGGTCTTAAAGAGAATTGGTACCTTGGCTTATCGTCTCGCACTACCGTTGAATTTATCTCAAGTTCACAACGTGTTCCACGTGTCTATATTAAGGAAATATGAACCGGATCCGACCTACGAGCTGAATTATGAAGAAATAGCTATGGACGACAGAGTATCGTATGTGGAAAGGTCAGTAACGATGGATAATAGAAAGGAACAAGTGTTGTGAAACAAGACAATCCCGATGGTCAAAGTGATATGGGAATATCATGGAACCGAAAGTGCGACATGGGAAAGTGAAGACCTGATGCGATACCAATACCCCCATTTGTTCGAATAATTGGGTTGGGTTGTAAATTTTAAGGGCGAAATTTTTGTAAGGGGCAAAAGTTGTGACATTTCGAATTTCGGACAATTTTTGGGATTTATTCAGCGTGTATTTTGTCAGTGTGCTTATAGTAAAATCTCGTCCAGAACTAATCACTTTTGGGTTATTTTTAAATTAGAGGTTTCGCTAGAATCGCACTCGATTGAATTTGGCCATTATTTAGAGCCCGAACTTTGATGTCGAATTTCTTAGAGTTTCGTGAAAATTTAATTGGACGCTGTCGATATTATTGTGGCCAGTGTCGATATTACCCGGAATTGGTGAAAAGTGAAATTTGGACAGGGTACGAATTTGGACTTGTAGACCTCCCTCGTAGTGTGTTGTAGTTAGCATTTTGGCCTTTTCCTAATTTATAAAATTAGGTTTTTTCGTGGATCGTTAGATCGATTTCGAGTTCAAACGTGGGCTGTTGGATCGCACTCATTGCATTGACTTTTCCCCCTCCGTCTCTTTCTTTCTCCACCCAGTCATGTCCCCTCCCCCTCACGCTCACGTCCCCTCTCCCCTTTCCTCACGTAAATCTCTCTCTCTCTTCCTTTTTCTTTTTGTTCTTTCCTTCTTTCTTCTTTCTTCTTCTTCTTCCCTCTTCTTTCTTTTGGTCGCAGCTTCCTTTGCTTCTGCTTCTTCTTCTTCTGCTCGCCCGACCAGTTACCGCCGCCGCCGTCACCATCGCTGTCACCGCCGCCCAGCCAGCTGCTCGCGGATGTCGGCTAGCCCGGTTGCGTGCCTACTAATCCGTCGCCACCTAGTGGCTACCCATCGTCGGTCCATCTAAGCAAGTTTTGCTCTCTGCCTAGACCCGTTGCCGCCGCCATGCGCCGACATTGCTACGCGTCTAGCCACCGCACGTCACTCGTAGGGCCGCGGTTTGACCGCCGCTCTAGCCCCCAGCCACTCACCATCGCCATAGGTCTCGCTAGCAGCCGCTCGTCTCGCTACCGTCGCACGCGAGTCTCGCCGTTGCCTGCTTGCTTGTTGCCGTCGTCGTCATTGTCGCCAGCTTGCTATCACTATCGTTGCTCGCCTGGCCGTTGCCGGCCACCTGCTATGTTCGCCTAGCTCACTATCCTAACCGTGGCCGAGCAACCAGCCATTGCCTTTGCTCGTGGCCAAGCTTGCCCAATCGTTCGCCCAACCATGTTCGAGCCATCCCAGCCACTTGCCCGTCACCTAGTCGAGTGCCCTGCCATGGCCAAACGCCTCGCCCGTGGCCAAGGGCCGTGCCGAGCACTGTGCCGAGCACCCCGACAGTGGTCAACCACTGTGCCCATGCCACGCCAAGCCTGACGCCGCTCCGATAAGCCTTTGCTGGCTTTTGCTTAGGCTCCTTGGCTTTGGACCTAGGTCAGTACCTCCCTAAACCCTGCTTAGTATAATGGGTATTATTAGACTTGTTTAGGGGTTGATTACTGTCAGATCAGTGGCTAAGTTAGGGATGGAGTTGTGATTAGAATGTAATAGGTGTGGACTATAATATGGTGATTGTGTCGCTTAATTAGTGGCTGAATTATGGTGGGTTCAATGGCTAGTTTGTCGTGGCGTTTGCAGGTGAAAATGATATTTGTATGTGGCCGACTTGAATGTCGAATTGGTGGGTTAGTATGGTGAGTTCGTGTTTTGAATTTGAATAGTATGACGTGGTAGAATGGCTAATTGTGTTGTGGTGTATGTGCATGAGGAATGTCTTGAGGTGTGGTTACGCGGGACTGAGTTTGAATTGATCGAAAGGCTGCCAACTTGAGACATAGTTACGCAGATGTAGCTAGAAAGGCAAAAAGTGACCTGAGGCGTGGTTATGCAGGTCGAGAGAAATGTCCTAAGGTGTAGTTACGCGGGACTGAGCCCGGATTGATCGGAGGGCTGCCAACCTGAGGTGTGGTTACGCGGGTGTGGCTAGAAAGGCAAGAAATGACCTAAAGCGTGGTTACGCGAGTCGAGAGAAATGTTCTGAGGCGGTGAACAGGGGACGATGTTGGTGTCGATGATGAGAGGGAAAAGTGGGTCGGTGAGGGTGATGGTGGCGAGACGGAGCGGCAGCACGGCGGTGAGCGGCTCCGGCGAGCGACTTGGCTTCCCGGTGGCGACGGCTTCCAAGCGGCCGAGAGAGAGAACGAAGGAGAGGGAGAGAGAGAGAGGGTGGTGAGACGGGGTGGTCATGATGGTGGTGACGGCGAGGTATGGCGGGAGAGGTGGCTCGGCGCGGCATCCGGCGGTCTCATGAATGGCGGAGGAGGACCGGTGGAGGCGAGGACGATCGTGAGAGAGAGAGAGAAAGAGAGAGGAATGGCCGGGTGAGAGTGGAGGGAAATGAGGAGAGAGAGTGGGTCAAAGGAGGTCAAATAGGGCTGGGGTAGTGGAGGACAAGTGTCACACATCCCCAAAATGCCATTGATCCAAGGGTTAGAATTTAATCTTGTCCAATAATGCAAAGGGTAATTTGGTCATTCCAAGGGCTGAATTATTGGGCTGATACACTTAATAAAATCCATAATTTAATCCCAATTTTTAGCCCATAATTCGGAATATCCAAAATAGGGTCCAGGGGCAAAACAGTAATTTTTTCGTCCCGGGCCGAAATTTCATTTTTTGATCGTACTTACCCCAAATATGATTGGCCAACATAAAATGATGTCGTCCTCGCAAAATTAATCATATACGCCCTCGAAATTCGATGTCCAAGTCCGGGTTCAATTTCGTGATCGAAATCGCTCGATTCGCATTTTAGAGTCTCTTGCTAAAGGGCGGCCGTTTAGGGGTTACGCGTATCAACCTAGGATTGTTTGAGTCGTGATGGTTTCGATTACCGGGGAAACAAGATGAATTATCGCTAGTTCCGGAGGTCGCGATCGTTCGGGTTAAGTTCGGGATTTGTTCGCACGCGTACTCTCTATTATGCGGAATCACACGCAGTCCGATCGTACATCGTTGGCCAAACTAAATCCGTTACCCTCCTAAGATCGGCCCACATTGGCCCAAAATATTTTCTCATCGTTTCTCGGAATCGATGCCTAATTCGCGATCGGGTTCCTGGTCTACGTATCGTTTCCTAGTTAGCCATTCTCATTTGATCAGTATCCCGAAAGTGATCAACTCCGAGCGAGATTTACTAAAATGAAATGAGAAATAATATTCATTTATTGATTCCGAAAATGAGTCGAAATTCGGGGTGTTACAATTCTTCCCCCCTTACAAAAATTTCGTCCTTGAAATTTACAATCTCATTTATTTACTCAAATAAATAGGGGTGCTGACGTCTCATGGCCTCTTCACTTTCCCACATGGCACCCTCTGTTCCATGGTGCTCCCAGACAACCTTGACCATTGGGATCATTTTGTTCCTTAGCACACAATCCTTTCTGTCCTCGATCCTGACTAGTCTCTCCACGTACGACACCTTGTCGTCCACGTCTATCTTCTCGTACCTTAGAACATGAGTCGGATCTGGTTCGTACTTTCTCAACATTGACACGTGGAAAACATTATGCACTTGGGACAGGTTAGGCAGCAAGGCAAGTCGGTAGGCCATATCCTCATTCTTCTCTAAAATCTCAAATGGGCCGACATACCTTGGATTGAGCTTTCCTTTCTTGCCAAATTGAGATAATCCTTTCATAGGTGACAACTTAAGAAATACGTGATCTCCAACTTGGAACTCCAAGGGTCGTCGTCTCCGTTTGGCAGAACTCTTTTAGCGACTCTGCGTCATCCTCAATTTATCCCGAATAATCTCAACAGCTTCCACCGTCAGCTGCACCAGCTCCGGGCCTGTAATACTTCGTTCACTAACTTCGTCCTAGCACACTAGCGTTCTGCATGCCCTACCATATATGTAACAGCCCGAATATCGATGTAATTCCGAGATCAATAAAATTGACATTATTTCACATTTCATTTTAGTAAGTCTCATCCAGAGCTGATCACTCTCGGGATACTAACCAATAGGATATGGCTAATTAGGAAACAGTACGTGGATCAGGGACCCAATCACGAATCGGACACTGATCACGAGAAATGGTGAGAAAATATTTTGAATCGATGTGGACCGATCTTAGGAAAAGCGATGGATTGGGTTTGGCCAAGGCCAACGATGTACAATCAGATCGCAGGTGATTCTGCAAGACCGAAAGTGCACGTGGCCAACTAGTCCTAAACTTGAACTGAACGATCGTAACTTCTAGGACTAATGATAATTTCTCATTCTCTCAAAGAGCGGGACCGTCGTGACTCGGATAACCCTAGGTCGATACACGTATGCTCTAAACAGCTGTCCGTTAGTGAGAGACCGTAAAATTGAAATCGAGCGAGTTTTGATCACGAAATTGAGCCCGAATTTCGATGTCGATTTTCGACGGCTTAAGAGACTATTTTTGGGAATATGACGTCATATTAAGCTGGCCACACATATTTTGAGTAAGTACAATTGAAAATTGGAATTTCGGTCCGAGGGTGAAAAATTACGATTTTACCCCTCGGGACACCAACTTGGATTTTGAGGCCGTATGAGGTTATTTTTCGAGGCCAGTGTCATTTTGGGGTGGCCACGTACATTCAGAGTTGTTTCGGTGAAAAATTGAAATTTTGGCTTGGAAGTGAAAAATAATATTATTTTAATCCTCAGGACTTTGCAACCGATTTCGAAGGCTTGAGAAGCTATTTTTGCGATTCAAATGTCATATTATGTTGGCCACACACATTTGGGGTTGATATAGCCAAAAATTGGAATTTCGACCTAGAATTGAAAAAATGATCGTTTTGCCCCTAGGTTTATTTTTGGTCCGAATTTTTGGGAAAATATTTGGGATAATTAAGAGTACTTATCAGCTGAATTATTGGACCTAATTACCCTTTTGCCCATCAATTATTTGGCTGGAATGACTATGAACTGTCGGATTATGGGTATTTTGGTCAAATTGTCTGGATCGGCGACACGTGGTGCTTTTGGGTTGATATTTTTGACCAGTCAGACCAGTCCTCTCTCTCTCTCCTCCCTCATTTAGCTAACTCCACAGAACAGCTCCCCCTCCTCCACATTTTCTCCTCCTCCTCCGCCCGTCTTCCTCTTGGCCGCTGTCTGTACGCTGGAGCACCGCCAGAGCCGCTGTTCGCCGGAGCTGCTGGGCATTGGCGCCGCCTAGCCTCACCCTCATCGTCCATTTTCTCTCTCCCTCATCCCCATCCTCTCCCTCTCTCTCTCTTTCCTGTCCAGCCAAAGGATTGCCAAAGCAAGCCACCGCCACGCCGGAGCCCGATCGGCCGAGACGCTGTCGCCGTGACCTTCAGCCTGTCCGTACATCGCCGTATGTTGCTGTCCGTATGGTCCGTACAGTGATCGTATGGCTGTCCGTACGTCGTCTGTACGGTGTCCGCCGCGAACGTCGCCGTCGGTTTCACTGTTCACCAGTGATCGGTTGCTGTTCCTCGTCGTCATGACCTAGAATTACGTGAGTAAACCCCCTAAACCCGGATCAGGACTGGCAATACATTTTCTAGACTAGTTTAGGTATTATCGATGTATATTAGGAATAATTATTAAATTG
This sequence comes from Syzygium aqueum, assembly GCA_031216185.1. Taxonomy (NCBI): domain Eukaryota; kingdom Viridiplantae; phylum Streptophyta; class Magnoliopsida; order Myrtales; family Myrtaceae; genus Syzygium; species Syzygium aqueum. Next base: position 19,664,345 of record CM062241.1, on the reverse strand, counting down.
ATTGGTGAGAATTAGTACCAGAATATTATTGATGGATTAGTGTGATTAAATTGGAGGCAAAAATGGACCTCGAGGTGGATGAATAATGGCTGTCCAATTAGGGCAATTTGGACTAGATTAGGCCAATTGGGAATTTATTGGCGTAATTGTTGGGACCGCCTAGGACTATTGATTATCGGTTGAATTATGAATTATTTGTGCTTAATTGTGTTGTGTTATATTGTGTGCTTGTATGGCCGCTTCGTGCAAAATGTGATTGGCCGCCTGATGATTCGAATTGATTAATAAATTATAAATTATATTTCGGGTCTCCTAGTATTAATGGGCCAATTGAGCACGTTAATTGTGAATTGGGCATAGTGTGGTGATATTGAATTAATTGAGTGCCTAGATTATAATGATGTTCATGTTGCACGGCATTCCATTTCATGATCATATATCATGTATGCCGAGAATGAGGCATGTGATGAAATTATGCGAGAATGTGTGCCTGACATGAGCATGTTGTAACATCCCGAAACTCGACTCAGTCTCTGGAATGAATAAAACGAGTCTTATTCGATATTCCATTTTCGTAAGTCCCGCCCGGAGCCGATCACTCTCGGGATACTGACCAAATGGGAATGGCCAGTTGGGAATAGATACGTGGACCGAAGACCGATCGCGAATTAAGCCGATTTAAAAGAATGACGAGGAAATATTTTGGGCCAGTATGGACCGGTCTTCGGAACTCGAGCCGGATGATCGCGTCTTCGGAACTAGCGATAATTCCTCCCGTCTCTCGACAATCGAGCTTGTCGCGACTCGGGCAGCCGAGGTCGATACGCGTAAATCCTAACGGCCGCCCGTTAGTAAGAGAATTAGAAAACGAGAATTGATGAATTCGATCGTGGAATTTAGTCCGGACTTCGAGGCCAATTATCGGGAGTTACGGGATGATATTCTTTAGGACGACGTCAAATTAAGCTGGCCACGCGTATATAGGTCCAGTAGGGTCGAATTTTAGCGAACCGACCCGGTACCGGAAATTTAGGACCGTTTTGCCCCCGTGACCCTTGGAATTCCGAAATTTGCTTTCTTGTGGGGAAGTGACACTTGTCACTCTCCCCCTTCCCCATGCAGCCATCATGTCACTCAAACCCACACTCCACCCCCCTTGTCTTCCCCATGCACTAATCATTTTCCCCTTTGGAGACTCTTCAACTCCCTCTCACTCTCTATCACTCACTCTCTCTCACTCGGCTCCCTCTCTCTCTCCCGTCCACCTCTCTCTCCCTCTCTCTCTCTCTCTCTCGGCCTCACGCCGCCACCCACAACCCGCCGGAACCGCCTGCCCGCCGGAGCTGCCGCCGTGAGCTTCCCCCTCTCACCTCACCGCCAGCCGGCCGACCTTCCCCTCCTTCCTCCCTTGCTGTTCGCAACCGGCCGAGGCCTCACGCCGAGGCCAGCGCGGCTGCACCTCCGCCGAGCCCGTCGCCGCTCCGCCAAGGCCACCGCCGTGCCCCGCCGTCGCCCCTTTGCCGTCTCCCTCTTTCCCTCTTTCCCTCTCCGTTCCTCCTCTCTTTTCCCCTCTCCTCCGGTTGCATGCAGGCTGGTGGGAAGCCGGTCAGCCCAGGGCAGTAGGCTCGCCGTCGCCGGACCGCCGCTGCTGTCCCTCTCGCCGCCGTCCCGTTGCATGCACGGTTGAGCGCCGGGCTTCCTCCACCTCCGCCGTCTCTCTCCCTCTCGGTTGCATGCAGCTGGGTGGACCGCCGGACAAGCTCGCCGCCGCTCCCTCTCTCCCTCCTCTTCGACGCGGCTGCATGCACGGTTGAGCCACCGCCGGAGCTGCTCACCGCTGCACGCCGCCGTTCGCCGGACCTGTTCGCCGCCAGCCAGCCCTCGCCGTCCCCCTCAATCTTTCGTCCGCCTCTTCCGGTTCTGTTTCCCTTCGCCGGAGCAGACCGCCGTCGCCGAGACCGAGCCGTCCACCGCCGCGTCGTCGCCGGAACGCTCGCTGTTCACGCGCCACCGCCGTGCACCGCCGTGGATAGCAGCCATCCGGGGACCACCCAACCGCTCGTCCAGCCCCTCCTCGCCGTGAACAGCAACCCCGCCGGTCGTGAGCCGCCGCCCGAGGCTGCTGTGGTCAGCCGGCCGCCGCTCGCCGCCGCTCCCTTGGGATTTGTGCCGCCGGTTACACCGTTCACCGGTGATCGGCCGCCATTCCCCGTCGCCCGAGCTTGGAGTTAGGTGGGTGAAAACCTCTAAACCCTTATTAGGACTATTATGCGTTTTAAACGGGCTTAGGGTGTGTTTAGTATTCGATTAGCGTTGGTTAGGAATTATATGAATTTATACGTCATTAGTGGACCTCGGGAATCTATTGGCATATGACAAAACCGAAATTTGAAGTGGATTAGGGGTCGGGACAATAAAGTTTAATTGCTGTCCACAATGGGTTTTGAGGACCAATTGCATGATAGATTGAGGATCGAGATGATTGGATTGCCGGGATGTCCGGAATGATTGAGTTGTATGTCGGTTCATCAATAACGAAGTATCGAGTCTACCATGTCGTGTGCTCGTTTGACCGACTATTGTGAATTGTGATTGGTGATTGGTCGATGTATCTCATAATGCCCAGATTCGCCATATATGCTAATTTTTGCATGTGACGCCCCGGGAAATTAATTGGGCTGAGTAAGCTTAATGTGTGAATTGTTGAACATGAGATTGTGACGCTGAATTGTGTGAGACATCATGCTGAGGTACATCGTACTAACATTCGTGTGCGAATTGCATGGCCACGCATTATGCATGTCGGGTATGAAGCTTGTGGAAATTGTGCGAGAATGCGTGTATGCCATGGACATGTGATCACCTAATTGCCTGAGGCGTTCTATGCCAGGTTCAGATAAAAATGGACAGTGTGCCGTGTGATCACTTAAGGTCTTCGGGTCGTGGCCTTCGGGTCGTGCCGTCCTCATGCACTTTGGAGCAGGACGATGCCCGGTGCGTCCGGAAGACGACCATCCTACAGCAGGCTTTGGTTCGTGAGGAGATCGGTGTTGCGCCTGATGCGTTTACGCGGGCTAGAGACACTGGGCCTGAGAACGTCTTTACGCTGGCCATGAAGTGTTGTGATGGATCTTCGGATCGGACCTTTGGGTCGGGCCTTCGGGTCGGGGATCTTCGGATCGGGCCTTCGGGCCAAATTGGCAAGATAATCAACTACGTGTGCTGCATAGTGCCTGATTATGCAATGGAATTTGTGGGGCATGGTATGGGACGTGTTCAGGCGAATTCCATTCTATAATCGGATCACGCGCGAAATCCTGTGCTGTTACGAATGATGCATAGTGCCCGATTATGCGATAGAAATCGACTGGGTATGGTATAGGACGTATCTAAGCGGATTCTATTTTATAATCGAATCACGAATGGAGTGTCATGCCGTGAGTGCCATATGAGTTGAGTTGTGAGCATGGCAGTAGAGACATTTGCATCCATATGAATGCATGAGTTAGTGTGCTGATTTATGTGACTCGGTGAACTATGCTTGGAATTGTCATTAAAGGTTTGAGCATGCGTGTGACGTACGCTTGTTCGAGAGTGCCGCTTGTGAAATGCAATATCATGGAATTGTCTAACCTGCAGGGTCATTGAAATGTTGATTTGGGCCTACGGGCCTAAGTCACCCTTGTATGCGTATGATTGTTTTACCCGTCAGGAGATGCATGTTAGCCTAATTTAGGTTTAGGTGTTTGCACTCACTGAGATGTGTCTCACGGTTTTTATAACCCAAACTTTCAGACCCGCGTCCATGACGAAGCCACCTGTCCCGGTTCGTTTTGGGATTCCCCTAGATTACGAGCATATCATGACTACACATCCGGTGGGGAACGGAGAGATGTTTTTGAGGCATTATTCTGCAATTAGTGTAGACGTAGGTACAACACATCCTCAGGTTCACGAGTATGTAGCTTGGTGTTTCCGGGACCGTTTTGGAGACGAATTTGGACCCCTTCGCACGATGGATGTCCCGTTCACCGTAGAGGGTGAGCTTGATCCGCAGTGCCCGGACGGTGATATCGTGGATTTCGAGATGGATGAGGAAGAGACTATAGGTCCTTTTGCCTGGTACAAGCCTGCCGAAGACGAGGAATTAGGAGGTATAGATCACGAGCCAGTCGTGGAGGACCCAGTGATGGAGCCTATGGAGGTTGACGAGGCCGAACCGATGGACACCGAGGAGTCCGAGGAGGAGGTTCCTAGCGAGGATTCAGAGATACCAGACAGTCCGTCCGAGTCCGATGGCTCAGATCCAGATTGGGTGCCCTAGACTAGGTTTGATTTTACTTTTTGTGAGGGTAGGCACTTTTTGGATTTAGGACCCTCTACCGTTGGCTGTTGTCTCTCTTTTGATTGCACCTTATTTCTGATGTCGTTTTCTTGGAACAATGTAAGAATGTTTCTGGTAGTTTTGGTATGGATGTGTACGTTGCCTCAGTTCTATTTGTGCTGCTTCCCTGGTTCTCATAACTTTTATGTCAGGGTGTTTTAAATGATTTTTACTTTTGCTTCCGCGTGTGCCTTATGTTCTATTATGGGAAACGGGTCGATGACGACGTGTCCTGGGACGTCGCACTACAGAATCGACCGCCGGGAGGGGCGTCGCGTGCCGCGGGGGTCGGGGCGTGACACATGTAATCACCATAATTGACCAATGTGTTTACACTAGGTTCAGATAAAATTGGCCGTATGCCGTGTGATCACTATAAGGTCTTCGGATCGTGACCTTCGGATCGTGCCCGGTTCGTCCGGAATACGGCATTGTCCGTGAGAAGATCGGTATTGCGCCTGGAGTGTTTCGACGCGGGCTAGAGATATTGGGCTAGATACGCTTTATGCGGGCCGCAAAGTGTTATAATTGGTCTTCGGATCGTGGCCTTCGGGTCGGGCCTTCGGGTCTTCAGATCGTGGCCCTCGGGTCGAGCCTTCGGGTCAACTATCAATAATGAGAATGAACATCGAGCTAGTGTGCAGTGTGATTCAAAATATGAACATGACACGGTAATAGCATTTACTTGTACAAGATTGCATTGGCTCTCGTATTAACGTGTGAAACTCGGTGTATGACTTGCGATACTAGCACGAAGAGGTATGAGCATGCGTATGGCATACGTGTAACGAGGTGTGTCACGTATGTGCTGTGATCATTATATATTGAACTGTCTAACCTGTAGGGTTAGTATGATTATCGGTCTGGGCTTGAGGGCCTAGGTCATTGTTGTGTTTTATGTTGTTTTTTTTCCCGGTTAGGAGATTGTATGTTAGCCTAATCTAGTTTTAGGAGGTTTTATTCATTGAGATGTGTTCTAATTGGTGTTTTAAACCAAACTTTCAGACCCTCGCCCTTGAGATGCCGTAGTCACCGACATTTTTTGGAATCCCGACACAGATCGAGCAGTTTGTAAGTGTATTCCCTTCGGGCAATGGAGAAGCTTATATAAGATACCGTTCCGTGGTTTCCGTTGATGTTGGAGAGTTCTTTAATCAGACCTAGGAATATGTCGCTTGGTGTATCCGAGATGCCAATGGGAATATAGGTAGACCGCTTAGGACCTTCGACTCCCCTTATGATGAGTACGGTATGATGGCGCCGATCGTTGCTGATGTTGAAGTGATAGACCCTCAGGATGAACCAGTTGGAGATGCCTATGATGACATAGTGGATAATGAACCTCAGGCGGTAGCGGAGGATCAGGATCAGTTGGCGAATGAAGTTGAGATACCGGAAGCCATGGAAGTAGATGAAGCTGAGGAAGGAGAGGTTGCTGGGATAGATTCAGATGAGGAACTAGGACTTTATCTTGACCTAGAGTTGGAACCGGACTCAGAGAATGAACGAGCAGCAGCACTGGACATGGATTCAGAGGAGTCCGAACCCCAGGAGAGTTCCTCGGAGGAGTCTGAGCCTCAGGAGAGTTCGGAAGACGATTCCTCAGGGTCCGATCCGAACTGGATGCCTTAGTTGTAGTCCTAGCCCTTATATGGAAGATGTCTCTTTTTTATGGCGACCTAACCATAACCCGTAGTTGACTTGACCTTCTCCTAGCCATTGTCGAATTGCTGCTACGTGTCGGTTTCTTTTGTTTTTCAATTTGGCTTGTATAATGAGTAGTTCGTTTTATAAATGTACATATATGTTATAAATATTTTATGGTAATGTAAAAGTATGTTTGAATTGTATTGGTCTTTGTTTGTTATACTATTCATGGTTGTCATATTTATTATATGGGTGTATATATATTTACATACATTGCTTCCGCATGTGTATTGTTCTCTATGTGTGTTGGGTCGGTGACGCATCCTGGGAGTGTTGCACTTAAGACAACTAAAGGCGGGATGTTCGCGTGTCGAGGAGATTCGAGGTGTAACAATATAAGGCTTCGAACGGTGCCATTTGGATGCTTTGCTGGTAGCTATTATTATAGGCAAATTCCACTAAGTGTAGTTGCTCTTCCCATTTACCTTGAAAGTCCAATACACAAGCTCTCAGCATGTCCTCCAGGGTTTGAATCGTCCTTTCAGATTGGCCATCTGTTTGCGGACAATAGGCCGTACTGAATTGCAACTTTGTTCCCATGGCCACTTCCAGACTTTTCCAAAAATTCGCCGTAAACCTTGGACCACAATCCGATGTCATCGTCATAGGCACTCCATGCAGTCTGACTATCTGTTGCACATATAGCTCTACATACCTTTCTAGCTCGAAGTCCTTTCGAACTGCTAGGAAGTGCGCTGATTTAGTTAGGCAATCCACTATCACCCAAATGGAATCGTGTCCTCTCTGGTTTTGCGGTAATCCCGTTATGAAATCCATTGTAATATGTTCCCATTTCCACTCTGGGATCTCCAACGGTCTCAATAATCCACCAGGTTTGCAGTGTTGCGCCTTTACTTGTTGGCAAGTCAAGCACTTGGCCACATGCTTGGCCACATCCTTCTTCAATCCATTCCACCAGTAGTGTTGTCACAGATTTTGGTACATTTTTGTACTGCCTGGATGGATACTGTACTTGCTACGATGAGCTTCACTCAATATTTCCTCATTGAGCTTTTCGTCATCGGGTACATATAGTTGCCCGCAAAATTTCAAAATTCCATCATCAGACACCTGAAAGTCTGACTTCCTCTTAGCGGCATCCATTTCAATAATCCTTTGGATCTCCTGGTCCATGAACTATAGTGCCTTAATCTTGATATGGATTTCTGGTTCAATTCTCAAGGCAGCCAACAAGTTCGATATATAGCTCATTTCAAACTTAAACTCTAAATCTCGTAGCTTCTCCAGTAAGGTCCATTCCTTGACCATCAGGTGCGCCATACTCGACTTGCGACTTAAGGCATCTGCAACTCTATTCGCCTTTTTCAGGGTGATACAAGATGTCGTAATCATAATCTTTTAGAAGTTCCATCCAACAGCGCAGCCTCATGTTCAACTCCTTCTGCGAGAACAGGTACTTGAGGCTTTGGTGATCCGTATAAATTTGGAACTTCTCTCCACCCAAATAGTGTCTCCAGATTTTTAGTGCAAAGACTATCGCGGCTAGTTCCAAGTCATGTGTCACGGCCCGAACTCCACAGCACGCAACATCCCGCTCGAGGGTCGATATAGTATATGATACGACGTCCCAGGAGTCGTCGTCGACCCATTTATCCCAAAGCAGAATATAAAGCACATGCGGAAGTAAAACTTAAAAACACATGACAGAATAAACATGAGAACCAGGGAAGACAACATAAGGAGAATTACGGCAACGTACACATCCATAACTCCAAAAACTGTCAGAAATATCCTTACATCATTCCAAAGTAAAATAACAATAGAAACACGGTGCAATAAGGAAAGTACTGTCATATGGGTTCAGAGGGCCAAGAACTAAGAGAGTCAACAACCAAAATATGGAGGGTCCAAAATCCAAAATGTGACTACCCTCTTTCGAGGACTAAGCCTAACCTAGGGCTCCCATTCCGGATCAGAGCCGTCGGACTCTGATGAACTCTCGGATATTTCGGAATCTTCACTGAGGGTCTCCTCTTCGGACTCTTCAGTATCCATCAGCTCGACTTCGTCGACCTCCATTGGCTCCACCACCGGGTCCTCCACTACTGGCTCGTGATCTATACCTCCTAGCTCCTCGTCTTCAGCAGGCTCGTACCACGCGAAAGGACCTATAATCTCCTCCGAATCTATTTCAGAATCCACGACCTCACCACTCGGGCACTGTGGGTCTAGCTGGCCCTCTATGGTGAATGGAACGTCCATGGTACGGAGGGGTCCATACTCCTCTCCAAAACGGTCACGGAAGACCCAGGCTACATATTCATGAACTTCAGGATGTGTCGTACCTACGTCTACACTAATCAGCGAATAATGTCTCAAGTATACCTCTCCGTTCCCCACTGGATATGCAGTCATGGTATGCTCGTACTCTAGGGGAATCCCAAAACGTATCGGAACAGGTGGCTTGTTCATGGGCGCGGGTCTGAAAGGTTAGGTTATAAAAACCGTGAGACACTTCTCAGTAAGTGAAAACCTCTAAACCTAAACTAGGCTAACATGCATCTCCTGACGGGAAAAACAATCATACACATACAAGAATGACTTAGGCACGTAGGCCTAAATCGGCATTTCAATGACCCTGCAGGTTAGACAATCCCATAATATCGCATTCCACGAACGGCACTCCCAATCATGCGTACGTCACACGCATGCTCAAACTCTTTAGTGCTGGTTCCGAATAGAGATCACCGAATCGCATAATCCCACACACTGTCTCGTGCATTCACATACATGCAAATGTCATTAACTGTCATGCTTGCAATTTAACTCATATGGCACTCCCGGCATAATGTTCCATTCGTGTTCCGATTATAGAATAGAATCTACTTAGACACGTCCCATACCATGCCCAGCGGATTCCATTATATAATCAGGCACTATGCATCACACGTTAACCATTCATTTTGTTAACTCGACCCGAAGGCCCGATCCGAAGATCACGACCCGAAGGCCAATCACAACACTCCATGGCCAGCATAAAGACGCCCCAGGCCCAGTGTCTCTAGCCCGCGTCCTTACGCATCAGGCGCAACACCGATCTCTTTACGAACCAGAGCCCGCGTAAACGCATCAGGTTGGTCGTCTTTCCGGATATACCGGGCATCGTCCTGCTCCAAAGTGCATGAGGACGGCACACCCCACGTAAACGCATCAGGGCGAAAGGTGATCACACATTCACACAACCAGTTTTATCTGAACCCCGCGTAAACGCATCAGGGTATGATTAGGTGATCACATGTCCATGGCAAACACGCACTCCCGCACAATTTCCACAAGCCTCATACTCGGCATACATAATGCGTGGCCATGCAATTTCGCACACGAATGTTGGTGTAATGTACCACGAGCATAATGTCCCACAATGTGCAACACAATTCAATGCCACGAATTCATGCTCAACGATCCACGTCATATGCTTAAATAATCCAACCAACACCATGGGGCATCACATGCGTATTTGGCACTTATGACGTATTCGGGCATTATGATGAACATTAACAAATCATCAATCGCACTCCACAACAGTCGGCCACACAAGCTTGCAACATGGCATTGCATAATCAAGTATAATTCACACCCAAATCAGCCACTACACGGCCCAACCAATCACACATGGTAGTTCACGAATAAACCATATATTAGCCATATAAGGCCCAATTAAATCCGCAATGGACAGCCACTAATCAGTCCGAGAGAGAAAAACCGAGAATATACAAAATCGGGTCCAAACTGGGAAGTTACACAGCGACGAAATTCCATTTGAAATAAATAGCAAATCAATTCCAAAAATTATGAAATTTGGATACATTGTAAAAAACATCTTCATAAACATTTTCTATGAAGAACTCGAAACCCAGTTCCAACTGTAAACACCTCGTTTTAACACTCAAAGCCGGACAAAACCCGGTTCGCTCAAACAGTCCCTCAGACCATCAAAATACAACTCATTCAGTACCCAAATCACTTTGGAAAGTCCTGAAATTTTTATATGTCATAGACACAAGTGTTTTTAACAATTTTTGTGAAGACGTTTGTTGAAATAAAGTCTAGAAAATTTTATAAAAATTCGGAAAGGCAAAAAGGTCGGGGTGAACAGTAAATCGGCAGTTTTGTGACGGTTTGAAAACTGACCTCCGAATGATCCCAAACAAATTCCAAAAATTCTGAATTTAAAGTATGTTATACTTAACGATGTTGGGAACGATTTCCATGAAGAAAACTTTCTCAGATTCGGCCCACAATGATCACAAAAAAATTAATAAAGCACAGAGGTACAGTAACAATCAGAAATCCGAGAATCATAAATCTTGCACTATTAAGCAAATCAAGCCTATACAACCTCAAAACCAACCATGCACAGCCCCTAATCCCATCTAGAGCGCATAATCGTCCTAATTAGGGCTTAGAGGAATACACTCACCTAATCCGAGCTCCGGACGACGAGGAATGGCGGCCGATCACCGGTAAACGGTTTAACCGGCGGCACGATTCCTAAGAGCGGCGGTGAGCGGCGACCGGCGGGGGCGCGGCTAAGCTGGCCTTGGCGTAAGGTCTTGGCCGGTCGTGGAAGGAGAGAGGGCGAGAGAGAGAGAGAGAGTGGGTGAGGGAAAGAGTGAATGAGAGAGTGAAAACGACATTAAGTTCCGGTACCGGGTCGATTCGCCAAGTTTCGACCATATAAGTTCTATACCTAAGTGGCCAGTATATTTTTGATGTTGTCTTCACAAAAATCATCCCGTAGTTTTCGAAAGTCGGCTTCGAACTCCGGACTAAATTTTACGATTGAATTCATCAATTTCTCATTTTCCAATTCTCTCACTAACGGGTGGCCGTTTAGGATTTTACGCGTATCGACCTCGGTTGTCCGATTTGCGGCGAGCTCGATTGTCGAGAGAGCGAGAGGAATCATCGCTAGTTCCGAGGACACAATCATCCGGCTCGAGTTCCGAAGATCAGTCCATGCTGGCCCAAAATGTTTCCTCGCCATTCTTCTAAATCAGGCTTAATTCACGATCGGTCCTAGGTCCACATATCAATTCCTAGTTGGCCATTCCCATTTTGTCACGCCCCGACCTCCCCGGCCCGCGACATCCCGCTCGAGGGTCGATAAGAACATGACACGACGTCCCAGGACGCGTCGTCGTCGACCCATTTCCCAAAGCAAGATATAAAGCACATGCGGAAGCAAAAGTTTATAACAAATACCCGTACAAAATAAATGTGAGAACCAAGGGCAACAACATAAAGAGAACCGAGGCAACGTACACATCCATAACTAAGAACAACCAAAATCATCCTTACATTGTTCCAAAAGAAACGATAATAGAAATACGGTGCAACCAGAGAGTATTGTTAAATGGGTTCATAGGGTTAGGAACGGAGAGAATCAACAGCCAAAATGTGGAGGGTCCGAATTTCCAAAGATGTCTATCCTAAGACAACGACTAAGCCTCGCCTAGGGCGTCCAATCTGGATCGGAGTCGTCGGGCTCCGATGAGCTCTCGGATATCTCGGAATCTTCACTGGGGATCTCCTCTTCAGATTCGTCGGTGTCCATTGGTTCGGCTTCATCAACTTCCATCGGCTCCACGACCGGGTCCTCCACTACGGGCTCGTGATCTACTCCTCCTAATTCTTCATCCTCGGCCGGCTCGTACCAACCAAAAGGGCCTATAGCCTCCTCCGAATCCATCTCGGAATCTACGACCTCACCACTCGGGCATTGTGGGTCAAGCTGGCCCTCTATGGTGAATGGGACATCCATGGTACGGAGGGGCCCATACTCCTCTCCCCAACGGTCCCGGAAGCACCAGGCTACGTACTCATGAACTTCTGGATGTGTCGTGCCTACGTCTACGGTTATCGTCGAATAATGCCTCATGTAAACTTCGTTGTTCGCCACCGGGAATTCAACCATCGTATGCTCATACTCTAAAGGGATCCCGAAGCGAATCGGAATAGGCGGTCGGTTCATGGGCGCGGGTCTGAAAGGTTGGGTTATAAAAACCGTGAGACACATCTCAGTGAGTGAAAACTCCTAAACCTAAATTAGGCTAACATGCATCTCCTGACGGGTAAAACCAATCACACAAACATAAGAATGACTTAGGCCAGTAGGCCCAACTCGACATTTCAATGACCCTGCAGGTTAGACAATCCATAGTATCACATTGCACAAGCGGCATTCTCAATCACGCGTTCGTCACACGCATGCTCAAAACCTTTTTGTGACAATTCCAAATATGGTACACCGAGTCACACAATTCCGCACAATTTCTCATGCATTCATATGCATGCAAATGCCACTAACTTGCCATGCCCACAATCCAAAACTCCTATGGCATCTCGGCACAACTACCATTCGTGTTCAGATTATAGAATGAAATCTACTTAGACACGTCCCATACCACGCCCAGCGGATTCCATTACATAATCCAACACTATGCATCACACGTTACTCGTTTATTTCATTATCTCGACCCGAAGGCCCGACCCAAAGGTCCGATCCGAAGATCCGGTCCGAAGACCAATCACAACACTCCGTGGCCAGCGTAGAGACGTCCCAGGCCCAGTGTCTCTAGCCCGCGTCCTTACGCATCAGGCGCAACACCGATCCCCTTTACAAACCAGAGCCCGCGTAAATGCAACAGGATGGTTGTCTTCCGGACGTACCGGGCATCGTCCTGCTCCAAAGTGCATGAGGACGGCACACCCCGCGTATTCCGCATCAGGGCGAAGGTGATCACACGTTCACACATCCCGTTTTATCTGAACCCCGCGTGAAACGCTTCGGGCTAAATTAGGTGATCACAATCCATGGCGCACGCGCATTCTCGCACAATTTCCACAATGCCACATACTCAACAAGCGTAATGCGCAGCCATGCAATTCCGCACACAAATGTCGATGCAATGTGTCATGGCATAATGCCCCGCATAATTCAATGTCACCAATTCAAATTCCATGATCCACGTCATATGCCCAATTAGCCCAATCCAATACCACGGGGCGTCACATGTGAATTTGGCAAATAAGACGTACCCGGACATTATGACATACATTGACAAGTTCTCAATCACATTCCACAATAGTCGGTTCACACATGCAGGCGACATGTTAGACCCAATTCATCACAATTGAACATCCGACACATCGTTCAATCATCCCGGTCATCCCGGCACTCCAATCAAGTAAATCCGCTACCGTCGACAATTGGACCGCTAAATTCTCCGACATGGACAGCGACTAAACCACACAATATTAGCCTCTAATTCACTCTTAATTCATGCTTGGTCGCTTACTAATCTTTTCCCGACAACCACTAATCGTATACAAATTCATACAAGGTTCGTTCGGCATTTACTCATCGCTATACACACCCTAGGCCCGCTAAGCACGCATTATAGTCCTAATAAGGGTTTAGAGGGTTCCACCCACCTAAGTCCAAGCTCGGGCGACGGGGAACGGCGGCCGATCACCGGTACACGGTGGAACCGGCGGCACACTTCCCAAGGGGCGACGGCGAGCGGCGGTCCGGCGTCCACAGCAACCACGGGCGGCGGTGTGAGGCCGGCGGGGCTGCTGTTCACGGCGAGGAAGGGCTGGACGAGCGGCTGGGTGGTCCCCGGATGGCTGCTGTCCACGGCGGTGGCGCGTGAACAGCGGCGTTCCGGCGACGACGCGGTGGTGGTGGCTCGGTCTCGGCGACGGTGGCCTGCTCCGGCGAAGGGGAACAGAACCGGGAGAGGCGGAGGAAAAGCTGAGGGGGACGGCGAGGGCTGGCTGACGGCGAACAGGTCCGGCGAACGGCGGTCCTCCCGGCGAACGGTGGACGTTCAGCCTGTCCTTCCCCAGCTGACCGGCGTCGGTTCTTGCTGCATGCAGGTGGGAAAGAGGGGAGACGGAGGTGAAACGGAGGGGAAAGGCAAGGGGGCGGCGGCGTGCAGCGGCGGTGAACTCGGCGGAGCGACGACGGTCACGGCGGTGCACGGCGGCGGCCTTGGCGGACGGTCAGTCCGTTCCACCCTGGCTGACCGACGCCAAACCCCTCTGCATGCAGCCGGAAGGGAGAGGGAGGACGGAGGGGAACAGCGGCGCACGGCAAGCTCGGCGGTGCAGCGGCGGTCCGGCGGCGACGCGGTGGTGCTGGCCTCGGCAAGCGGCGGACGAACAGCCAACTCCCCTTGGCTGACCGGCGTCCAATCCCGCCTGCATGCAACCGGAGAAGGGGGAAATGAAGAGGAAGCGGGGAGAGGGCGACGGTGGCTTCACGGTGGTGGACGGCGGAGCGGCTGCTCCGGCGGTCGGCGGGCGGTGGCGTGAGGCCGAGAAGACGAGAGAGAGAGAGATGCGGATGGGAGAGAGAGAGAGAGAGAGAGAGAGAGAGAGAGATGGCCGGCGAGAGTGTGAGAGGGAGAGTGAGCCGAGTGAGAGGATGAGTGAGAGAGGGAAGAGAGAGAGAAGTGAGGTGAGGTGGAAGGTGATGATGAGTGTATGGGGAAGTCCAAGAGTTAGGAGAAATTTTTGGATAACATGATGGCTTGCATGGGGAAGGGGGGTGTTGACAAGTGTCACACCCCCACCAGAATTCAAAATTCGGAATTCTCATGGGCAACAAGGAGAAATCTGACCTAATTTTCCGGTACCGGTTCGGTTCGCCAAAATTCGACCCTACAAGAACCTATACCCATATGGCCAGCTTAATTTGACGTTGTCCTTGAGAAAATCATCCCGTAACTCACGATAATTGGCCTCGAAGTCCGGGTTAAATTCCACGATTGAATTTATCGATTTCTCATTTTCTAATTCTCTTACTAACGGGCGGCCGTTTAGGACTCAAACGTTTAAACCTCGGGTTGTCCGAATCGCGGCGAGCTCGAGAGAGGAAACTAGAGGAATTATCACTAGTTCCGATGACACAATCGTCCGGTTCGGATGATCGGTTCTCACCGGCTCAAAATACTTCCTCGTCATTATCCTAAGTCGGGCTTAACTCGCGACCGGGTCCTTAGCTCACGTGCCTAATCCTAGTTGGCCATTCCCATCTGGTCAGTATCCCGTGAGTGATCAGTTCCGGGCGAGACTTACGAAAATGAAATATCGGATAATACTCATTTTATTCATTCCAGAGATCGAGTCGAATTTCGGGATGTTACAATTCTTCCCCCCTTACAAAAATTTCGTCCTCGAAATTTAAAACCCACATTAACCTACTCGAACAACTGGGGGTATTGACGTCGCATGGCCTCTTCACTTTCCCACGTAGCACCTTCTGTTCCATGATGCTCCCAAACTACTTTGACCATCGGAATCGTCTTGTTCCTTAGTACTCGGTCCTTTCTGTCCTCGATTCTGACCGGCTTCTCCACGTATGTCACTTTGTCGTCCACATCCACTTCCTCGTATCTTAAAACATGAGTCGGGTCCGGTTCATACTTCCTTAGCATCGACACGTAGAAAACATTGTGCACCTGGGATAGGTTGGGAGGTAAAGCTAGTCGGTAAGCCATATCTCCAATCTTCTCTAGGATCTCAAATGGCCCGACATACCTTGGGCTAAGCTTTCCCTTCTTGCCGAAGCGAGATAATCCCTTCATTGGCGACACCTTGAGAAACACATGATCTCCCACTCGGAACTCCAAGGGTCGTCGTCTCCTGTCGGCGTAACTTTTCTGGCGACTCTGAGCGGTCCTCAGCCTATCCCTGATAACCTCCACTACTTCCATCGTTTGCTGAACTAGCTCCGGTCCCGCGATACTTCGCTCACCCACTTCATCCCAGCACAGTGGCGTCCTACAGGCCCTACCATATAAGGCTTCGAAAGGCGCCATCTGGATACTCTGTTGATAGCTGTTGTTATAGGCAAACTCTACCAAATGCAATTGCTCTTCCCACTTGCCTTGGAAATCCAAAACACACGCTCTCAACATATCCTCCAGGGTCTGAATTGTCCTTTCAGACTGACCGTCTGTCTGCGGGTGGTAGGCTGTACTGTACTGTAATCTTGTTCCTAAGGCCGTTTGTAGACTCTTCCAAAAGTTGGCCGTAAACCTTGGATCGCGATCTGAGGTGATAGTCACTGGTACTCCGTGGAGACGCACTATCTGACGCACATACAATTCCGCATACTTTTCTAACTCCAAGTCCTTCCGAACCGCAAGGAAGTGCGCAGACTTAGTCAAGCGATCCACTATGACCCATATCGAGTCATGACCTCTCTGGCTCCGTGGTAATCCCGTCACAAAGTCCATCGTGATATGCTCCCATTTCCATTCGGGGATTTCCAAAGGTCGCAATAGTCCACCAGGTTTGCAGTGCTGTGCCTTCACTTGTTGGCACGTCAGGCACTTGGCCACGTGCTTAGCTACATCCTTCTTCATACCATTCCACCAATAATGCTGACGCAGGTTCTGGTACATCTTCGTACTACCCGGATGAATACTATACTGACTCCTATGAGCTTCGCTCAAAATTTCCTCCTTAAGTCTTTCGTCATCCGGCACGCAAAGTCGGCCACGATACTTTAAAATTCCATCCGCGGACACTTGGAAATCAGGCTTCCTCCTTGCCACCTCCATTTCCATAACCTTTTGAAATTCGGGGTCCGAAGGTTGAAGTTCCTTGATCTTAATCTGAACCTCTGGCTCGATTCTTAACGTTGCGAACAAGCTGGACACACGGCTCACTTCAAACTTAAACTCCGAATCCCTGAGCCTTTCCAACAACGTCCACTCCTTGACCAGCAAATGAGCCATACTCGACTTGCGACTTAAAGCATCAGCCACCCGGTTTGCCTTACCTGGATGATACAGAATGTCGCAGTCATAGTCCTTCAACAGTTCCATCCAACGACGCTGTCTCATATTCAGCTCCTTTTGTGAGAACAGGTACTTAAGGCTCTGGTGGTCCGTAAAGATTTGAAACTTCTCTCCGCACAAGTAGTGCCTCCAAATCTTAAGGGCGAAGACAATCGCTGCCAGCTCCAAATCATGCGTCGGGTAATTCATCTCATGTGGCCTTAGTTGGCGTGACGCATACGCTACCACCTTTCCATGTTGCATGAGCACGCATCCGAGTCCTCTCAGTGAAGCATCACTGTATATCTCAAACCCTCCTGGTCCGGACGGAATGGTCAAAACTGGAGCGGTCGTCAACTTACGCTTCAACTCCTGAAAACTTCTTTCACACTTATCATCCCAAACGTACTTCGTCTCCTTCTTCAGCAATCTAGTCAAGGGCATGGCTATCGACGAAAATCCCTCCACGAATCGTCTGTAATAGCCAGCCAGACCGAGAAAACTCCTTATTTCCGTCACTGACGTTGGCCTGGGCCATTTCGTCACTGCTTCTATCTTAGTCGGGTCCACTGAAATTCCATCTCCAGAAATAATATGGCCGAGGAATCCAACTTGACTGAGCCAAAACTCGCACTTGCTAAACTTGGCATATAGTGCATTTTCTCTTAGGGTTTGTAGTACCTTTGTCAAATGTTCCTCATGCTCCTCGGGACTCTTCGAATACACCAAGATGTCGTCGATGAACACTATGACAAAATGATCCAAAAATTCTCTAAACACCCTGTTCATCAAATCCATGAAAGCAGCTGGGGCATTCGTCAACCCAAAAGGCATCACGGTGAACTCATAGTGCCCATACCTCGTCCTAAAAGCGGTCTTGGGGACGTCCTCCTTCCTAATTCTCAACTGATGGTAACCCGTCCTCAAATCTATTTTGGAGAACACGGAAGCTCCTTGCAGCTGATCGAACAAGTCATCGATCCTTGGGAGAGGGTACTTATTCTTCACCGTTACTTGGTTCAACTGTCGATAATCTATGCATAGTCTTAGGGTCCCATCCTTCTTCTTCACAAACAGGACTGGCGCTCCCCATGGAGACGCACTGGGGCGGATAAAACCCTTGTCCAGCAACTCTTGCATTTGGACCTTTAACTCCTTTAGTTCGGACAGGGACATTCGATACGGGGCCTTAGATATCGGTTCAGTCCCGGGTGCCAATTCTATAACGAACTCCACTTCTCGGTCGGGTGGTAAGCCCGGTAATTCCTGGGGGAAGACTTCGGGGAAATTACACACCACCGGTATATCATCCAACTTAGGTTCCACTATAGTCGGATCCACAATATTTACTAGGTAACCTTCGCACCCATCATCCAGCAATTTACTCACCTCTAACGAGGATATCCATGGGGTCAAGGTTCCTCCTCGGTTCCCCTGGAACTCAAAACTAGGACGTCCATCTAGGTTAAATCGGATCGTCCTATTACTACAATCCAATACAGCCTTCTGTCGGACTAACCAGTCCATTCCTATAATCACATCGAAATCGAACATGGCCAACACTGCCAAGTCGATACTCTCATCCTCACCCCCAATATTTATCTTACAGCTAGGGCATCCAAAGGAAACTAACACCCTATCATTCATTGGCGTCGTCACACAAAGCGAAATCTCTAACAACACTGGTTCTAAGCCAATCAACTTAACAAACTGCTCTGAAATGAATGAATGGGTTGCCCCTGAATCAAACAGTGCATAAGCGGCATGGCCACATAAGGAAATCGTACCTGTGACCACGCCCGGCGCGTTCTCCGCTTCTCCACGCGCTACAGCATAAACCCTTCCTTGAGCAGGCGGTCGTCCTTGATTTGCCGGTGGGGGATTCCCGGCCTGATTCCCTGCTCGGGGCTGGTACTGCTGAGGCGCCCGTTGCGGTTCTTGGGGACGCGCCTGGGGACAGCTGCGAATTTGGTGCTCCGTACTCCCACACTTGAAACATGCTCCAAATCTTCCTGGCGGGGCAGCTGGCTTCCCAATATTCCTTCTGATAGGGGGAACAAATCGCCGATTGCCTGTCATAGGCTTCTTTCCCAGGCGACGGTTATCCTTTCCTCGCACAAACCGCGATCCAGATGCGGCTAACCTTTCCTGCTGATCTCGTTCGATTATCTGGGCTCTCCTAAATATCTCTCCATACTCCTTAATGTCATGCGACAGAATCTGGCTCCGAAGATCCGGCTTCAGTCCATCCCGGAACCTTCGAGCCTTGTCCCTTGGATCCGCAACCATGGTCGGTGCGAACCTTGCCAGCCTTGCAAATTCAGCCTCATACTGGTCCACAGTCATCTGACCTTGGCGCAACCTCATAAACTCCGTCAGCTTCTTCTCCTGGGCATTCTCCGAGAAGTATTTCCCATAGAAGTTCTCCACAAATACAGTCCAAGTTGGGGCCGTTCCTACTGGGAACACTCCTCCTTCCGTAGCGCTCCACCAATCATTGGCACCATCCTGCAGCTGATATACTGCCAATGTCACTTTCTCCTCATCACTACACCCCAACACCTTAAAGGTCTTTTCTAGCTCTTCAACCCATCTTGGTGCAGCCTCGGGGTCACCACGACCATTGAACTTTGGCGGTTTCATCCTCAAGAATTGCTCTACCAACCGGGGCATCTGTCTAGCCCCAGCTGGGTGATCCTGCCCCTGCTGGGCATGATTTCCCCCATTCCCTGCTATCGCTGCAGCCTCGGCAGCCTGAGCATGGGCTGCGGCTCTCTCCTGCGCCTGCAGTCCGAAAATGTGTCCTATCTCCCGAAGGGTCTCCATAACTTCATCAAACCTAGGGTCCCTGGCCTCGCGGGCACCCTCACTAGACTGTCCTTGCGACTCCTTTCCTCTTCTCTTACTCATCCTGACGACTTGACAGCCCAACTACCTGCTATAATTCCATCAAGGAATTAGAGACTTAAACCATCTATCCCAGTCTAAGTCCTAGGCAGGTCTCAAAACAACAATCAAACAACCAGCATGCGGCTTAACGAGAACTAATCAACACATCACCCAAGGGATTCACACACTCACCTCAGGTCCTGCCGCACCTGCACAACACGGGTCATTGTCATGATATAAGCCAAGTCATCACACAATGTCAGGAGATACATGCAGCACACGAAGTCATCCTAGGTGGCTACCCATGGTCTCAGCGCTCCTTATCACTCCAAGACTCGACCTAGTTGGATCGAGCTGACCTTGCTCTGATACCAATTCAACGGGGGATGTCACGCCCCGACCTCCCCGGCACGCGACATCCCGCTCGAGGGTCGATAAGAACATGACACGACGTCCCAAGACGCGTCGTCGTCGACCCATTTCCCAAAGCAAGATATAAAGCACATGCGGAAGCAAAAGTTTATAACAAATACCCGTACAAAATAAATGTGAGAACCAAGGGCAACAACATAAAGAGAACCGAGGCAACGTACACATCCATAACTAAGAACAACCAAAATCATCCTTACATTGTTCCAAAAGAAACGATAATAGAAATACGGTGCAACCAGAGAGTATTGTTAAATGGGTTCATAGGGTTAGGAACGGAGAGAATCAACAGCCAAAATGTGGAGGGTCCGAATTTCCAAAGATGTCTATCCTAAGACAACGACTAAGCCTCGCCTAGGGCGTCCAATCTGGATCGGAGTCGTCGGGCTCCGATGAGCTCTCGGATATCTCGGAATCTTCACTGGGGATCTCCTCTTCAGATTCGTCGGTGTCCATTGGTTCGGCTTCATCAACTTCCATCGGCTCCACGACCGGGTCCTCCACTACGGGCTCGTGATCTACTCCTCCTAATTCTTCATCCTCGGCCGGCTCGTACCAACCAAAAGGGCCTATAGCCTCCTCCGAATCCATCTCGGAATCTACGACCTCACCACTCGGGCATTGTGGGTCAAGCTGGCCCTCTATGGTGAATGGGACATCCATGGTACGGAGGGGCCCATACTCCTCTCCCCAACGGTCCCGGAAGCACCAGGCTACGTACTCATGAACTTATGGATGTGTCGTGCCTACGTCTACGGTTATCGTCGAATAATGCCTCATGTAAACTTCGTTGTTCGCCACCGGGAATTCAACCATCATATGCTCATACTCTAAAGGGATCCCGAAGCGAATCGGAATAGGCGGTCGGTTCATGGGCGCGGGTCTGAAAGGTTGGGTTATAAAAACCGTGAGACACATCTCAGTGAGTGAAAACTCCTAAACCTAAATTAGGCTAACATGCATCTCCTGACGGGTAAAACCAATCACACAAACATAAGAATGACTTAGGCCAGTAGGCCCAACTCGACATTTCAATGACCCTGCAGGTTAGACAATCCATAGTATCACATTGCACAAGCGGCATTCTCAATCACGCGTTCGTCACACGCATGCTCAAAACCTTTTTGTGACAATTCCAAATATGGTACACCGAGTCACACAATTCCGCACAATTTCTCATGCATTCATATGCATGCAAATGCCACTAACTTGCCATGCCCACAATCCAAAACTCCTATGGCATCTCGGCACAACCACCATTCGTGTTCAGATTATAGAATGAAATCTACTTAGACACGTCCCATACCACGCCCAGCGGATTCCATTACATAATCCAACACTATGCATCACACGTTACTCGTTTATTTCATTATCTCGACCCGAAGGCCCGACCCGAAGGTCCGATCCGAAGATCCGGTCCGAAGACCAATCATAACACTCCGTGGCCAGCGTAGAGACGCCCCAGGCCCAGTGTCTCTAGCCCGCGTCCTTACGCATCAGGCGCAACACCGATCCCCTTTACAAACCAGAGCCCGCGTAAACGCATCAAGATGGTTGTCTTCCGGACGTACCGGGCATCGTCCTGCTCCAAAGTGCATGAGGACGGCACACCCCGCGTATTCCGCATCAGGGCGAAGGTGATCACACGTTCACACATCCCGTTTTATCTGAACCCCGCGTGAAACGCTTCGGGCTAAATTAGGTGATCACAATCCATGGCGCACGCGCATTCTCGCACAATTTCCACAATGCCACATACTCAACAAGCGTAATGCGCAGCCATGCAATTCCGCACACAAATGTCGATGCAATGTGTCATGGCATAATGCCCCGCATAATTCAATGTCACCAATTCAAATTCCATGATCCACGTCATATGCCCAATTAGCCCAATCCAATACCACGGGGCGTCACATGTGAATTTGGCAAATAAGACGTACCCGGACATTATGACATACATTGACAAGTTCTCAATCACATTCCACAATAGTCGGTTCACACATGCAGGCGACATGTTAGACCCAATTCATCACAATTGAACATCCGACACATCATTCAATCATCCCGGCCATCCCGGCACTCCAATCAAGTAAATCCGCTACCGTCGACAATTGGACCGCTAAATTCTCCGACATGGACAGCGACTAAACCACACAATATTAGCCTCTAATTCACTCTTAATTCATGCTTGGTCGCTTACTAATCTTTTCCCGACAACCACTAATCGTATACAAATTCATACAAGGTTCGTTCGGCATTTACTCATCGCTATACACACCCTAGGCCCGCTAAGCACGCATTATAGTCCTAATAAGGGTTTAGAGGGTTCCACCCACCTAAGTCCAAGCTCGGGCGACGGGGAACGGCGGCCGATCACCGGTACACGGTGGAACCGGCGGCACACTTCCCAAGGGGCGACGGCGAGCGGCGGTCCGGCGTCCACAGCAACCACGGGCGGCGGTGTGAGGCCGGCGGGGCTGCTGTTCACGGCGAGGAAGGGCTGGACGAGCGGCTGGGTGGTCCCCGGATGGCTGCTGTCCACGGCGGTGGCGCGTGAACAGCGGCGTTCCGGCGACGACGCGGTGGTGGTGGCTCGGTCTCGGCGACGGTGGCCTGCTCCGGCGAAGGGGAACAGAACCGGGAGAGGCGGAGGAAAAGCTGAGGGGGACGGCGAGGGCTGGCTGACGGCGAACAGGTCCGGCGAACGGCGGTCCTCCCGGCGAACGGTGGACGTTCAGCCTGTCCTTCCCCAGCTGACCGGCGTCGGTTCTTGCTGCATGCAGGTGGGAAAGAGGGGAGACGGAGGTGAAACGGAGGGGAAAGGCAAGGGGGCGGCGGCGTGCAGCGGCGGTGAACTCGGCGGAGCGACGACGGTCACGGCGGTGCACGGCGGCGGCCTTGGCGGACGGTCAGTCCGTTCCACCCTGGCTGACCGACGCCAAACCCCTCTGCATGCAGCCGGAAGGGAGAGGGAGGACGGAGGGGAACAGCGGCGCACGGCAAGCTCGGCGGTGCAGCGGCGGTCCGGCGGCGACGCGGTGGTGCTGGCCTCGGCAAGCGGCGGACGAACAGCCAACTCCCCTTGGCTGACCGGCGTCCAATCCCGCCTGCATGCAACCGGAGAAGGGGGAAATGAAGAGGAAGCGGGGAGAGGGCGACGGTGGCTTCACGGTGGTGGACGGCGGAGCGGCTGCTCCGGCGGTCGGCGGGCGGTGGCGTGAGGCCGAGAAGACGAGAGAGAGAGATGCGGATGGGAGAAAGAGAGAGAGAGAGAGAGAGAGAGAGATGGCCGGCGAGAGTGTGAGAGGGAGAGTGAGCCGAGTGAGAGGATGAGTGAGAGAGGGAAGAGAGAGAGAAGTGAGGTGAGGTGGAAGGTGATGATGAGTGTATGGGGAAGTCCAAGAGTTAGGAGAAATTTTTGGATAACATGATGGCTTGCATGGGGAAGGGGGGTGTTGACAAGTGTCACACCCCCACCAGAATTCAAAATTCGGAATTCTCATGGGCAACAAGGAGAAATCTGACCTAATTTTCCGGTACCGGTTCGGTTCGCCAAAATTCGACCCTACAAGAACCTATACCCATATGGCCAGCTTAATTTGACGTTGTCCTTGAGAAAATCATCCCGTAACTCACGATAATTGGCCTCGAAGTCCGGGTTAAATTCCACGATTGAATTTATCGATTTCTCATTTTCTAATTCTCTTACTAACGGGCGGCCGTTTAGGACTCAAACGTTTAAACCTCGGGTTGTCCGAATCGCGGCGAGCTCGAGAGAGGAAACTAGAGGAATTATCACTAGTTCCGATGACACAATCGTCCGATTCGGATGATCGGTTCTCACCGGCTCAAAATACTTCCTCGTCATTATCCTAAGTCGGGCTTAACTCGCGACCGGGTCCTTAGCTCACGTGCCTAATCCTAGTTGGCCATTCCCATCTGGTCAGTATCCCGTGAGTGATCAGTTCCGGGCGAGACTTACGAAAATGAAATATCGGATAATACTCATTTTATTCATTCTAGAGATCGAGTCGAATTTCGGGATGTTACACATTTGGTCAGTATCCCGATAGTGATCGATTTCGGGCGAGACTTACGAAAATGAAATATTGAATAAGACTCGCTTTATTCATTCCAGGGACTGAGTTGAATTTCGGGATGTTACATCATACGTCGGATAGTTCATCTCGTGCGGCCTCAGCTGGCGTGACGTGTAACAGCCCGAATTTCGATGTAATTCCGGGATCAATGAAATTGACATTATTATGCATTTCATTTAAGTTAGTCTCGTCCAGAGCTAATCATTCTTGGGATACTAACCAATAGGGTATGGCTAATTAGGAAGTGGTACGTGGATTAGGGATCCGGTCGCGAATCGGATACCGATCTCGAGAAGTAATGAGAAAATGTCTTGAACTGATATGAGGAAAAGCGACGGATTGAGTTTGGCCAAGGCCAACGATGTCCAATCGGATTGCAGGTGATGCAACAAGACCAAAAGTACACGTGGCCAGCCAGTCCTGAACCTGAACCGCATGATCGTGATTCTTGGAACTAGTGATAGTTTCTCAGTCTCTCAAAGGACGAAACCGTCGCCATTCGGATAACCCTAGGTCGATACGCGTATACTCTGAATAGCCACCCGTTAGTGAGAGACCCTAAAATCGGAAACCAAGAGAGTTTTGATCAAGAAATTGGGCCCGGATTTCGATGTCGATTTTCGACGGCTTAAGAGACTAAATTTGGAAATCTGACGTCATATTACGCTAGCCACGCACGTTTTTAGCAAGTACGGTTAAAAATTGGATTTTTTGTCGGGGGTGAAAAATTACCGATTTGCCCCTCGGAGTGCCAGTTTGGAATTTTGAGGCCGAATGAGATTATTTTTCGAAGCCAGTGTCATTTTGGAGTGGCCACGTACATTTGGAGTGGTTTCGGTTAGAAATTGGAATTTTGGCTCGAAAGTGAAAAATAATATTATTTTATTTCCGAAATCTTGCAGTCGATTTTCGAAGGCTTAAGAAGCTATTTTCACGATTCCAATGTCATATTATGTTGGCCACGCTTATTAAGGATTAATTGAGCCAAAAATTGAAATTTCGACCCGGGACCGGAAAAATGACAGTTTTTCCCCTGGGATATTTTTTGTCTGAATTTTTGGGGTATTGTTTGGGATATTTTGGTGTGCTTATCAGTTGCAATTATTGGGCCAGAAGACCATTTTGCCCTCAATTATTTGGCTGGAATTAATTTGGACCGTTGGATCGAAGGGTGTATATATTTATTTATATACGTTTGTTTCCGCATGTGTATTATTCTCTGTGTGTGTTGAGTCGGCAATGCATCCTGGGAGCATTGCACTAAGAAAGACCAAAAGGCGATGATCGCAAATCGAGCAGGTCGGGGCGTGACATCCCTTCTTTTAATTGATATCAAAGCAAGGTCAGCTCGGTCCATTTCGATCTAAACCTGGAGTAATAAGGAGCGATTAGACCATGGGTAGTCCTTAGGATGATGATGCGTGCGTGGGCGAGTGACTCCGAACAGAAAATTTCAGGACTGCACGATTCCAAAAAATGGGCGTAACTTCCTCAATACAGGTCGGATTGACCCGATTCCAAAAGCCACAGATCAAGGACTCGTAGATCTACAACTTTCCTGTTTTGAGTTTCCACAAATAAGCTCTGTGGAGTGAGCGATTTTGGGAGGAAGTGGACGAGGCACTGTATTTGTGGGGATGTTTGTAACTCGAAGGATATGGAAGGTCTATCACCTAAGCCTAAAGGCACAAGCCACCAGCCAAGGATAAAAGGACCGAGATAATTGCAGTTCACTACCAAGGCTTAAAGGAAATTCCACTGACCAAGGATAAAGAACTGTTTAATTCACCACCAACGACGTTGGATAAAGAATTGAGATAATAATTCAACTCACAAAGAGGAATTTTCATTTGTTCAACTCCGTCCATTACAAATAAGAATATGTCTCATTATATAGATATTAGACTCAGAATTGAAAACAACATAGGAACTACCCAAACATTAAAGACTAAACAAGACTGAAATAGCATTAAAGGTCTAGGAACTAGGGAATGCAATAAACAACATGGGGACTAGGAGTCTTAACTCTTCAGCCTTCAAAATTCTAGGAACTAGGGAATGCATTAAACAACATGGGGACTAGGAGTCTTAACTCTTCAGCCTTCAAAATTCGTCCACCAATAATAACCAGCAAATATCCACTTCCAAAGAGCATTAAATCACTACGGAACTTATTCTGAATAACTCCCTTTTGATATAGCATCGATCAGCAACGAATTTTGATATTGGTATCAGCATTCCTTAACCCATCGAAGCAAGTTGTAACCGAAGTTAGTCTTGGTATGAATAAGTACCAATAGTGTTTGTTTTGCCGAAGGAATCTGCTCAGGACTTAAGGATTGATCAGTAGTCTCGGATGCTCCCGCATCAGGTGACCTCGTGTGCTAAGTACATCTCCTGACAGTTTGTGTTTTGAGTGGTTTGTTGTGACCCATATTAATGCAGGTGCGACAGGACCCGAGGTATGTATATCAGTCTCCTTGGGTGAAGTTTGTGTTATTTGTTTGGAACGCATGCTGAGTGCTAGCTTGTTATGCTAAATACCTGCCTAGGACTTAGACTGGGATAGATTGGCTGAGTTTAAGTCTTTAATTCCTCGGTGGGATTATAACAAGTAGTTAAGTAGAGTAGCCAAGCCTTTAAGGATGAGTAGGAGAAAGGGAAAAGAGCCTCAGGGTCAGTCTAGTGAAGGGGTGCGAGAAGCCAGAGATCCGAGGTTTGACGATGTAATGGATACCCTTCGGGAAATGGGACACATATTTGGTTTGCAAGCCTAGGAAAGGGCCGCAGCTTACGCCCAAGCTGCTGAAGCCACTCCAGTTGCGGGCAATGAAGGTAATCCAGCCTAGCAAGGTCAGGGTCAGCCAGCAGTAGTCCGACATATACCTCAGTTAGTAGAGCAGTTTTTAAAGATGAAACCACCGAAGTTTAATGGTAAGGGTGACCCCGAAGCGGCCCCAGATTGGATCGATAAGTTGGAAAAGGCATTTGACGTGCTAGGGTGCATAGATGCAGAGAAAGTGGCATTAGCAGCGTATCAGTTACAGAGTGGGGCAAATGATTGGTGGAAGGCCACTAAGGGTAAGGTATTTCTGGAAGGCACCGGATTGAATTGAGCCGTATTCGTTGAGAGTTTTTATGGAAAGTACTTCTCTAAAGTTGCCCAAGAGAGGAAATTGATGGAATTCATCAGGTTGCGCCAGGGTCAGATGACCGTAGATCAGTATGAAGCTGAGTTTGCAAGGTTGGCTAAGTTTACACCAACCGTGGTTGAGAACCCATGAGATAAAGCTAGGAGATTTTGGGATGGTTTGAAACCGGATCTTCGAAGTTAGATTCTGTTGCTTAATATCAAGGATTTTGATGAAATGTATGAGTGGGTACAGATTATAGAAAGGGATCAACAAGAAAGAGCAGCCGCTGGATCGCGGTTTGCCCAGGGCAGAGATAATCGTCGTTTGGGAAAAAAGGCCTATGTCAGGAAATAGGCGTTTTGTTCCACCTGTAAAAAGGAATATAGGAAAGCCGAGTCCCCAGCAAGGTAGATTTGGGGCATGTTTCAGGTGCGGGAGTATGGATCATCAGATTAAGAACTGTCCTCAGCAACGTCCTTTAGGACTGTCTAGACCCGTACCACCGCCTAGGATCGGGAGTCAAGCCAGACCTCCCCCATTGGCTATTCAGGGACGACCACCAGCACAAGGGCGAGTCTATGTCGTGGCGCGTAAGGATGCAAAAAACGCACTAGGCGTAGTCACAGGTACCATTTCTCTTTGTGGTCATGCAGCTTATGCGTTATTTGATCCGGGGGTGACCCATTCCTTTATTTCAGAGCAGTTTGTTACATTGGTTGGTTTAGAGCCTATGTTACTTGAGACTATGCTTTGTGTGTCGACGCCTATGAATGATACGATGTTAGTCTCTTTTGGATGTCCTAACTGTAAAATCGTAATTAGGGATAGAAAAGAAAGTATCGACTTGGCAGTGTTAGCCATGTTCGATTTTGATATGATTATTGGAATGGCCTGGCTAGTGAGCCAGAAAGCCGTCATGGATTGCGGCAATAGGGCAATCCAATTTTATCCGATTGGACGTCCAATGTTTGAGTTTCAGGGAAATCGAGGAGGAACCTCGATCCCTTAGATTTCTTTGCTCGAAGTAACAAAATTGTTGGATGATGGATGTAAAGGATACCTAGTAAATGTCATGGATCCAACAATGGCGGAGCCTAAATTGGAAGAGATACCTGTAGTGTGCAATTTCTCCAAAGTTTTTCCTGAGGAATTGTCTAGTTTACCGCCAGAGCGAGAAGTGGAATTTGTTATAGAGTTGGCACCAGGAACTGAACTGATTTCGAAGGCGCCTTATCGAATGTCGTTGACGGAATTGAAAGAATTGAAAGTTCAGATGCAAGAGTTGTTGGATAAAAGTTTCATTCGTCCTAGTGTGTCTCCGTGGGGAGCACCAGTCCTGTTTGTGAGGAAAAAGGACGGGACTTTGAGGTTATGTATTGATTATAGGCAGTTGAATCAAGTGACGATTAAGAATAAGTATCCACTACCGAGGATCGATGATTTGTTCGATCAATTGCAAGGAGCATCCGTGTTTTCTAAGATTGATTTACGAACAAGATACCATCAGCTGAGAATACTGAATGAAGATATACCTAAGACCGCATTTAGGACGCGGTATGAACACTATGAGTTCACAGTGATGCCCTTCGGATTAACAAATGCCTCTGCAGCCTTCATGGATTTAATGAACAGGGTGTTCAAGGAATTTTGGACAGGTTCGTCATAGTGTTTATTGATGACATTTTGGTGTATTCAAAAAGCCCAGAGGAACATGAAATACATTTGGCCGAAGTACTACGGACCTTGAGAGAACACGCACTCTTGCCAATTTTAGTAAGTGTGAGTTTTGGTTAAGTAGAGTGGTGTTTCTTGGACACATAGTATCGGGAGATGGAATTTCTGTAGATCCGATGAAGATTGAAG
Source organism: Syzygium aqueum (assembly GCA_031216185.1). Lineage (NCBI taxonomy): Eukaryota > Viridiplantae > Streptophyta > Magnoliopsida > Myrtales > Myrtaceae > Syzygium > Syzygium aqueum. Next base: position 19,635,022 of record CM062241.1, on the reverse strand, counting down.
CAGTAATGAAGTGGCCAAGACCGACCTCAGTGATAGAAATTCGAAGTTTCTTGGGATTGGCTGGTTATTATCGACGTTTTGTAGAAGGATTCTCATCAATAGCCATGCCGATGACGCGATTGCTGAAGAAGGAATCTAAGTTCGTGTGGGATAATAAGTGTGAGAAAAGCTTTTAGGAACTGAAGCATAGGTTAACGACTGCCCTAATGTTGACCATTCCATCCGGACCAGGAGGGTTTGAGGTTTATAGCGACGCGTCATTAAGAGGACTTGGATGTGTTTTGATGCAATATGGGAGAGTGGTTGCGTATGCGTCACGCCAGCTGAGACCGCATGAATTGAACTATCCGACGCATGATTTGGAGTTGGCAGCAATCGTATTTGCCCTGAAGATCTGGAGGCACTACTTGTGCGGAGAAAAATTTCAGATTTATACGGACCATCAAAGCCTCAAGTATCTGTTTTCGCAAAAGGAATTAAATATGAGGTAGCACACATGGATGGAGCTTCTGAAGAACTATGACTGCGATATCATGTATCATCCCTGGAAAGCAAATCGAGTAGCACATGCGCTAAGTCATAAATCAAGTATGGCACACATGATGGTCAGAGAGTGGACCTTACTGGAAAAGCTCAGGGATTCAGAATTCAAATTTGAGGTGAGTCAGATGTCTAGCCTGATAGCCGCATTGAGAATTGAACAAAAAATTCAGGCAAGGATTAAGGCACTTCAACCTACGGACCCAGAGATACAAAAGATTGTTGGAATGGATGTCACCATGATAAAACTAGAATTTCAAGTAAGTAAGGATGGAGTTTTGAGATTCCAAGGACGATTGTGTGTGCCTGATGATTCGGAACTTAAGGGGGAAAATTTTAAGAGAGGCACATCGCAGTAACTACAGTATCCACCCAGGCAGTATGAAGATATATCAGAATTTATGGCAACATTATTGGTGGAACGAACTAAAGAAGGATGTAGCCGAGCATGTGGCCAAGTGCTTAACTTACCAAAAAGTGAAGGCACAACACTGTAAACCTAGATGATTATTAAGACCGTTGGAAATTCCCGAATGGAAATGGGAACATATCACAATGGATTACGTAACGAGATTGCCGCGTAGCCAGAGAGGACACGATTCGATTTGGGTAATAGTTGATCGCTTGACTAAGTCAGCGCATTTTCTAGCCGTTCGAAAGGATTTTGAGCTAGAAAGGTATGCGGAATTGTATATGCGGCAGATAGTCAGACTTCATGGTGTACCAGTAACGATTACGTCAGATCGTGACCCGAGGTTCACAGGGAATTTCTGGAAAAGTCTGCAAGTGGCCATAGGAATAAAGTTGCAGTTTAGTACAGCTTATCATCTGCAAACAGATGGCCAGTCGGAAAGAACGATTCAGACCTTAGAGGATATGCTGAGAGCTTGTGTGTTGGATTTTTAAGGCAAGTGAGAAGAACAGCTACATCTGGTGGAATTTGCCTATAACAATAGTTTTCAACAAAGCATCCAAATGACACCGTTCGAAGCCCTATATGGTAAAGCGTGCAAAACGCCGGTATGTTGGGGCGAAGTTGGTGAACGGAGCATCACAGGGCTAGAGTTGGTACAGCAATCAGTAGAGGCCGTTGAGATTATCAGGGACAGACTGAAAACGGCGCAGAGTCGTCAAAAGAACTATGCCGATCGGAGACGTCGACCATTGGAGTTTCAAGTCGGAGATCATGTCTTTCTCAAGGTGTCACCTATGAAAGGATTGTCCCGATTTGGCAAGAAAGGAAAGCTCAGTCCGAGGTATGTTGGGCCATTTGAGATTTTGGAGAAAGTTGGGGATATGGCCTACAAACTTGCTTTACCGTCAAACCTGTCCCAAGTATACAACTTTTTTCCATGTGTCAATGTTAAGAAAGTACGAACTAGATCCGACCCACGTTCTAAGGTACGAGGAAATAGACGTGGACGACCGAGTGTCGTACGTGGAAAGGCCAATCAGGATCGAGGATCGGAAAGATCGTGTGTTGAGAAATAAGACAATTCCGATGATTAAAGTCATCTGGGAGCACCACGGGACCAAAGGAGCCACTTGGAAAAGTGAAGAAGCCATGAGAGGTCAGCACCCCCACTTGTTTGAGTAGCTAAGGGTAGATTGTAAATTTCGAAGACGAAATTTTTTTAAGGGGGGAAGGATTGTAACAGCCCGAATTTCGATGTAATTCGGGGATTAATGAAATTGACATTATTCCACATTTCATTTTAGTTACTCTCGCCCAGAGCTAATCACTCTTGGGATACTAACCAATAGGGTATGGCTAATTAGGAAGTGGTACGTGGATCAGGGACCCTGTCACGAATTGGATACCGATCTCAAGAAGTAATGAGAAAATATTTTGAACTGATATGAGGAAAAGCGACGGATTGAGTCTGGCCAAGGTCAACAATGTGCAATCGGATCGCAGGTGATGCTGCAAGACCGAAAGTACACGTGGCCAGCCAGTCCTGAACCTGAATCGCATGATCGTGATTCTTGGGACTAATGATAGTTTCTCAGTCTGTCAAAGGACGGAACCGTCGCGATTCGGATAACCCTAGATCGATATGCGTATACTCTAAATAGCCACCCGTTAGTGAGAGACCCTAAAATCGGAAACCGAGCGAGTTTTGATCAGAAAATTGAGCTTGGATTTCGATGTCGATTTTCGACTGCATAAGAGACTAAATTTGAAAATCTAACGTCATATTACGCTGGCCACGCACGTTTTTAGCAAGTATGGTTAAAAATTGGATTTTTGGTCCGGGGGTGAAAAATTACGGATTTGCCCCTCGGAGTGCCAGTTTGGGATTTTGAGGCCGAATGAGATTATTTTTCGAAGCCAGTGTCATTTTGGAGTGGCCACGTACATTTGGAGTGGTTTCGGTCGAAAATTGGAATTTTGGCTCGAAAGTGAAAAATAATATTATTTTATTCCTAAAATTTTGCAGTCGATTTCCGAAGGTTTAAGAAGCTATTTTCACGATTCTGACACCATATTATATTGGCCACGCTCATTAAGGATTGATTGAGCCAAAAATTGAAATTTCAACCCGAGACTGAAAGAATGACAGTTTTGCCCTTGGAATATTTGTGGTCCGAATTTTTGGGGTATTGTTTAGGATATTTTGGTGTGCTTATTAGCTACAATTATTGGGCTAGAAGACCATTTTGCCCTCAATTATTTGGCTGGAATTAATTTGGACCGTCGGATAGAAGGGTAAAATCGTCAAACGCACGGATCGGCGACACGTGTCGCCCTTAACCTCCTTCTTTGACCACTTGGACCGGCCCCCTCTCTCTGTCCTCCTTCCCATTTGGTCCTCCCTCCTCTCTCTCTCCCGAAACCCTCTCTCTCTCCCTTTTCCTCCTTGGTCGAAGCTCACCGGAGCCACGTCGGCCACCGTGCGCCGGTGCCACCGCCGCCGCTCTACCTCACTTCCAGCAACCCTCAGTCTCGCCGCCCTCACCTGCCTCCCTCTCTTTCCCTCTCTTTCTCTCTCTTTTCCCTCTTTCTCTCTCTCGGCCACATCACCGCCGGAGCTCACCGCCGCCGCGCCGGGGCCTGATCGACCGGAGCTGCTGCTGCCATCACCTCCAGCTGCCCATACGTCACTGTACGTAGCCGTCCCAGTACAGTCCGTACAGTCCGTACGGCCATCCATACGGTACCGCCGGGAATGCCGCTGTCGGTTTTACTGTTCACTAGTAATCGGCTGTCGTTCCATTGTCGCCGTGGACTGAATTAAGTGAGTAAACCCCCCTAAACCCTGATTAGGACTGGTAGTACATTTTTCCTAGACCGGATTAGGTATTATCGATACATTCTGGACTGGCTTGGGTACTATCAGTATATAATAGGAATAATTACTGAACCAATTGATGGGCATTAGCACTCGAATAATATTGATGGATTTTTGTAATTAAATTGGAGACCAAAAAGGAAACCCGGGGCGATGAATAGTGCTGTCCACCTAAGGGGCGATTGGACTAGAATGGCTTAATTGGGAAAATTATTAGTGTAATTGATGGGTTTGCCCAGGTTGATTGAATTGGTGTTGGTTGGTGTAACAGCCCGAATTTTGATGTAATTCTGGGATCAATGAAGTTAACATTATTCCGTATTTCATTTTAGTAAATCTCGCCCAGAGTTGATCACTCTTGGGATACTAACCAATAGGGTATGGCTAATTAGGAAGTGGTACGTGGATCAGGGACCCGACCGCGAATCGGATACCGATCTTGAGAAGTAATGAGAAAATACTATGAACCGATCTTAGGAAAGGCAACGGATTGGGTCTAACCAAGGCCAACGATGTGCAATCGGAACGCAGGTGATTCTGCAAGACTGAAAGTACACGTGGTTAATCAATCCTAAGCCTGAACTGCATGATCATGATTCTTGGGGTAATAATTGTATCTCATTCTCTCAAAGTAAGGAACCATCGTGATTCGGATAACCCTAGGTCGATACGCGTATATTCTAAACAGCCACCCGTTAGTGAGAGATCCTAAATTTTGAAACCGAGCGAATTTTGAATACAGAATTGGGCTCGGAATTAGATATCGATTTTCAACGGCTTAAGAGACAAATTTTGGAAATCTGACGCCGTATTACGCTGGCCACGCACATTTTGAGCAAGTAGGGTTAAAAATCGGATTTTCAGTCCGGGGGTCGGAAAATTATCATTTTGCCCATTGGGAGGCAGATTTGGATTCAGAGACCGTATGAGGTTAATTCTCGAGACGGACATCATTTTGGAGTGGCCACGTATACCAGAAGTCGTTTTGGACAAAAACAGGAATTTCGACAAAAATTAGAAAATAATATTATTTTATTCTCGAAACTTCGCAGTCGATTTTCGGGGGCTTAGAAAATGAATTTCGCGATTCCGATGCCACATTAGGTTGGCCATGCACATATGGAACGCGTAGGTGTGAAAATTGGAATTTCGCCCCGGGGCCGGAAAAAGGACAGTTTTGCCCCTAGCTCGGTTCAGGTCCGAATTTCGAGGTGAACGTTCAGGATATTTTCTGAGGCCTATCAGCTCAATTATTGGCATATTTGACCACTTTGCCCCTAAATTATTAAGGTTGAATGGTTTTGGATCGTCGGATCGAAGGGTAAAATCGTCAAACGCGCGGATCGACGATACGTGGCGCCCTAGCCCCCCATATTTGACCACCTTGGACCAGCTTCTTCTCTCTCCTCCCCATTTCAGATCTGATCAGCCTCTCTCTCTCCTCTCTCTCTCCCGAAATCTCTCTCTTCTCCCTCTCCTTTCTTGGCCAAGCCTTGGCCGGAGCACCGCCGGCGTCGCTGCTGCTCCCCCACGCCACCACCAGCCCTCAGCCTTGGTCCCGGCCCAGCTCAGCCCCGTTTTCCCTCTCTTCCAGCCCGTTTCTCCCTCTTTCTTTCTCTCTCTAGGTTCTGTTTTGGACGCCCGGAGCTTCGCCGGAGCTCGGCCGGCCGATCTGTTGCCACAGGGCCGTCCCCCACCGCCATACGACCTCAGCCGTCGCCGTCCGTACAGTGTCCATACGGAATCACTGTTCACCGTCTGTATGGTCTCGCCGGGAACCGATCGCCGGATTCACTGTTCACCAGTGTTCGGCTGCCGTTCCGTCGTCGTCGTGGGCCTAGAAAATTGTGAGTATAATTCCTAAACCCTGATTAGGACTGACAATACGTTTTTCTAGACCGGTTTAGGTAGAATCGGTACATTCGGGACAGGGTTAGGTATTACCGGTACTAGCTTTGAGATGAAATGTTAAATTGTATGTGTCCATAAATCTTAAGTGATTTAATGGAGTTTTTAGGAATGCTAATTAAGTCCGAATTAAGGAAATGTTAATTTTCCTAGGACTAGATTTCGTACCGGGGCTAATTAGACCGCATTAGTTGTGGGTCGTGCGATTGAGGATTGCCTGATTGAGTGGTTGGTTGTGATTGATAATTGATTGTGTGATTTTAAAGGTGCACGATGCATTACTTGACATTGATTAACCACTCATGTATATATGCCGGGAATGAGACGTGTACTAATGTTGTACGAAAATGCGTGCCTGGCATGTGTGTGTGTGATCACTATAATTGCCCAATGCGTTTACGCTGGGTTCAGATAAAATGGGCCGTGTGCCGTGTGATCACATTAAGGTCTTCGGATCGTGGCCTTCGGGTCGTTCCTGGTTTGTCCGGAAGACGGCATTGACCGTGAGGAGATCGGTGTTGCGCCTAGAGCGTTTCAACGCGGGCTAGAGACACTGGGCCAATAACGCTATATGCGGGCCATGAAGTGTAGTATTGGCCTTCGGGTTGGGCCTTCGGGACGTGGTCTTCGGATCGGGTCTTCGGATCGTGGCCTTCGGGTCGGGCCTTCGGGTTGAATATAAAATTGAAAATGAATGCCGAATTAGTGTGCCATGTGATTTAAAATTGAGATTTGGCACGTGTATGGCATCTTCAATTGCGATTTGCGTTAATTGTCGCATTCTTGCATGAGAATTGGTATGCGAATTGAAATATTGGCACCTTAAATCATGAGCACGAGTGTGGCGTTCGAGTGATGAAATATGCCACGTGTATGTCGTGACTATATGTTATTAAATTGTCTAACCTGCAGGGTCCGTGTAATCGTAGGTCTGGGCCCGAGGGCCTAGGCCATTGTATGTGATATGTTGCTTGTGGTCAGGAGAATTGTACGTTAGCCTAGCCTAGGTTTAGGGGTTGTATTCACTGAGATGTGTTCTCATTGGTGTTTAAACCAAACATTTCAGACCCCCGTCCTTGAGAATGCCGCAGCCGCCACCACTTTTTGGGATCTCGACACAGATAGAGTGGTTCACGAGCGTTTTTCCCTCGGGAAATGGAGAGGCCTACATAAGATATCGATCCGTGGTGTCCGTAGATGTCGGAGAGCCCGTTGAACATACGTAAGAATATATCGCCTGGTGTATTGGGGATGATCAAGGGAACATAGGTAGGCCCCTTAGGTCTTTCGATGCACCCTTAGATGAGAATGGCTTGATGGCGCCTATCATTGCTGATGGCGAGGTGATCAACCCCGATGACGAACCGATAGGGGAAGCCTATGATCCCGAGGTAGACAATGAACCCTAGGTGGTAGCTGAAGACCAAGATGAGTGGTTGAACGACGAGGATCTACCGGATGCCATGGATGTCGATGAGGCTGAGAATGGAGAAGTTGAGGAAGTAGATGGCGACGAGGAGGTAGGACTTTATGTGGACTATGAGTATGAGCCGGATTCGGAGGATGAAAGAGCGGTAGCCTTAGCCATGGAATCGGAGGAGTCCGAACCTCAGGCTAGCTCTCAGGAAGAGTCCGATCCGAAGGAGAGCTCAGAGTACGATTCCTCGGGTTCTGATCCCGATTGGATGCCCTAGCCCAGTCCTAACCCCTAACCTCCAGTTGACTCTTTTTGGAAGGCCATCTTACCTTAGTTAGTAACTAACCGAACCCTCTGACGCAGTCAAAGCCCCTTTTTGTTGTAATGGCTGCAGTGTGTCAGCTTTTGATGCTTTTGATGTAAATTTTAGTGTGGCGTGTTGTAGGCTGAGTCTGTTGTAAATATGTATATATATGCTAGTTGTAAATATTTTCAAGGATGTAAATGTTTTTATGGCAATGTAATAAGTTTGTTTAATTTCTGCATTAATGATCTTGTTCTGTGCTATCCATGGTTGTCATTATATTTATACGGGTGTATATATAGATATTTATATATACGTGTCTTCACATGTGTTTTGTTCTCTGATGGTTGGGTCGGCAATGCAATCCTGGGAGTGTTGCACATCGAACGACCAAGGGCAATGATTACAAACCGAGTAGGTCGGGGCGTGACAGTTGGTGCTCGTTTGGGGTCAATTTTAATATTACCGTGTCACGTGCGAATGTGGTTGAATTGATTGTTGGTTTGTAAAGAGTATTTTGGGCCACACGGTATTAATTAGCCAATTGAGCACGTTGTTTGTGCATTGGACACTGTGTGAAAATATTAAATTGACTGAGTGAGTGTGTTTATTTAATGCTCATAATGTACTGCATGATGTTGCCTGGCCACGCATTTCGTATGCCGAGAATGAAGCGTATACTGATGTTATGCGGGAGTGTGTGCCTGACATGAGCATGTGATCACCATAATTGCCCAATTACGTTTATGCTGGGTTCAGATAAAATGGGCCGTATGCGGTGTGATCACTATAAGGTCTTCGGATCGTGGCTTTCAGGTCGTGCCCGGTTCGTCCGGAAGACGGTATTATCCGTGGGGAAATTGATGTTGCGCCTAGAGCGTTTCGACGAGTGCTAGAGACACTGGGCCAAATAAGCAAAATGCGGGCCGTGAAGAGTTGTATTGGCCTTCGGGTCGGGCCTTTGGGTTGTGGTCTTCGAATCGGGTCTTCGGATCGTAGCCTTCGGATCGGGCCTTCGGATCGAATATTAACAATGAAAATGAACGCCGAGCTAGTATGTCGTGTGATTCAGAATGAGATTATAGCACGTGAATGACATTTACACGCATATGATTGAATTAATCATCGTATTAATGCGTGAGATTCGGTGTATAATTTGAGATATTAGCACGATGAAGCGTGAGCATACGTGTAACGCCCCCAACCTCGAGGCCATAAAGGTGACGTCCCGTTCATTATTATCTTTCTTTAAACACAAGCGGAAGCATATCTCGGGACAATCACATGAAAAACAACAGCAGGATTAAGATAAACAGCATCATGAGCAAACCTTATATTTATAGGAAACGAAAACATATTTTATGTCACATCCCGATTTTTGCGCCTGGGAAGCCACATGTAAATTGTAATATCCTCAATTTCAATCTCTGGGAAATGATTATGGATTAAGTTTGGTGGTTTTCCAATCAGAACTAAATTGTTTTCTCTTATTTCGGAAAACCCAGTTTTGGATCCTTTGTACGCCTTCGTATTTTTATTTTTTAGAGAGACTTTTGTGATCCGAATTTCCGAACACTTCCTCTTGAAAGTTGTTCCAAACCTCTTGAAGTTTTACATAATTTAATTTCAGAATTTTTGAAATTGATATGAGTGGTACAATGGCCTAATTTTCGGACAGTGTGCAACTGCCCAGAATGGATATTTCGGTAATGTTTACACTGTCTTTATTTTCTACGAGCTTTTCTGGGCCGATTTTGGAAAAGTTTCCTTCACAAAAGTTGTTGAGAACGTCTTTTTCTATAACGTATATAAATTTGGGAATTTTCTGAGATGATTTGGATTCTGGACAGAGCTTAATTTGAGAAACTAGAGCCCTGTTTCAGCGAACTGTTTTTAGCCTGTTTTTAAGCTACTAAAAATGGTGTTTGCGGAAAGATTCCAAATTTGTGTTCTTCACGAGAAATTTTTTTTAAGGTCTTATTTATGACATATTCAAATTTGAGAAATTTCGGAGTTCATTTACTATATTTTCAAGTCCTATTTCGTGAACAGTGCAAAACTGTCCGGTTTTGTCAGATTTCAAAGATTTAGCATTTTCTATATGAGAACATTGGAATTTTGACTTGGTGTCTTTTGGTGATTTAAAGTACACATTCTGAACTTTCAAATGAAATATGTTATGCTTTTATTGGAGGTCGGCTCATGGGGAAAACGAAAAAGAGAAGTAAGCTTGGAATTGGAGAATTCTAGAGAAAGTCAAACTTGGGGAGCAAGTTTTGACTAGACTAGTCCAAGCTTGTTCAAGAAGCTTAATTAATGGCTTGTATTGATTGCTTGGACTTTGGTGGCCCTTCATGATGTCATGCATTAATAAATCAAGACTTTAGGGCCCTTCATCATTATTCTTGACTTTTGGACTTAGGCCATTAATGGGTGGATGACACGCGCGCTTACCTCATCATCTCCGATGACACGTGCGCTTACCTCATCCAAGCTTTGGCCTCAAGTTTTGTCTCTCTATAAATAGAGAAAGGCCATTCGGCCAAGGAGAGAAAGAAATAGAGAGAGAAAGAGAGAAAGAAAGAGAGAGAGAGAGAGAAAGAGAGAAAAAGCTTACCGATTAGCCCGTGTCTCTCTTGTGGTTTGATCGAGCGAGGAATCCACATCCAAGGCCCGAGTGTTCGTGAATCGCCCGAGAGTCGCCGAGACTCGCGTGTCCTTCACACACCTCGTTTTCTCTAGTTCTTGTTAATTGTTGTGTAAGTGAATTCCTTAATATCGGGAAAGGATGTTGAGATGTGTTGTGACGTGGTTTGCTGGGACCGTTTCTCGGTCGTTTGGTTGGTCGTAGTTAGTTCATTTCCTCGGTTTGATCGTGTTTCATGTTTGATGTTGTCATGAGATAGAACCGAGCCTTGGTTGATAACCGAGAGTTGGCTGGTAAAGTACACATGTTATAGCCGTGCGTGATGTTCTCTTGTATGAACTTTTCTATTGATCTGTCATCGATGTGGGTGTGGTAAGGGCCGACTTATGTTAACGGCGATCGATATATCCTCGCTTGATATTAGTGTTTTCACTTGCTGAGTCTCCCCGACTCATCTCCGTTTTTCCTTCTCAGGTCCATAGGACGGTCGAACGGATGGCGGCAAAAGGGAGAGTTTGATCTATGATGGAGTACGAGAAAAGTTAGGAGCCGTGAATTCGAAGTAGTGGGCTTAGGACACCCAAGCCATAACGTGTTGTGTGTAAATGAATAAGTTGGCTTGTAAAATATGTTTGCGTGTCCTATAAATACAAGGTTTGCTCATGATGCTGTTTGTCTTAATCCCGCTGTTGTTTTTAAATGTGATTGTCCCGAGATATGCTTCCGCTTATGTTTAAAGAAAGACAATAATGAACGGAACGTCACATTTATGGCCCTGAGGCTGGGGGCATTACAGTCTAATTTGGTATCAGAGCAGGTTTTCCCTACAGTAGGTGCAGTTCGGGGCAGCTTGCAATTAGCCGATCCGATGAGGGCGAGGAGTAGGCACCAGGGCCATACGACCTGATCATTGAGCAGTTTCTGATAGAGGTGGCGCCGGGGCAAGAGGTCTAATCATTGCTCGTACTCTAGGGGAATCCCAAAACGTATCGGAATAGGTGGCTTGTTCATGGGCGCGGGTCTGAAAGGTTAGGTTATAAAAACCGTAAGACACTTCTCAGTAAGTGAAAACCTCTAAACCTAAACTAGGCTAACATGTATCTCCTGACGGGAAAAATAATCATACACATACAAGAATGACTTAGGCACGTAGGCCTAAATCGGCATTTCAATGACCCTGCAGGTTAGACAATCCCATAATATCGCATTCCACGAACGGCACTCCCAATCATGCGTACGTCACACGCATGCTCAAACTCTTTAGTGCTGGTTCCGAATAGAGATCACCGAATCGCATAATCCCACACACTGTCTCGTGCATTCACATACATGCAAATGTCATTAACTGTCATGCTTGCAATTTAACTCATATGGCACTCCCGGCATAATGTTCCATTCGTGTTCCGATTATAGAATAGAATCTACTTAGACACGTCCCATACCATGCCCAGCGGATTCCATTACATAATCAGGCACTATGCATCACATGTTAACCATTCATTTTTTTAACTCGACCCGAAGGCCCGATCCGAATATCCGATCCGAAGATCACGACCCGAAGGCCAATCACAACGCTTCGTGGCCAGCGTAAAGACGCCCCAGGCCCAGTGTCTCTAGTCCGCGTCCTTACGCATCAGGCGCAACACCGATCTCCTTACGAACCAGAGCCCGCGTAAACGCATCAGGTTGGTCGTCTTCCGAACATACCGGGCATCGTCCTGCTCCAAAGTGCATGAGGACGGCACACCCCGCGTAAAGTGCATGCCCATGGCAAACACGCACTCCCGCACAATTTCCACAAGCCTCATACTCGGCATACATAATGCGTGGCCATGCAATTTCGCACACGAATGTTGGTGTAATGTACCACGAGCATAATGTCCCACAATGTGCAACACAATTCAATGCCACGAATTCATGCTCAACGATCCACGTCATATGCTTAAATAATCCAACCAACACCATGGGGCATCACATGCGTATTTGGCACTTATGACGTATTCGGGCATTATGATGAACATTAACAAATCATCAATCGCACTCCACAACAGTCGGCCACACAAGCTTGCAACATGGCATTGCATAATCAAGTATAATTCACACCCAAATCAGCCACTACACGGCCCAACCAATCACACATGGTAGTTCACGAATAAACCATATATTAGCCATATAAGGCCCAATTAAATCCGCAATGGACAGCCACTAATCAGTCCGAGAGAGAAAAACCGAGAATATACAAAATCGGGTCCAAACTGGGAAGTTACACAGCGACGAAATTCCATTTGAAATAAATAGCAAATCAATTCCAAAAATTATGAAATTTGGATACGTTGTACAAAACATCTTGATAAACATTTTCTATGAAGAACTCGAAACCCAGTTCCAACCGTAAACACCTCGTTTTAATACTCAAAGCCGGACAGAACCCGGTTCGCTCAGACCATCAAAATACAACTCATTCAGTACCCAAATCACTTTGGAAAGTCCTGAAATTTTTATATGTCATAGACACAAGTGTTTTTAACAATTGTTGTGAAGGACATTTGTTGAAATAAAGTCTAGAAAATTTTATAAAAATTCGGAAAGGCAAAAAGGTCGGGGTGAATAGTAAATCGGCAGTTTTGTGACGGTTTGAAAACTGACCTCCGAATGATCCCAAAAAAATTCCAAAAATTCTGAATTTAAAGTATGTTATACTTAAAGATGTTGGGAACGATTTCCATGAAGAACACTTTCTCAGATTCAGCCCACAATGATCACAAAAAAATTAATAAAGCACAGAGGTACAGTAACAATCAGAAATCCGAGAATCATAAATCTTGCACTATTAAGCAAATCAAGCCTATACAACCTCAAAACCAACCATGCACAGCCCCTAATCCCATCTAGAGCGCATAATCGTCCTAATTAGGGCTTAGAGGAATACACTCACTTAATCCGAGCTCGGGATGACGAGGAACGGCGGCCGATCACCGGTAAACGGTTTAACCGGCGGCACGATTCCAAAGGGCGGCGGTGAGCGGCGACCGGCGGTGCGGCTCCGGCGGCGGTCGGCGGAGGCGTCCCGGTGGCGTGGCGGGATCGGCTGTGGACGGCGTTTCTCGGCTCTCACTTGGCCGAGAATGAGAGGGAGAGTCAGAGATAGGGAGAAAGAGAGAGAGTGAGTGAGGGAAAGAGTGAATGAGAGAGTGAATGAGAGAATAAATGAGAGAAGATGAAGTGAAAGGTGATGATGAGGGTTATGGGGAAGATGAAGGGTCTAGGGAAGGTCAAGAGGTGGAGTAACATAATAGATCAATTGATGGCTTGCATGGGAGAGAGTTAGAGGTCTTGAAACTCCAAAATTCGGAATATGGAGGGGCTCGAGGGTAAAAACGACATTAAGTTCTGGTACCGGGTCGATTCGCCAAGTTTCGACCATATAAGTTCTATACCTAAGTGGCCAGTATATTTTTGATGTTGTCTTCACAAAAATCATCCCGTAGTTTTCGAAAGTCGGCTTCGAACTCCGGACTAAATTTTACGATTGAATTCATCAATTTCTCATTTTCCAATTCTCTCACTAACGGGTGGCCGTTTAGGATTTTACGCGTATTGACCTCGGTTGTCCGATTTGCGGCGAGCTCGATTGTCGAGAGAGCGAGAGGAATCATCGCTAGTTCCGAGGACACGATCATCCGGCTCGAGTTCCGAAGATCGGTCCATGCTGGCCCAAAATGTTTCCTCGCCATTCTTCTAAATCAGGCTTAATTCGCGATCGATCCTAGGTCCACGTATCAATTCCTAGTTGGCCATTCCCATTTGGTCAATATCCCGAGAGTGATCGGTTCCGGGCGAGACTTACGAAAATGAATTATTGAATAAGACTCGCTTTATTCATTCCAGGGACTGAGTCGAATTTCGGGATGTTATAATTCTTCCCCCCTTACAAAAATTTCGTCCTCGAAATTTGCAACCCAAACTAATCTACTCAAACAGCCGGGGGTATTGACGTCGCATGGCTTCTTCACTTTCCCAAGTGGCACCTTTCGTTTCGTGGTGCTCCCAAACTACCTTGACCATCGGGATCGTCTTATTCCTTAGCACTCGGTCCCTTCTGTCCTCGATTCCGACCGGCTTTTCTACGTACGACACTTTGTCGTCCACGTCCACTTCTTCGTACCTCAAAACGTGAGTCGGGTCCGGTTCATACTTTCTCAACATCGACACGTGGAATACGTTGTGTACCTGGGATAGGTTAGGAGGCAAGGCTAGTCGGTATGCCATATCCCCAATCTTCTCTAGGATCTCAAATGGTCCGACATACCTTGGGCTGAGCTTTCCTTTCTTGCCGAATCGAGATAGTCCCTTCATTGGCGACACCTTAAGAAACACATGATTTCCCACTTGGAATTCCAAGGGTCGTCGTCTCCTGTCGGCGTAACTTTTCTGGCGACTCTGAGCAGTCCTCAGCCTATCCCTGATAACCTCTACTACTTCCACTGTTTGCTGAACTAGCTCCGGTCCTGCGATACTTCGTTCACCAACTTCGTCCCAGCACAGTGGTGTCCTACAGGCCCTACCATATAATGCTTCAAAAGGCGCCATCTGAATGCTCTGCTGAAAGCTATTATTATAGGCAAACTCTGCCAAATGCAGTTGTTCTTCCCACTTGCCTTGGAAATCCATAACACAAGCTCTCAGCATATCCTTCAGGGTCTGAATCGTCCTTTCTGACTGACCGTCTGTTTGCGGATGGTAGGCTGTACTGTACTGTAATCTTGTTCCTAAGGCCGTTTGTAGACTCTTCCAAAAGTTGGCCGTGAACCTTGGATCGCGATCTGAGGTGATAGTCACTGGCACCCCATGAAGACGCACTATTTGTCGCACGTACAACTCCGCATACCTTTCTAACTCCAAGTCCTTCCGTACTGCTAAGAAGTGCGCTGACTTAGTCAAGCGATCCACTATGACCCATATCGAGTCATGACTTCTCTGGCTTCGCGGCAGTCCCGTCACGAAATCCATCGTGATATGCTCCCACTTCCATTCGGGAATTTCTAAAGGTCGCAACAGTCCACCTGGTTTGCAGTGTTGTGCCTTCACTTGTTGACACGTCAGACACTTGGCCACATACTTAGCCACATCCCTCTTCATACCATTCCACCAATAATGCTGACGCAGATTCTGGTACATCTTCGTACTACCCGGATGGATACTATACTGACTCCGATGGGCTTCGCTTAGAATTTCCTCCTTGAGTCCTTCGTCATCCGGTACACAAAGTCGACCACGAAACTTTAAGGTCTTATCCTCAGACACTTGGAAGTCCGGATTTCTCTTTGCCACATCCATATCTAAAATCTTCTGGATCTCGAGGTCCGTAGGTTGAAGCTCCTTGATCTTGACCTGAATCTCCGGTTCAATCCTTAACGTTGCGAACAAACTGGATACTCGGCTCACTTCAAACTTAAACTCCGAGTCTCTGAGTCTTTCCAATAACGTCCACTCTTTGACCAGCAAATGAGCCACACTCGACTTGCGACTTAGAGCATCAGCCACTCGGTTTGCCTTACCCGGATGATACCGAATGTCACAGTCATAGTCCTTCAACAGTTCCATCCATCGACGCTGCCTCATATTCAGCTCCTTCTGAGAGAACAGGTACTTGAGGCTCTGATGGTCCGTAAAAATTTGAAACTTCTCTCCGCACAAGTAGTGCCTCCAAATCTTAAGTGCGAAGACAATCGCTGCCAGCTCCAAATCATGCGTCGGGTAATTCATCTCATGAGGCCTCAACTGACGTGACGCGTACGCTACCACTTTTCCATGCTGCATGAGCACGCATCCGAGCCCTCTTAACGAAGCATCACTATATATCTCGAATCCTCCTGGCCCGGACGGAATGGTCAAAACCGGTGCGGTCGTCAACTTGCGCTTCAACTCTTGGAAACTTCTTTCACACTTATCATCCCAAACGTACTTTGCTTCTTTCTTTAGCAACCTGGTCAAAGGCATGGCTATTGAAGAAAATCCTTCCACAAATCGTCTGTAATAGCCAGCCAAACCAAGAAAACTCCTTATCTCCGTTACCGACGTTGGCCTGGGCCACTTTGTCACTGCTTCAACCTTAGCCGGATCCACAGAAATTCCATCTCCAGAAATAATATGGCCGAGGAACCCTACTTGGTTAAGCCAAAACTCGCACTTGCTGAACTTGGCATAGAGTGCATTTTCTTTTAGGGTCCGTAGTACCTTTACCAAGTGTTCCTCATGCTCTTTGGGACTCTTCGAATACACCAAAATATCGTCGATGAACACTATGACAAACTGATCCAAAAATTCTCTAAACACCCTGTTCATCAAATCCATGAAAGCAGCTGGGGCATTTGTCAACCCAAAAGGCATCACTGTGAACTCATAATGCCCATACCTCGTCCTAAAGGCAGTCTTGGGGATGTCCTCCTTCCTGATTCTCAACTGATGGTAGCCCGTCCTCAAATCTATTTTGAAGAACACCGAGGCTCCTTGTAGCTGATCAAACAAGTCATCGATCCTTGGAAGAGGGTACTTATTCTTCACCGTCACTTGGTTCAACTGCCGGTAATCTATACATAACCTTAATGTCCCATCCTTCTTTTTCACAAACAGGACCGGCGCTCCCCACGGAGACGCACTGGGGCGGATAAAACCCTTGTCCAACAATTCCTGCATATGGACCTTCAACTCCTTTAGTTCAGATAGGGACATTCGATACGGGGCCTTCGATATCGGTTCAGTCCTGGGTGCCAATTCAATAACAAACTCCACTTCTCGGTCGGGCGGCAAACCCGACAATTCCTGAGGAAAAACCTCGGGGAATTCGCACACTACGGGTATATTTTCCAACTTAGGTTCTACCAAGGTCGGATCCACCACATTCACTAGATAACCTTCGCATCCATCATCCAGTAACTTGCTCACTTCCAACGAAGATATCCATGGGGTCAAGGTTCCTCCTCGATTCCCCTGGAACTCAAAACTAGGACGTCCTTCAAGACTAAATCGGATCGTCCTATTACTGCAGTCCAATACGGCTTTCTGTCGGACTAACCAGTCCATCCCTATGATCACGTCGAAATCGAACATGGCCAGCACTGCCAAGTCGATACTCTCTTCCCCACCCCCAATATTTACCTTACAACTAGGGCATCCAAAAGAAACTAACACCCTATCATTCATTGGCGTCATCACACAGAGCACATTTTCTAACAGAACCGGTTCTAAACCACTCAACTTAACAAACTGCTCTGAAATGAATGAATGGGTTGCCCCTGAATCAAACAGTGCATAAGCGGCATGACCACACAACGAAATCGTACCTGTGACCACGCCCGGCGCATTCTCCGCTTCTCCACGCGCTACAGCATAAACCCTTCCTTGAGCGGGCGGTCGTCCTTGATTCGTCGGTGGGGGATTCCCGGCCTGATTTCCTGGTCGGGGCTGATACTGCTGAGGTGCCCGATGCTGTTCCTGGGGACGTGCCTGTGGACAGCTGCGAATCTGATGCTCCGTGCTTCCACACTTGAAGCACGCTCCGAATCTTCCTGTCGGGGCAGCTGGCTTCCCGATATTCCGTCTGATAGGGGGAACAAATCGCCGATTGCCTGTCATAGGCTTCTTCCCCAATCGACGGTTATCCTTACCCCGAACAAACCGCGATCCAGAAGCGGCTAACCTTTCCTGCTGATCTCGCTCAATTATCTGGGCTCTCCTGAACATCTCTCCATACTCCTTGATGTCGTGTGACAGGATCTGGCTCCGAAGATCCGGCTTCAGCCCATCCCGGAACCTTCGAGCCTTGTCCCTTGGATTCGCCACCATGGTCGGTGCGAACTTCGCCAGCCTTGCAAATTCAGCCTCATACTGGTCCACGGTCATCTGGCCTTGGCGCAACCTCATGAACTCCGTCAACTTCTTTTCCTGGGCATTCTCCGAGAAGTATTTCTCATAGAAGTTCTCTACAAATACGGTCCATGTTGGGGCCGTTCCTTCCGGGAACACTTCACCTTCCATGGCGCTCCACCAGTCATTGGCACCATCCTGGAGTTGGTACACTGCCAATGTTACCTTCTCCTCATCATTGCATCCCAACACTTTAAAGGTCTTTTCCAGTTCTTCCACCCATCTGGGTGCGGCCTCGGGGTCACCACGACCGTTAAACTTAGGCGGCTTCATCTTCAGGAATTGCTCTACCAACCGGGGCATCTGCCTAGCCCCAGCTGGGTGACCCTGCCCTTGCTGGGCATGATTTCCTCCATTCCCTGCAATCGCTGCAGCTTCAGCAGCCTGAGCATGGACTGCGGCTCTCTCCTGCGCTTGTAATCCAAAGATGTGTCCTATCTCGCGCAGGGTCTCCATGACTTCATCGAACCTGGGGTCCCTAGCCTCGCGGGTACCCTCACTAGGCTGTGCCTGAGGCTCCTTTCCCCTTCTTCTACTCATCCTAATGACTTGACAGTCCTACTACCTGCTATAATTCTATTAAGGAATTAGAGACTTAAACCAATCTATTCCAGTCTAAGTCCTAGGCAGGTCTCAACACAACAATCAACCAATCAGCATGCGGCTTAACTTGAAATATTCAACACATCACCCAAGGAATTTACATATTCACCTCAGGTCCTGCCGCACCTGCACATCAGGGGTCATACCCAACCAATCAGCATGCGGCTTAACCTGAACGAGGTTCTTCATTCCTTTATTGGTCGATTTGTTGTTGTATACTTTGACGATATCCTTGTTTATAATCGAAGCGAGGGGGAGCATATTTCTCATTTGAAACAGGTCTTTAAAGCCTTGAGAGAACAGAAGCTTTATGCCAAAATGGAGAAGTGTGAGTTCTTCTCTTCCAGCATTATATTCCTTGGATATGTGGTTTCGAAAGATGGAATTTCCGTTGATCAATTGAAGGTGGATGCAATGAAAACCTGGCCGGTTCCGAAATCCATCACCGATGTAAGGAGTTTTCATGGCCTTGCTTCTTTCTATCGTCGTTTTGTGAAGAACTTCAATACAATCATGGCCCCTATTGTCACGCCCCGAACTCCACGGCACGCAACATCCCGCTCGAGGGTCGATATAGTATATGATACGACGTCCCAGGAGTCGTCGTCGACCCATTTATCCCAAAGCATAATATAAAGCACATGCGGAAGTAAAACTTAAAAACACCTGACAGAATAAACATGAGAACTAGGGAAGACAACATAAGGAGAATTACAGCAACGTACACATCCATAACTCCAAAAACTGTCAGAAATATCCTTACATCATTCCAAAGTAAAATAACAATAGAAACACGGTGCAATAAGGAAAGTACTGTCATATGGGTTCAGAGGGCCAAGAACTAAGAGAGTCAACAACCAAAATATGGAGGGTCCAAAATCCAAAATGTGACTACCCTCTTTCGAGGACTAAGCCTAACCTAGGGCTCCCATTCCGGATTAGAGCCGTCGGACTCTGATGAACTCTCGGATATTTCGGAATCTTCACTAAGGGTCTCCTCTTCGGACTCTTCAGTATCCATCGGCTCGACTTCATCGACCTCCATTGGCTCCACCACCGGGTCCTCCACTACTGGCTCGTGATCTATACCTCCTAGCTCCTCGTCTTCAGCAGGCTCGTACCACGCGAAAGGACCTATAATCTCCTCTGAATCTATTTCAGAATCCACGACCTCACCACTCGGGCACTGTGGGTCTAGCTGGCCCTCTATGGTGAATGGAACGTCCATGGTACGGAGGGGTCCATACTCCTCTCCAAAACGGTCACGGAAGACCCAGGCTACATATTCATGAACTTCAGGATGTGTCGTACCTACGTCTACACTAATCAGTGAATAATGTCTCAAGTACACCTCTCCGTTCCCCACTGGATATGCAGTCATGGTATGCTCGTACTCTAGGGGAATCCCAAAACGTATCGGAACAGGTGGCTTGTTCATGGGCGCGGGTCTGAAAGGTTAGGTTATAAAAACCGTGAGACACTTCTCAGTAAGTGAAAACCTCTAAACCTAAACTAGGCTAACATGCATCTCCTGACGGGAAAAACAATCATACACATACAAGAATGACTTAGGCACGTAGGCCTAAATCGGCATTTCAATGACCCTGCAGGTTAGACAATCCCATAATATCGCATTCCACGAACGGCACTCCCAATCATGCGTACGTCACACGCATGCTCAAACTCTTTAGTGCTGGTTCCGAATAGAGATCACCGAATCGCATAATCCCACACACTGTCTCGTGCATTCACATACATGCAAATGTCATTAACTGTCATGCTTGCAATTTAACTCATATGGCACTCCCGGCATAATGTTCCATTCGTGTTCCGATTATAGAATAGAATCTACTTAGACACGTCCCATACCATGCCCAGCGGATTCCATTACATAATCAAGCACTATGCATCACACGTTAACCATTCATTTTGTTAACTCGACCCGAAGGCCCGATCCGAAGATCCGATCCGAAGATCACGACCTGAAGGCCAATCACAATGCTCCGTGGCCAGCGTAAAGACGCCCCAGGCCCAGTGTCTCTAGCCCACGTCCTTACGCATCAGGCGCAACACCGATCTCCTTACGAACCAGAGCCCGCGTAAACGCATCAGGTTGGTCGTCTTCCGGACATACCGGGCATCGTCCTGCTCCAAAGTGCATGAGGTCGGCACACCCCGCGTAAACGCATCAGGGCGAAAGGTGATCACACATTCACACAACCAGTTTTATCTGAACCCCGCGTAAATGCATCAGGGTATGATTAGGTGATCACATGTCCATGGCAAACACGCACTCCTGCACAATTTCCACAAGCCTCATACTCGGCATACATAATACATGGCCATGCAATTTCGCACACGAATGTTGGTGCAATGTAACACGAGCATAATGTCCCACAATGTGCAACACAATTCAATGCCACGAATTCATGCTCAACGATCCACGTCATATGCTTAAATAATCCAACCAACACCATGGGGCATCACATGCGTATTTGGCACTTATGACGTATTCGGGCATTATGATGAACATTAACAAATCATCAATCGCACTCCACAACAGTCGGCCACACAAGCTTGCAACATGGCATTGCATAATCAAGTATAATTCACACCCAAATCAGCCACTACACGGCCCAACCAATCACACATGGTAGTTCACGAATAAACCATATATTAGCCATATAAGGCCCAATTAAATCCGCAATGGACAGCCACTAATCAGTCCGAGAGAGAAAAACCGAGAATATACAAAATCGGGTCCAAACTGGGAAGTTACACAGCGACGAAATTCCATTTGAAATAAATAGCAAATCAATTCCAAAAATTATGAAATTTGGATATGTTATACAAAACATCTTGATAAACATTTTCTATGAAGAACTCGAGATCCAATTATGAAACTATGAAATTTGGTCCTCTCCGTACCATGGATGTTTCGTTTAACGTAGCGGGTGAGTTAGATCCCCAATGTCCTGATGGTGAAATAGTGGACTCAAACATGGATTTAGAGTGGATTCCGGGATTTAATGGCGCCTTTGAGGCAGTCGAGGACGAAGAGTTAGGAGGTATAGGACATGAACCAGCAGTAGTAAACCCAGCCCCGGTGCCAATGGAAGTGGACGAAGCTGAACCGATGGATACGGAGGAGTCCGAGGAGTCCATGGAGTCAAGTTCCGACGAAGATTCTGAGATGCCAGAGAGTTCTTCAGAGTCTTCTGATTCCGACCCCGATTGGGTGCCCTAGACTAGTTCTTGATCACGTGTGTGAGAACAGACGTTTTTGGTTTATAGTCTTTCTTTCTTTCATAGTTGAACTTCCTAATCATTGAATCTCTTTTGCAAGTGAATTTATACGATTGAATGTGTGAGGATGTTTTCTAAAGATTTTTGAGTGTTTGGATTATCTTTTGTCATTTCGTTGTGATACTCCCCTGGTTCTCATAATTATTCTATCAAGGTGTTGTGTTTATCCTATTTTGCTTCCGCTTGTGCTATGACTGTTTCTTGGCTTTTGGGTCGGTGACGCTTTCCTAGGACGTCGCATAATATA
This sequence comes from Syzygium aqueum, assembly GCA_031216185.1. Lineage (NCBI taxonomy): Eukaryota > Viridiplantae > Streptophyta > Magnoliopsida > Myrtales > Myrtaceae > Syzygium > Syzygium aqueum. Next base: position 19,612,831 of record CM062241.1, on the reverse strand, counting down.
GACCCATATGCGTGGGATGTTGCGTGTCGTGAGGTTCGGGGCGTGACATCCCACCAAATGGATTTTGTGACGGGATTACCACGAAGCCAAAGAGGACATGACTCAATATGGGTCATAGTGGATCGTTTGACTAAGTCCGCACACTTCCTGGCAGTATGGAAGGACTTTGAGCTAGAAAAGTATGCGGAGTTGTATGTGCGACAAATAGTACGTCTTCATGGAGTGCCGGTGACTATCACCTCTGATCGCGATCCAAGGTTCACGGCCAACTTTTGGAAAAGTTTGCAAATAGCCTTAGGAACGAGATTACAATTTAGTACGGCCTACCATCCTCAAACAGACGGTCAGTCAGAAAGGACGATTCAAACCCTGGAGGATATGTTGAGAGCTTGTGTGCTAGATTTCTAAGGCAAATGGGAAGAACAACTGCATTTGGTAGAGTTTGCCTACAATATTAGCTATCAGCAAAGTATTCAAATGGCACCGTTCGAAGCCTTGTAACCGATCTCCTTACGAACCTGGCTCTGATACCATTTGTAACGACCTCGGCCCCACCACGCTTCCGCTGCGCCACTTCTTGTGTAATATTGTCCTCTTTGGACACTAAGCCCTCATGGTTTTAAAACGCGTTACACAAGGGTTAGGGGCCAAGTCTTATAAACTCACCAAGATCTCACTCCCTAAGCAATGTGGGACAAGAGCAATGCAATCCCTAGTCGTTACACGTGATCAGGGAGCGAGTTACTCTGAACATTCGACCTAGCGGGTTGGAATGAGAAAGCCTTAGTATCTAGGAGGTTCTAGATTCGGTGCTTGAGGATAAAGCAATCGTCGGTTGAGTGTCCCGGTTCGCCCATGTGATAATCATATTTCTTTTATGGGTCGTAATTATAGAACTGCTCAGGATTAGGCCGCTTTGGCTCGGCAGTAAGCAAGCCTTTCTTCCGGAGCACTGCTAATACTTGAGACAACAATCCTGGGGGGTGAATTGCCTCTTGTTGTTCCTCCTCTGAAAAGGTTGATGACCATCATTTTGGTGCTGAGCTTCTGCTACTTGGATTGCCGGGGCTGGGTTAGTATTCCGCCGGCTCGGTTGGTTATACATCACATTCACTTCCGCTACCGGTTCCTTCTCCTTCCTTGCACTAAATCTTTTGGTCGACGAAGAAGGCTCCACAAACCACCCATCTTTCAGCCCTATCTCGATCTGTTCGCCTATGGGGATGAGTTGATTGAAGTTGTCAGCCGGAATGGCCACCATTCGATTACGGTACTCGAACGAGAAAGTCTTGATGAACATCCTCTTCAGCTCACTATCAATAGGTTCTGGGACAACCTGAGCGGCTAAATTTCTCCATCTGATGGCGTAATCCTTGAAGGACTCAGTCTTTTTCATCTGTGCGCGCTCGAGGTCATCGCGGGTGGAAGTGATGTCCATTATAAACCTGTATTGCTTCAGGAATGCCTCACTAGCTTCCTTCTAGGTTTTGAGGCCATTTATCTTTTTCATGAGGTACCAGTTTAGAGCAGGGCTGGTCAAGCTCGCTTGGAATATATGGATCATCAGGAGTTCATTATTAACGTACGAGGTCATCTGTACGTGATACAACTGCAAGTGGGCTTTTGGGCATGTGGTGCCATTATATTTGTCAAAGTCCGGCATCTTGAACTTCTTTGGGATTTTGATCTGTGAGTATAGGGACAGATCAATCGAGGGTGAATCTTGTGAACCCTCCAGCTGCTTCACTCTCTCCTCGAGTTTGTTGACTCGTTCGTCAGGTTCGTCTTTGTTGACGATAATCTGGACGGGGTCATCTTCTAAATCAGGAATATCGTCATCTCCATCAACATCGACACTTTTTCCAACTTTCTGCTTTGGGACTGATTTTTCGAGGGATGCCAGAACGGGGGCTGACCGTAGAGTCTTGATTTCAGCGGACATCTGATGCATTGCGATGACTAGTTGCTTCATCTAGTCTTCTATGCCAACAACATGCTCTTGCAAGTCGGTTTGATCGGCCATTCTGGCTCTCGACCGTGTACGAATAGGTGATCGTGATCGGTCCGTAGTTACCTAATTTCAAAAACAGAGCATGGTAAGTATGCGTCCTCAAAATGATCGGTCCATGACTCAGTCTAATCGTCCTTTTTATTTCCATTTTTCATGACATTTTTCATTACTCCATGTATTTGTGAAAATGATGACAAATTTCTTAGGAAATAATGAATTATGATAGACCTAGGAACATAATAATAAGAATTGAAAGTAATTTCTTTTCAAAACTTTTTTTCCTTTTTCTTTCCCTTTGAAAAAAATTCAATGATTTTTACTTTCAAAAATACGATCGACTTGGACCTATCATGGACCGACCATATATACGAAAAAGTAAGTAAATTGCAAGATAAAGGTTCAGAATACTTACTTCACCGGGTAGGGTAATGGCAATCACATGGACATACGCATGAAATGTAAGGTTCGATTTCTATCTAGACTCTAGCTTGCAAGGTGGAGACGCGAGGATTACCGAGCTAAACCAATCACGGTGGTGGTTAAGCTGGGATTCCCCTGACTCCGGCTTAGTCAAAGAGCCGACCCGGTTTGCAAAGAGGGCAACCGTGATGGGTATTCAATGACACCATGAAAAAAAATTTCGGGACCGAGGAGGGCGACCCGTACCACATGGTTTTGGTCGGGGTATCCACTATCTCAGTACCATCCTAAACCTATGCCGCCCCGTCTGGCGGCGGGTAGTGTGTGCGGTGTAGTGTAAATGTAAGGTATGCACAACAGGTTATATCAAACAACGCTTTGTGCATAAATTAAATCATACATCCGAACGCCTCCCTGCAAAACAAGGGTTAACAATCACTCATCCCCTTATACCTCCCATACTGTAAGAACATTTAACACCTTAAAATGTTAGGGACGTACCTGGGATCCTTGCTGCCAAACAAAAATTATTTTTGAAAAGCAAAATTGGCTTAAGTCCACTAAGAGTCTTATCCCCAGTGGAGTCGCCAAGCTGTCGCGATCCTAAAAAATTTTCATCTTTCGGGCTAATGGATTATTAAGACTAAGCATAACTCGGGCCCTCCCAAGCCCTACCAATTCGCAACTTAGGGTTTAAGTCTTTAACATGCAAATGTTTTCATGCTTGGAGTCGCCACTAATCAATTTACGGTAGGTCGATTAGAAACCTAAATAAAACATAGGGAGATATGTTTTATTCCTACGAACTAGAGATTCTAAGCCCAGGGACTTGATTACGCTAGATCTAGTCTAACGCCCTTTCGATATCTTTTCTTTTCAAAAATCTTTTGGCAGGTAGTTTGGATCCATTTTAACTTAATTACTAACATGTGAGGTGTTCATGCGGGTGCGCAAACCATCAATTTAACACCCAAGAAAACGTTAAATAAATTGCAAGATTGGAAGAATGACTTACCTCGTAGCAACGCAAGCATCTACATTGTTAGCTAGAAAATCACATTGACAATCCTAATATGATTTCTAATTAACAAGCAATTCACTTAATTTTTTTGAATTTTCACTTATTTAAATGAAAACTAATCTATATGCAATGACGTGCAAAAATTGACATGGGAATTAATGCAACCTAACATGCGAGCTATATGTCATGCGACGACGTGACCTAATTCTAATGATGAGCAAATGACTATTTTTGGTATTTTCTCAATTGAAATTCGGAATAATGAAATTGCCTAAAATAACATGCAATCTAATGACTTCTCTTTTGGTATTTTTGTTAAAATTCGGAATAATAAAATAACATGAATAATCCGTTAGGATTAAAATAATACCTAATTTAAATTAGGAAACATGCCACCTTAAGTCCCAATTTAAATTAAATACTTATCTCATCCTTTGGGATATATTCAAAACCTAAACATGCAAAATTTCTAATTAAATAACAAATTTTTTTTTTGAATCTTCTTTATTTGAAAAGGAAAGAAAACAATTTAAACAAAGATAATAACCACATTCAAAACAACCACGCGATCTGCCAGATTCGTTTCAAACTCGGATTAGGCACAGAAATCGAACTATCGGTCATATATATAGGTTATAGATATCGACGGAAAGTCGATCATTCAAATTTCGAAAGCAGATAAAAATCATCATCGTATCCAAGTGATTATGGATAGGATAACAATTTTCCGTATCGCCACGTATCGTACCTTAGGGATAAGGTCAAATAGTCGTCCAGATACGTTGCTAAATTAGGAACGATTCCTAATTTTGAATATTTTTTAAATATTGCGGATATCCCCAAACATTATCTTAAGATATCTAGATATTCACACGATATTCACGAAATATTCCAAACATTCAAATTAGGAAATTAAATATTCTGAAAATAGAATAATTCTTACCTATTATGAAATATTTCCAAATTTGGATTTGCCGGCGAATCGGATTTTGTGGATAACCGGCGATGAGCAACGTTGACGGCAACGTCGAGACGGCAAGGCGGCACGGCACGGCGTGCCCGGTGATCCCGACTGGCTATTCCGGTGGGGCACACGGCGGGAACAGGTGGCTCCGGGGATGCAAGGAGAAAGCGGTAGCGTTTTTACGGCTGGCTCGACGATGAGAAAGCCACGGCAACGTCGATCAGCATCTCTCCCTCTCTGTCCACGTATTCTGCATGGCTTAAGGATGTGCCGTAGATGCTGCTGTACACTCCGGTCACAAAAGGGGTCAAAGCTGCTCAAGGATTCGCTGGACCTTCTGGACGTTTACTGCTTATGGTTGATTGTCTTAATGCAGGCAGTGCTTGGTTGTTGTAGGAATCCGCCAATACTACTGGAAGAACGTGGCATGGGCAGCGTCTCTTCAAGGCTATGGAAACGTCAGAACGTGCATGGGCAGAGGAAGCAGCACAAGTCGTCGTTTGGGGGCTGTTCTGGATCAATAGGAGTACATCCTCTCTTTTGACGTCTTTTGCATGGGGGAACGTTAAGATCGGCTGGGCGCTGCTCGCGTGATTGACGTAGGAGGAAGCTAGTCTGCAGCAGCTCCTCAACGTCTTGGTGTGGCGGATGCCTTGAAGAAACGGCAACAACGTCACGCCGTGATGAAGATAGGAGCAGTGACTCGGTGAGGTTGGCAGCAGCAAGGCTTGTAGCTTAGGCGCGTGGAGGGGAGGTCAGGTCATGCCGATGCAGACTTCATCTCTACGAGCGTCTCCTTAGTTAGTGTTGCATCTGCGAGGCTCCGAGCTAGGTGTCTTCGATCGTGGGGCGGTATGGCGGTGAGGTAGACGCGTGCGCGACCGATTCTCTCTCTTGCTTCTTGCTTTCGCTCACGTTCTGAAAAATTATGATATGAAAATATGTGTGAGCCCCTAAGATTCTGACTTAAACATGTTTATATAATCCTAACCTAGGTCAATTAGATGGGCTCTATAGTCCTAATGGGCTTAGGCTTTAATTAACATTTAAATGGGCTGATTTAACTTGGGGGATGAATTAAGCTCAAAGCATAATGGGCTGAATTAAACTCAAATTAAAACAACCGAGCCCGTTTGACTTGAAATTCCCGACCCTTGGATTCCGAGCGAGTCGAGTTTTGTTCGATGAATTTTAAGCTCGTTCACCATCGCCAATCCGATGCAAAAAATGCACTTAAATTAAAATGAACCTAAATTATATGTTATGCAATTTAAATATTTTTGTTTAGGGGTTAAAATTTAATCCCTAATTTTCTATGCAAATTACGCTAAATGACGCGCCAAAATTTAGGTGTCAACAAGACCTAATAGCTTGTTCACTTTATGATTTACACATTTTTAGGGTTTTAGGTTTTTTTAGGGGTTATAACCCCTAAATTGGAAATTTTCCAAAAATGTCACTTAGGCACTTCCTAAAATTCAAATTCCACTTTTCATGACTGGCCATGATGATTTTGGGACATTCTGTGAGTTTTCTAAAATTTTTAATTTTTTAATATTTTTTAATTTTTTTTTTGAAAATTTTTTAAACTGACAATTGATTTTGTTTACGATTTTTTGGAAATTTTTAAGAATTTTCCAATTTTTTCAATTTTTATTGATTTTCCAAAATTTTCAAATTTTTTATTTGTATTTTTTGAATTTTTTGAATTTTTATGAATTTTCTGGAATTTTTTGCTTTTTTCTGAATTTTCTGTAATTTTGAAATTTTCATGAATTTTCTGATATTTTTAGAATTTTGTGAAAATTTTTTTTTGAATTTTTCCTGAATTTTTCAAATTTTCAAAATTTCTAATTTTCTAAAAAAAAAAATTTTTTGAAATTTTTTTTCAGTTCTTTATTATTATTTTTTGAAATTTTCCCGCTGGGGGCGAACCAGACCAAACCGGTTCAGACCGGTTCGGCCGAGACCAAACTGGCCGGCACCGGTGCTGGCGCTAGTCACCTCTTCCGGCGAACATAAGACCAAAATGACGCCGTTTAGGCATTTTTCACTTGGGGATTTTCTCAAACACCTTGTCGCGACCTAAAAATTTCATTCTCAGGCTAATGGATTATTAAGACTAAGCTTAACTCGGGCCCTCCCAAACCCTATCAATTCGCAACTTAGGGTTTAAGTTCTTAACGTATAAATATTTTCATGCTTGGAGTCGCCACTAATCTATTTGTGGTAGGTCGATTAGAAACCTAAATAAAACATAGGGAGATATGTTTTATTTCTACGAACCAGAGATTCTAAGTTCGGGGACTTGATTACGCTAGATCTAGTCTAACGCCCTTTCGGTACCTTTTCTTTTCAAAAATGTTTTGACATGCAGTTTGGATTCATTTTAACTCAGTCACTAACATGTGAGGTGATCATACGGGTGCGCAAACCACCAAAGTAACACCCAATAATTAAAATATTGAATTGCAAGATTGGGAGAATTACTTATCTCAAAGCAACGCAAGCATCTGCATTGTTTGCTAGAAAATCACATTGACAATCCTAATATGATTTCTAATTAACAAGCAGTTCACTCAATATTTTTGGATTTTCACTTATTTAAATGCAAACTAACCTATATGTAATGACGTGCAAAAATTGACATGCGATTAATGCAACCTAGCATGCAAACTATATATCATGCAACGACGTGACTTAATTCTAATGATGGGCAAATGATTTATTTTTGGTATTTTTCACATAAAATTCTGAATTAAAAAAATGCCTAAAATAATATGCATTCTAACGACTTCCTTTTTTTTGGTATTTTTTTTATTAAAATTCGAAATAAAAAATTACTCAAGTTAAGAATGTAATCTATCCTAATCTATCCTAAAGCAACTTATTTTTTGGGATTTTCATGGAAATTCGGAATTTAAAAATAACCAAAATAATCTATTAGGATTAGAATAACACCTAATTTAAACTAGAAAATAAATTATCTCAAGTCCTAATTTAAATTAAATAATTATCCTATCTTCTATATGTATTTATGGTTCCCTAAACATGCAAAACTTTTAATTCAAATTTAACTAGCAAATTTTTTATTTGGTTTTCTTTTTAAAAGAAATAAATCAAACAGATAGATAACCACTATGATTAAAACTAGTCCACGCGATCCGCAAGATTTGTTTCAAATTCAAATTAAGCAAAGAAATCAAACTAACGGTCATATCTATAGGGTTATAGATATCGACGGAAAGTTGATTGTTCAAATTTGGAAAGCGAATAAAAATCATTATCATATCCAAGTGATTATAGATAATATAACGATTTTCTGTATTGCCACGTATTGTACCTTAGGGATAAGGTCGGATAATCGTCCAGATACGTTACTAAATTAGGAAAATTTCCTAATTTCGGGCATTTAAAAATATTGCGGATATCACAAACATCATCCTAAGATATCTAATAATCCACACGATATTCACGGAATATTCAAAATTTTCAGATTAGGAATCTAAATATTTTAAAAATATACCGGATAGCATTCTTATCTAATTTGAAATATTTCCAAATTTGGATCGCAGATCGGGATTGGTTTTGCGAATCACGGCGATGGTGGTGCGGCGATGACTGTCGGCGCGGGGGTGATTATCGGCAGGCGGCAGCTCCAGCACGGCGGGGAACGACAGCTGTGGACGTCGGCGGAGAGGCGGTGCTGTGGCGAGTTCATTGGCGACGGTGCGCGGCTCCAATCAGCGGCTGTGCAGGCGGACAGCTCCAAACAAAGATGCGGTGTGTGTCCCCGGCGCGGCGGTGCGCAAGGCGGCGGTTGGCGAGAATGGCGAGGTGGTGATCTGATGGGGCTACTCTGGCACGGTGTACAGCGGGCGACGGTGGCTAGCGAGTGGTGGTGCTGTGGTCAGCAGCGCCGGCGGGAGGAGCAGGGACGTCCAGAAGGGGCGGCTATGCAGCGCGGCAGGGATGGCGGCTGCAAAGTGGCTCTGGGCGGCTGTTCCAGACAGACGCAGGGGATTCCGGTGCGGCAAGGCAGCGATGGGCGTCGACAAGAGCCTCCGGTAGGATGGGCAGCAAAAGGCAAAGCGGCAAGGACTCGAGGTGAGGGGCGCCGGCGGGAAGCAGCAGCGTCGGCGAGGCACCGGCAGGAGGGAGGCAAGCGCGGTGGCGGTGGCGCAGCAGGGCGTCCTCCACCGATCCCTCTCTCTCTCTCTCAATCCTCTCCCGTGTCTCTCTAATTTTCTGATCTGAAATTTTTGTGAGAACCCCCCTAAATTATCAGACCTAATGACATATTTATAATGCGAATCTAGGTCAATTAGATGGGCTTGCTAGTCTTAATGGGCTTAGGATTTAATTTCATTTAATTCTAAGCGGGCTGAATTAATTTGGGCTTTTATTTAATTAAGCTGAATGGACTAAATTAAGCTCAAATTAAAACAACCGAGCCTGTTTAACTTGTGACTTTCGGCCTTGCTTTCCAAGTGAGCCGAGTCTCATTTGATGAATGTTAAGCTCGTTTGCCAACGCCGATCCGATGCGGAATACAATTATCCTAAATGGACCTAAACTATATGTTATGCAATTTTAATATTTTTGTTTAGGGATTAAAATTTAATCCCTAATTTTCTATGCAAATTATGACTAAATGGTCGGCAAAATTTAGGTGTCAACATACCTGGTGTGCAGAATTTTTGGTTTAGACTTCTCGTGGCCGCCGGTTCGAGCTCACCGTCGGCGACCTTCCGGTGATCGTTTTGACATTCCACTGTTGACACCTAAATTTTACTGATCATTTAGTGTAATTTGCATAGAAAATTAGGGATTAATTTTAATCCCTAAATAAAAATATTTAAATTGCATAACATATAGTTTAGGTTTATTTTAGTTTAATTGCATTGTTTGCATTGGATTGGCGATGGCGAACGGGTTTATCGAACAAGACTCGGCACGTTCGGAATGCAAGGGCCGAGAATTTCAAGACGAACGGGCTCGGTCGTTTTAATTTGGGTTTAATTCAGCCCATTATATTTTGAGCTTAATTCAGCCCAAGTTAATTCAGCCCATTTTAATGTTAATTAGAGCCTAAGCCCAAACCTAAGCCCATTAGGATTACCAAGCCCATTTTATTTGACCTAGATTAATTTATATAAATATGACATTAGGTCAAAATTTGGGGGGGGGACATAATTTTCAGATCAGATTTTTGGTGAGAGTGAGAGTAAGAGAGAGAGAGAGGGTCAGTCACCGCCGCGCCTCCCACCGCGCGTCACCACCGCGCCGGAGGGCTGCCGCCGCCGCCCCTGTCCGCACGTCGTCGCTGCGCCACACCGCGCGCCGCGCCTCCAGCCGCGTAGCCGCACGCCGACGAAACCGCTGCCCTGCACCGCCTCTGCCCCCCGGAGCCGTCCGCTGATCGACGTTGCTGCCGCGCCACACGCCGCAGTCCTCGACGCTGCTTCTCTTCCTCAGCCCGTGCACCGCCGCTTGCTGCCTCTCACTGAGGCCATCCCGTCGTTGCTGCTTTGCCAGAACAGCCATGGTGGAGACCGACGAAGCCGCTGCTCTGCACCGCGCCTTGCACCGACATTCTCCTTGACGTGCCGGACACCGCTGCTGCACAGCCTCACCGGAGAAGCTGCTGTTCCATTGTTCCTGCCACGCCTCAGCCTCGTCGCCAGCGAAGCAGCCACCTCCGCCAGCATTGTCGCCGGCGAAGCAGCTGCACGCCGGAGCTGCACCGAACACCACATCGCCAACCACAGCGAAGCAACAAACCGCCGGAGAAGCTACTGCCCTTCCGCCGTCCACGCCGTGCACCGTTGTACCTGCTGCCCCCTCACCAACGTACCGAACCTGGCCGGAGCTGCCCTCCGTCGGCGTCCACAGTCCCTTACCGAGCCGGAGCTGCCGTCTGCCGGACATCCTCGCCACCGCTACAGTAGCCCAGTCGGAATAGCACCCTTCTCACCGGAACAATCACCGAGCCGTGAGTCGCCGTGTGTTGTGCATCACTGCCCGCTGACGGACGCCGCCCGCCGTGCCTGACCCGGATCTGCCACCGCAAGCTGCTTGCCCCCGCCGTGCTGCCGTGAGTCACCGTTCCGCCGTCATCATCGTCGTCCTGTCGTCGCCGGTCATCCCGATCCCGATCCGCAAGCCCGAGCTCGATCCGAGTTCAAATTTGGAGATTATCTGCAAATTAGGTAAGGATCATTATCCGGTAAATTTTCAGAATATTCTAATTTCCTAATTTGAGTGTTTTGAATATTGCATAAATATCATGTGGATAATTAGGGATATTAGGATAATGTTTGGTATATCCGCAATATTTTTGAATGTTCAAAATTAGGAAACTTTCCTAATTTAGCAACGTATTTGGACGTCTATCCGACCTTATCCCGAAGGTATGATACGCGGTGATACGAGAAATTATTATCCTATCCATAACTATTTAGATACGATAATGAATTTCATTAGCTTTCCAAATTTGAACGACCGACTATCCGTTAATATCTATAACCCTATAGATATGATCGATAGTTCGAATTTTGTGTCTAATCTGAGTTTGAAACAAATTTGGCGGATCGCGTGGTAGATTTAAATGTGGATGCTATATTTGTTTAAATTGTTTTCTTTCCTTTTTTCAAATAAAAAGGAAATTCAAAAAAATCTGTTTTGTTATTTAAATTAGAATTTTTGCATGTCTAGGATTTTTTAATATATCCCGAAGGATGAGATAAATATTTAATTTAAATTAGGACTTAAGGTGGCATGTTTCCTAGTTTAAATTAGGTATTATTTTAATCCTAACGGATTATTCACGTTATTTTATTATTCCGAATTTTAAACAAAAATCCTAAAAAGAAATAATGCTAGGGTAGATTAAGTCATCATATGTTGCATGTTATTTTAGGTATTTTTATTATTCCGAATTTCAATAGAAAATACCAAAAACAGAAGTCGTTAGGTTGCATGTTAATTTAGGCATATTTTTAATTCCGAATTTTGTCAGAAAATACCAAAAATATATTATTGCATCCGTCATTAGAATTAAGTCACGATGTCGCATGACATATAGTTTGCATGCTAGGTTGCATTAATTCGCATGTCATATTTTTGCACGTCATTGCATATAGGTTAAATTTCATCTAAATAAGTGAAAATAAAAAAAAAGAAATTGAATGAATGCTTGTTAATTAGAAATCATATTAGAGTTGATTGATGTGATTTTCTAACTAACAATGCAGATGCTTGCGTTGGTTCGAGGTAAGTTGTTCTCCTAAACTTGCAATTTATTTAATGCTTTGTCGGTGTTAAATTGGTGATTTGCGTACCCGCATGAACACCTCACATGTTAGTGGTTAAGTTAAAATGAATCCAAACTGCCTGCCAAAATATTTTTGAAAAGAAAAGGTACCGAAAGGGCGTTAGACTAAATCTAGCGTAATCAAGTCCCGGGCTTAGAATCTCTGGTTCGTAGAAATAAAACATATCTCCCTATATTTTATTTAGGTTTCTAATCGACCTACCGTAAATAGATTAGTGGCGACTCCAAGCATGAAAATATTTGCATGTTAAGCACTTAAACCCTAAGTTGTGAATTGGTAGGGCTTGGGAGGGCCCGAGTTAAGCTCAATCTTAATAATCTATTAGCCCGAAAAATGATAAAATTTTTTAGGGTCGCGACAGCTTGGCGACTCCGCTGGGGACTTGAGTTAAAACTCTTAGTGGACTTAGGCCAATTTTTCTTTTCAAAAAAATTTTGTTTGGCAGCGAGGATCCCAGGTACGTCCCTAACATTTTAAGGTGTTAAATGTTCTTGCAGTGTGGGAGGTATAAGGGGAGACGTGATTGTTAACCCTTGTTTTGCAGGGAGGTGGTTGAATGTATGGTTTAATTTATGCACGAAGCGCTGTCTGATATAATCTATTGTGCATGCCTTACATTTTCACTACACCACACACACTACCTGCTGCCGGACCTGGGCGGCATAGGTTTAGGATGGTACCGAGATAGTGGATACCCCGACCAAAACCATGTGGTACGGGTCGCCCTCCTCGGTCCCGAAAATTTCTTTTATGGTGTCATCGAATACCCACCTCGGTTGTATCCCACGCAACCCGGGTCGGCTCTTTGACTAAGCCGGAGTCAGGAGAATCCTAGCCTAACCACCACCATGACTGGTTTAGCTCTGTAATCCTCGCGTCTCTATTTTGCAAGCCAGAGTCTAGATAGAAATCGAACCTCACATTTCATGTGCATGTCTATGTGATTGCCATTTTCCTACCCGGTGAAGTAAGTTTTCTTCAACCCTTATCTCGCAATTTATTTATGTTTCGATTTTTCCTTGGTCGGTTCATGACACTAGGTCGGTCGTGAGTCTTGGTCTATACACTATGAGAGGGGCAAACATCCGAATTCTTGATGCTTCTAAGGACGAGCTCCGCGTTTGGTGGAATCTACTCAGTCCGACCAACCGCAAGTTAGTTGAAGGCCACATCGGGAGGCTACTCCCCCTACTGGAGGTCAAAGTCCATACCGGCCTCGTTCGCGCATTACCCCACTTCTGGTGTCCCGAGACATCCACCTTTATATTCGGTAAGCATGAGCTCACCCCGACTTTGGAAGAATATAGTGTGCTCATTGGGAAATCTTTGGAGTCAGAGTTAGTTTCACCACCTTTGGGAGTCGATTCCACTCTAATGTTGTCAGAATTTTTGAATGTCGGAAAAGATGAATTGACAAAAGTTTTGAAAGCAAACCGTGGGTCATGTCCCTTTTTATTCCTAAGTCAATGTTTCGAAAAAGCCACACCTTTTCAAAATGGCAGAATCTTTTTGCTAGCATTTTTCAGGTTCATCATTTTCCCTCATTGCAAGAACGCATGTAACTCGTCAACTGCATGGTTCGTCCAACAAGTCTGTCTTGAAAAGAATTTTGTCAACACCATTTTAACCGGGACTTTCATTTCTCTCACTAAATTCAAGCAAAATGTTGACAAAGCATTTCATGCACCCCTTGAACTATTGCAAATTTGGTTTTTGTCTCACATAAAGGGGTGTGGCGATTTACTCAAAATATCCGAACTCAGTGATTCCAGTTATCCCATTTTAAGCTATAAAGAAAAATAAGAGAACGCACCGGACTACCATTACTCCGAGTGGATCATTTTTATGAAAAATGCTAGACCCCAAGGTTTCCAATGGCATGCTAGTTGGTTCAATGTCGAGGAAGCTCGGCTTACGTGTAATGGTGTTGGACCGGTGCTACTTTTGGGCTTCACTGGCGCAATCGAATACTACCCTGCCAGAGTGTCCCGACAGTACCAGATTCTCCAGGGGCTCCCTCCGGCGTTACAACCCGAGCTCCTCCGTGTCGATTTCTCCGATGAGAGCAAAGACCACGAAGGGACGCTAGCTCAACTCCAGAAGATGTGGAAGAAGTGCCGCGTTTTAAAGATAGCCCGACCCGAAGGAGAACTAAAGGGGGAACATAAGTCTTACTTCGCAACGACCAAGTACATCCGACGACACAAGATCCTGCAAGAGTTACTCCCGACGATACCCAAGGTGCCTCTCAAGACCGCCAATCGCTCAGAGAACAACCGCCTCAAAAGGAAGGTCGAAGAAGCTCAAGAAAAGGCATCCAAGATAGCTCGGGCTTATGAGCAGTTGAAGAAGGAAGTCGCCTCCCATATGTCTATAGATCAAGCTAAATAAAAAGCTTGAAGTTGTTTTTTTCATTTCAATTTCAGTTTTAAATTTGTTTAGGAACTGGGTCATTTATTTTTAATTCAGTTTGATTTCGAGACATTAGTCAATGTAAAAATTTTCGCCATTTCAATAAAGAGGTCTTTTCAATTCAAAGCGGTTGGGCCAATGTCATGGATCGGCGTGTGATTTCGCTTGACACTTATTTATGCATGTTATTTCAAATTAGGTAACTACGGACCGATCACAATTACCTATTTGCACACGGTCAATAGCTAGAATGGCCGATCAAACCGAGTTGCAGGAGCGTGTTGTCGGTATAGAAGACCAAATCAAGCAACTTGCTGTTGCAATGCAACAAATGACTGCTGAGATCAAGACCCTTTGGTCGATCCCTGTTCCGGCACCCCCTGAAGCATCAGTCCCGAAGCATACAAGTGGAAAAAATGTTGATGTCAAGGAAAATGATGATATTCCCGATCTGGAAGATGACCCCGTCCAAATCATTGTCAACAAACATAAACCTGATGAATGAGTCAACAAGCTTGAAGAGAGAGTTAAACAGCTGGAGGGTTCACAGGATTCACCTTCGATCGATCTGTCCCTGTACTCACAAATCAAAATCCCAAAGAAGTTCAAGATGCCGAACTTTGACAAGTACAATGGTACCACATGTCCAAAAGCCCACCTGCAGTTGTACCACGTGCAAATGACTTCGTACGTTGACAACGAGCTTCTGATGATTCATGCATTTCAAGCCAGTTTGACGGGTCCTGCTTTGAACTGGTATCTCATGAAGAAGATAAATAGCCTTAAAACCTGGAAGGAGGCCAGTGAGGCGTTCCTGAAACAATACCGGTTCATAACGGACATCACCCCTACCCGCGATGACCTCGAGCGCGCTCAGATGAAAAAGACCGAGTCTTTCAAAGACTATGCCATCAAATGGAGGAATCTAGCCGCACAAGTCGTCCCGGAGCCCATAGACAGTGAGCTGAAGAGGATGTTCGTGAAAACTCTCCCATTCAAGTACCGTAATCGGATAGTGGCCATTCCGGCTGACAACTTCAACCAACTCATCCCCATAGGTGAACAGATTGAGATAGGGCTGAAAGATGGATAGTTTGTGGAGCCGTCCTCGTCAACCAAAAGATTTAGTGCAAGGAAGGAGAAGGAACCGGCAGCTGAAGTGAATGTGACGTATAACCAACCGAGCCGGCGGAACACTAATCCCGCCCCGGCAATTCAAGTAGCAGAAGCTCAGCAACAAAATACGGGTCGTCAACCTTTTCAGAGGAGGAACAATAAGAGGCAGTTCACCCCCCTCCCTGGATCGTTATCTCAAGTACTGGCTGTGCTCCGAAAGAAAGGCTTGTTGACCTCCGAGCCAAAGCGGCCTAATCCTGAGCAGTTCTACAACTTCGACCCGTCAAAGAAATGTGATTATCATATGGGCGAACTGGGGCACTCAACCGACGATTGTTACGCCCTCAAACACCGAATCCAGAACCTCCTAGACACGAAGGCGTTTTCGTTCCAACCTGCCAAGCCAAATGTTCAGAGTAACCCGCTCCCTGATCACGCGGGTAATGTGAATGCCATATTCAGTTTTAATGCTGGTCGAATCAAGAACGTCAAGGTGTACACTACTGAGGTCTATGCTGAACTGGTGAAAGCTGGGTGTTACCCGAGTAATGAGGCCATTTCCCTGGCCATCATGAGACAAAGAATCTCAGCAATGGTAGAAGCTGGGATGATTGTTTATGCCGACCACACGGGCATCGTTTCCACTATCTCTGAGGTCGTCATTAACTGGGACGAGGAGTTCGCTACATTAAATGCCGGGAAGGACAAGCTCGATCCTTTGCCTGAAGACATGCCTCTGCTCGAAGACGCAACTGATGATGAAGAAATCGCAATAAACACGTCTGCAGCCGATGAAGGAATTATGATCGAGATTCCTCAACCTTATGAGTACTCGGATGATAAGGCAGTCCCTTGGTCTTTGATGCGGGAGCATCTGAGACTACTAATCAATCCTTAAGTCCTGAGCAGATTCCTTCGGCAAAACAAACACTATCGGTACTTATTCATACCAAGACTAACTTCGGTTACAACTTGCTTCGATGGGTTAAGGAATGCTGATACCAATATCAAAATTCGTTGCTGATCGATGCTATATCAAAAGGGAGTTATTCAGAATAAGTTCCGTAGTGATTTAATGCTCTTTGGAAGTGGATATTTGCTGGTTATTATTGGTGGACGAATTTTGAAGGCTGAAGAGTTAAGACTCCTAGTCCCCATGTTGTTTAATGCATTCCCTAGTTCCTAGAATTTTGAAGGCTGAAGAGTTAAGACTCCTAGTCCCCATGTTGTTTATTGCATTCCCTAGTTCCTAGACCTTTAATGCTATTTCAGTCTTGTTTAGTCTTTAATGTTTGGGTAGTTCCCATGTTGTTTTCAATTCTGAGTCTAATATCTATATAATGAGACATATTCTCATTTGTAATGGGGAGTTGAACAAATGAAAATTCCTCTTTGTGAGTTGAATTATTATCTCGATTCTTTATCCAACGTCGTTGGTGGTGAATCAAACAGTTCTTTATCCTTGATCGGTGGAATTTCCTTTAAGCCTTGGTGGTGAACTGCAATTATCTCGGTCCTTTATCCTTGGCTGGTGGCTTGTGCCTTTAGGCTTAGGTGATAGACCTTCCATATCCTTCGAGTTACAAACATCCCCACAAACACAGTGCCTCGTCCACTTCCTCCCAGAATCGTTCACTCCACAGAGCTTATTTGTGGAAACTCAAAAAACGAAAGTTGTAGATCTACGAGTCCTTGATCTGTGGCTTTTGGAATCGGGTCAATCCGACCTGTATTGAGGAAGTTACGCCCATTTTTCCGGAATTGTGCAGTCTTGAAATTTTCTATTCGGAGTCACTCGCCCACGCACGCATTAAGTTGGTATCAGAGCTCAAGGTTGAACTTATCTTGAGTGATTCCTTTGTGCTGTTATTTTCTACTTATCATGGATGACGAACAAGTTCCACGAGGCTTGACTTTGGAGCAAGCGCACAACCTAAGGCGAGATCGTGCTATAGAGAATCTCCAAAGGCAAATGGAGCGAGTTCTCAATCTCCTAGAGAACCCGGCGAGACAAGAGCAACCAGCAAGGCGTCCCGATGTTCAGCGACACCATGACGATTCAGATTCGCATCACAATTCTAATGATGATTCTGATTTCACTGGAGGCAACTCTAGTGCCTCTGAGCACCGAGTTCGAAGAAGAAGAAGACACCATGAGAATGACCGTGAGATTAAAACAGATGTACCTGAATTCGAGGGTAGTCTCAATCCTGACAACTTTGTTGATTGGCTCCATGCCATTGAATGAGTTTTTGACTTCAAATCCTACTCGGATGAGAAGAGGTGCAAAGTCGTTGTTCTGAAACTTACTAAATATGCTTCTCTATGGTGGGAGAATTTAAGGCATCAACGAGCTAGAGAAGGGAAAAGCCGAATCAAGTCTTGGGATAAACTCAAGAAACTCATGAAGAAGAGGTTCTTGCCCGATACCTATAAGCAAGATCTGTTTCTCAAGTTGAATTCCCTAAGACAACAAGGGATGAGTATTGAAGAATATATTCGTGAGTTCGAACAACTCATGATGAGATGCGAAGTTCCAGAAGTTCCCGAGCAAACCATCGCTCGATTCCTTGGTGGCATGAATTGGGAAATTGCTGATTTGGTTGAACTTCAGCCTTATTGGTCCTTCGAAGATGTTTGCAAGCTAGCAATGAAGGTTGAGAAACAACTAAAGAGTAGCAAGAGGTTTTTCTCCAAAACCTCCTCGAAGGGGACATCCTACTTTAGGGGTGCTTCCTCAAGCAAATATGAAGGTGTTTCGTCGAAAGCTAAGGGTAAAGAGAAGTTGGTGGAACCCGTCAAAGAAACCAGCAAGAAAGTTGATGGTGACACAAGGAAGTGTTTTAAGTGCCATGGCTATGGGCATTTGCAAGCTAATTGTCCAAATCAGAGAGTTATGACTCTTCAAGAAATTGAGAAGATCGATTTGGAACTTCAAGAGGCCAGCGATGAACATGACCAGAATGATTCTGAAGCTGAAGAATCCGAGAATATCGTTGAAAAGGCTGATGATGGCGAGTTGTTGGTGATACGGAGAGCATTACATGCTGAGATATCTCCCGAAGAGAATGAGCAAAGGGAGAACATCTTCCACACCCGTTGTACTATTAACGGGAAGGTGTGTACGATGATTATCGATGGAGGAAGCTGCACCAATGTCGCCTCGACAACCATGATTGAAAAACTGAAGCTACCAACATCGAAACATCCTCAACCTTACAAGCTTCAGTGGCTTAGCAAAGGAAGTGATGTGAAGGTAACCAAACGAGCCTTTATATCATTTTCCATTGGGAAGAATTATCGAGATGAAGTTTTGTGCGATGTTATTCCCATGGATGCTTGTCACTTGTTGTTAGGTAGACCTTGGCAATATGATAGAAAGGCTGTACATGATGGGCATAAAAACACATACTCTTTTCACAAGGAACGAAAATGCATTACTCTTGAATCTTTGAAACCAAGCATGATACATCGAAATCAACCTGGGGAGGGAAACACTAGTAAGGAAAATCTTTTCTTGAGTGAAACACAGGTTGAGAGAGCCATTACCAAACAGAAAAATGTATTTGCTTTGCTTATGGTTGAGAAAAAGAGTGAGAAAGAGATACCTATACAGCCGAAAATGCATTCCTTGTTAAAAGACTTTGCAGATGTGTTCCCCGAAGAATTGCCATCTGGATTACCTCCAATAAGAGGTATTGAGCACCAAATTGACTTGCTGCCCGGTGCCCCTCTATCGAACAAAGCAGCATATAGATGCAACCCGGAGGAAACAAAGGAGTTGCAAAGACAAGTCAATGAACTTATCGACAAGGGATATGTTCGAGAAAGTATGAGCCCATGTTCTGTTCCGGCTCTACTCGTACCAAAGAAGGATGGAACATTCAGAATGTGTGTCGATAGCCGAGCCATCAACAACATCACTATTAAGTATAGGTATCCTATACCTAGACTTGATGATATGCTTGATGAATTATATGGTTCTACTGTGTTTTCGAAGATAGATTTGCGAAGTGGCTATCACCAGATCCGAATGCGGGAAGGAGATGAGTGGAAAACAGCTTTCAAGACTAAGGGAGGTTTATATGAATGGTTGGTTATGCCATTCGGACTTTCTAATGCTCCAAGTACTTTCATGAGGCTTATGAACGAGGTTCTTCGTTCCTTTATTGGTCGATTTGTTGTTGTATACTTTGACGATATCCTTGTTTATAGTCGAAGCGAGGGGGAGCATATTTCTCATTTGAAACAGGTCTTTAAAGCCTTGAGAGAACAGAAGCTTTATGCCAAAATGGAGAAGTGTGAGTTCTTCTCTTCCAGCATTATATTCCTTGGATATGTGGTTTCGAAAGATGGAATTTCCGTTGATCAATTGAAGGTGGATGCAATGAAAACCTGGCCGGTTCCGAAATCCATCACCGATGTAAGGAGTTTTCATGGCCTTGCTTCTTTCTATCGTCGTTTTGTGAAGAACTTCAATACAATCATGGCCCCTATCACTGAATGCATGAAGAAGGGTTCTTTTGAATGGACAAGAGCTGCTCATGACGCTTTTGAACTCATCAAACAGAAGCTATGTGAGTCCCCCGTTCTTGCCCTTCCTAATTTTGATAAAGTATTTGAAGTTGAATGTGATGCAAGTGGAGTTGGCATTGGAGCTGTTCTTGTTCAAGAACAAAGGCCATTGGCATATTTCAGTGAAAAGTTAACTGATTCGAAGAAGAATTACTCAACTTATGATAAGGAGTTCTATGCCATTGTGAGAGCTCTTGATCATTGGAGTCATTATTTGAGGCCTAAACAATTTGTACTTCATTCTGATCATGAGGCTTTGAAGTTTATTAGTGGCCAACGCAAGCTCAACTCAAGGCATGCCAAATGGGTAGAATTTCTTCAATCCTTTTCTTTCGTTTCGAAGTATAAACCTGGCCATACTAATGTTGTTGCGGATGCTTTATCAAGAAGATACTCTATGCTTGCTGTTCTTGATTCTAGAATTCTTGGTTTTCAATCCATGAAAGAACTATATTCTGAAGACCCGGAGTTCTCTACTATTATCGATAGTTGCAAACATGGAATTCAAGGTACATATTCTGTCCAAAATGGTTTTCTTTTCAAGGGAAATCGATTATGTGTGCCGAAGAGCTCATTTAGAGAATTGTTGATCCGAGAAGCACATGGTGGAGGTTTGTGTCACGCCCCGACCTACTCGGTTTGTAATCATCGCCCTTGGTCGTTTGATGTGCAACGCTCCCAGGATTGCATTGCCGACCCAACCATCAGAGAACAAACACATGCGGAAGACACGTATATATAAATCTATATATACACCCGTACAATTATAATGACAACCATGGATAGCACAGAACAAGATCATTAATGTAGAAATTAAACAAACTTATTACATTGCCATGAAAACATTTACAACCTTGAAAATATTTACAACTAGCATATATATATATACATACTTACAACAGACTCAGCCTACAACACGCCACACTAAAATTTACATCAAAAGCATCATAAGCCGACACACTGCAGCCATTACAACAAAAAGGGGCTTTGGCTGCGAAAGAGGGTTTGGTTAGAGCTAACTACGGTGAGAGGGCCTTCCAAAAAGAGTCAACTGGAGGTTAGGGGTTAGGACTGGGCTAGGGCATCCAATCGGGATCAGATCCCGAGGAATCATACTCAGAGCTCTCCTGCGTCTCGGACTCCTCCTGAGAGCTAGCCTGAGGTTCGGACTCCTCCGAGTCCATGGCTAAGGCTACCGCTCTTTCATCCTCCGAATCCGGTTCATACTCATAGTCCACATAAAGTCCTACCTCCTCGTCCCCATCTACTTCCTCAATCTCTCCGTCCTCAACATCATCGACCTCCATGGCATCCGGTAGCTCGTCGTCATCCAACCAATCATCTTCGTCTTCAGCAACCACCTGGGGTTCCTCGTCCATCGCTGGATCATAGGTTTCCTCTATCGGCTCATCCTGGGGGTTTATCACCTCGCCATCGGCTATAATTGGCGTCATCAAACCGTTTTCATCTAAGGGTGAATCAAAGGATCTAAGAGGGGGACCTATGTTTCCCTGATCGTTTCCAATACACCAGGCGATGTACTCTTGCTTTTGTTCAACGGGCTCTCCTACATCTACAGAAACCACGGACCGATACCTTATGTAGGCCTCTCCATTTCCCGAAGGAAAAACACTTGTGAACCACTCTATCTGTGTTGGTATCCCAAAAAGTGGTGGCGGCTGCGGCATTTCTCAAGGACGGGGGTCTGAAATGTTTGGTTTAAACACCAATGAGAACACATCTCAGTGAATACAACCCCTAAACCTAGACTAGGCTAACGTACAATTCTCCTGACCACAAACAACATATCACATACAATGGCCTAAGCCCTCGGGCCCAGACCTACGATTACACGGACCCTGCAGGTTAGGCAATTTAATAACATATAGTCACGACAAACACGTGGCATATTTCATCACTCGAACGCCACATTCGTGCTCATAAATCAACGTGCTCAATTTCAAGTCATGCACCAAATAATATGCATCAATGTAACAATTAATGCAATCATATAATTGAAGATGCCATACACGTGCCAAATCTCAATTTAAATCACACGGCACACTAACTCGGCATTCATTTTCAATTTTATGTTCGACCCGAAGGCCACGATCCGAAGACCCGATCCGAAGACCACGACCCGAAGGCCCGACCCGAAGGCCAATTCTACACTTCATGGCCCGCATATAGCGTTATTGGCCCAATGTCTCTAGCCCACGTCGAAACGCTCTAGGCGCAACACCGATCTCCTCACGGTCAATGCCGTCTTCCGGACGAACCGGGAACGACCCGAAGGCCACGATCCGAAGACCTTAGTGTGATCACACGGCACACAGCCCAAATTTTATCTGAACCCGGCGTGAACGCATCGGGCAATTATGGTGATCACATGCTCATGCCAGGCACGCATTCCCGCATAACATCAGTACACACTTCATTCCCAGCACACGGAATGCTTGTCCATGCAATGTCAAACAGCGTACCATGAGCATTCAACATATACAGGCACTCATTCGAATTGGTATTATCACATAGTGCCTAACTCACAGACAATGTGCTCAACTAGCCAATTAATACCATGTGACCCATAATTATATTTTATAATCGACAATAAATTCAATTAATTCGCATGTGACACATTTGACACGGCAACATTGAGATTGGCGTCAAACAATGTCAATCAACACCAAGTCAATCATTTTGGGCAATCTCAACCATACACCCGGCAATTCACGCGGTCTAATCAGCCCCGATACAAATTCTAGTCCTAGGAAAATCTACATTTCCTTAATTCGGACTTAATAAACATACCTAAGAGTCCCATTAAATCATATAAGATTTATGGACACATGCAATTCAACATTTCACTTCAAAACTAGTACCGGTAATACCTAACCCTGTCCCAAATGCACCGATTCTACCTAAACCGGTTTAGAAAAATGTATTGTTAATCCTAATCAGGGTTTAGGAATTATACTCACAATTTTCTAGGCCCACGATGACAACGGAACGGCGGCCGAACACTGGTGAACAGTGAATCCGGCGATCGGTTCCCGGCGAGACCGTACGGACGGGAATGAACAGTGTTTCCGTACGGACGTGAACAGTAAATCCGTACGGGATGTCGCGACCCTAAAAAATTTTGTTTCGATTTCTCGGGCTAATGGATTATTAAGACTAATCTTAACTCGGGCCCTCCCAAACCCTACCAATTCGCAACTTAGGGTTTAAGTGTTTTAACATGCAAATGTTTTCATGCTTGGAGTCGCCACTAATCATTTTACGGTAGGTCGATTAGAAACCTAAATAAAACATAGGGAGATATGTTTTATTCCTACGAACCAGAGATTCTACGTCCGAGGACTTGATTATGCTAGATCTAGCCTAACGCCCTTTCGGTACCTTTTCTTTTCAAAAATATTTTGCAGGCAGTTTGGATCCATTTTAGCTCAATCACTAACATGTGAGGTGTTCATGCGGGTGCGCAAACCACCAATTTAACACCCAGAAATCAAAGCATTAAATAAATTGCAAGCTTAGGAGAACAACTTACCTCGAATCAAGCAAGCATCTGCGTTGTTAGCTAGAAAATCACATCAATCAACCCTAATATGATTTCTAATTAACAAGCATTCACTCAATTTCTCTTTTTTGGGTTTTCACTTTATTTAAATGAAATCTAGCCTAGATGCAATGACGTGCAAAAATATGACATGCAAATTAATGCAACCTAGCATGCAAACTATATGACACGCGACGACATGACCTAATTCTAATGACGTGCAATGATATATTTTTGGTATTTTTCTTTATGAAATTCGGAATAAAAAACATGCCTAAATTATCATGCAAATTAATGACTTCTATTTTTGGTATTTTCTGTTTAAAATTCGAAATTCAAAAATACCTAAGTTAACATGCAACCTATAATGACTTAATCTACCCTAGCATGATTTCTTTTTGGGATTTTTTATTAAAAATTCGAAATTATAAATTACTTAAATTAAAATGCAATCTCCTAGTAAAACATGAAACAATTCACCATTTTTTTTGGGTTTTTTATGAAAATTCGGAATAATAAAATAACGTGAATAATCCGTTAGGATTAAAACAATACCTAATTTAAATTAGGAAACATGCCACCTTAAGTCCTAATTTAAATTAAATATTTATCTCATCCTTTGAGATACATTCAAAATTCCTAACATGCAGAATTCTAATTTGAATAACAAAACATTTTTTTTGAATTTTTTATTTGAAAAGAAAAACAATCAAATAAACAAGGATAGCAACCAATTCAAATCAACCGCACGATCCGCCAAATTTGTTTCAAACTCGGATTAGGCACAAAAATCGAACTATCGGTCATATCTATAGGGTTATAGATATCGACGGATATTCGATCGTTCAAATTTGGAAAGCTAATCAAAATCATTATCGTATTCAAGTGATTATGAATAGAATAATGATTTTCCGTATCGCCGCGTATCGGACTTTAGGGTTAAAGTCGGATAGTCGTCCAGATACGTTGCCGAATTAGGAAAATTTCCTAATTTTGAATATTCTCAAAATATTGCGGATATCTAGCACATCATCTTAATGTATCTAATTATCCACTAAATATTCATGCAATATTCCAAACAATTCAAACTAGGAAATTAAATATTTGAAAATTTACTGGATAACATTCACTTACCTAATTTGAAATATTGCCAAATTTGAACCAATCGGGATCGAGCTCGGACTTGCGGATCGGGACGAACGAGACAATGGGACTCACGGCGATACGGCGAGGCTCCGGCACGGCTGTCCAGTACGGCGGGGACGGCTCCAGGCAGCGGCGGTCGACGGTGGGGCTATTCCGGCGTAAGCGGGACGTCTGGCGACGACGGGGTGACTCGAGATGGTAGCCGGTGGTGTCGTGGCTTCGCTGGATCGGACCGGACGAAGAGAACAGCTTCTCTTCAAACCTGTGGGGACGTCTGGATCAGCTGGGTTGCTGCTTCGGGGACGCCAGGAGGGAACGTTGACAAGCCTTCGATTGACTGGAGAAAACGGGCTGTGCAGGGGCTTCTCTGGAGGCTTGTGGAGGTGCTGGAACTGAAGTAGGGACGCCTAGGCTTAGACGGCTTCTCTTCCGTCTACGAGGACTTCAGCTTACGGGAGCATCAACGTTGGGAACGAACCAAAGAAGCAGCAACGATCCTCGTTGACGCCAGGCGGCTTCTCTGTTTGATTTTCTTCTCTTGTGTCCGTGTGTCAAGAGACCAGCCCCCGTGAAGAAAAACAAACACCCTCCTGCGAAGACCCAAGCGCTCCAGTTGCTGGTCCTGTTCTTCGATGGAGAAGATAATCAAGGAGAAGAAAAAAAATCGGAGAGATCGTCAGCAGTTTCCCTTTTAGCTTTTTTTTCTTTTCATGTACAGAACGTGGACTTTCTTCTGTTGACTGGGGAAGATGCGGCTTCACTTCAAGGCTTCACGTGAAGAAGATGAGGCCCCGGGAACAATCACGGACACAGCACGACGGGGAGGCGCAGACGGTGGCGAAGAACATGAAGCACGGGTGATGCCGGAGCAGCGGCGAGGCGACGCGGCGGCTGTCGCGCACGTCCGCGGTTGGGTCTCTCTTTCTCACACACTCTCTAAAAAAATTCTGATATGAATTCTGACCTTCTTTTCTATTTCTGACCTAATCTTATGCTTATATAGTACTAATTTAGGTCAATTTAGATGGGTTTTATGTCCTAATGGGCTTAGGCTTGGGCTTAGGTTTAACGGGCTAAATTAACTTAGGCTTTTGATTAATTAAACCCAACATATCAGATTGAACCCAAATTAAATCGACCGAGCCCGTTTGACATTGAAATTCCCGGCCCTTGAATTCCGAGCGAGCCGAGTCTCGTCTAATAAAATTTAAGCTCATTCGCCATCGTCGGTCCGATGCAAAATGCAATTAAATTAAAATAAACCTAAACTATCTGTTATGCAATTTAGATATTTTTGTTTAGGGGTTAAAAATTTAATCCCTAATTTTCTATGCAAATTAACACTAAATGAATGTCGGTAAAATTTAGGTGTCAACACGGGACACTGTACGGACGGCAACGGCTGAGGTCGTACAGAGACGGGGGACGGCCCTGTGGCGACGGATCGGCCGGACGAGCTCCGGCGAAGGCCTGGGCGTCCAAAACCAGAACTGCCGAGAGAAAAAAAAAGGGAAAAACGGGCTGGAAAAAGGGGAAAAGCGGGGCTGTGCTAGGCCGGGGTTGCTGCTGGGGACTGGTGGTGGCGAGGGGGAGCTGCAGCGTCGCCGGTGGCGGTCCACGGCGGCCGGCGGAGCTCCGGCCAAGCTTTGGCCGAGAGAGAAGAGAGGGAGAAGAGGGAGTTCGGGAGAGAGAGAGAGAGAAGAGAGAGGCTGATCTGAACAGAAATGGGGAGGAGAGAGAAGATGGGAGTCCAAGGTGGTCAAATATGGGGGCTGATCGCGCCACGTGTCGCCCATCCGCGCGTTTGACGATTTTATCCTTCGATCCGACGATCCAAAACCATTCAACCTTAATAATTTAGGGGCATTTCGGTCAAAAGGCCAATAATTGAGCTGATTTATCATTAGAATAATCCCACTGATCAGTCCAAAATTCGGAATTCCCGGTACTGGGTCCAGGGGCAAAACTGTAATTTTTCCATCCCGGGGCGAAACTCCAATTTTTGCACCTACGCGTTCCATATATTCGTGGCCAACCTAATATGGCGTCGGAATCGCGAAATTCACTTTCTAAGCCCCCGGAAATCGACTGCGAAGTTTCGGGAATAAAATAATACTATTTTCCAATTTTTGTCGAAATTCCTGTTTTGGTCCAAAATGACTCCTAGCATGCGTGGCCACTCCAAAATGACGTCCGTTCCAAGAAATAACCTCATACGGCCCCCGAACCCAAATCGACCTCCTGAGGGCAAAATTGTCATTTTTCATTCCCAGACCGAAATTCCAGTTTTCAATCCTACACACTCCAAATATGTGTGGCAAGCGAAATACGACGTCAGATTTCCAAAGTTAGTCTCTTAAGCCGTTGAAAATTGATATCCAATTCCGGGCCCAATTCTGTGTTAAAAATTCGCTCGGTTTCAAGTTTTAGGATCTCTCACTAACGAGTGGCTGTTTAGAATGTACGCGTATCGACCTAGGGTTATCCGAATCACGACGGTTCCGTACTTTGAGAGAATGAGAATCAATCATTAACCCTAAGAATCACGATCATGCAGTTCAAGCTTAGGACTGGCTAACCACGTGTACTTTCGGTCTTGCAGAATCACCTGCGATCCGATCGCACATCGTTGGCCTTGGTCAGACCCAGTCCGTTGCCTTTCCTAAGATCGGTTCATATCGGTTCATAGTAGTTTCTCATTACTTCTCAAGATCGGTATTCGATTCGCAATCGGGTCCCTGATCCACGTACCACTTCCTAATTAGCCATACCCTATTGGTTAGTATCCCAAGAGTGATCAGCTCTGGGCGAGATTTACTAAAATGAAATGCGAAATAATATTGACTTCATTGATCCCAGAATTACATCAAAATTCGGGCTGTTACAGTTTGGCTGGTCACTTTGGCGTGAACAAAACTCTTGAAATCCTTCAAGAGCACTTTTATTGGCCAAAGATGAGTGGAGACGTACGTGCTATCATCTTGAGGTGTGCAACTTGTCAAAGAGCAAAGAGTCATTTCCATCAAGGGCTGTATACTCCCCTTCCAGTACCATTACAGCCTTGGGAAGATGTGAGCATAGATTTTATTGTGGCTCTTCCAAGAACTCAGAGGGGAAAAGATGCCATTATGGTGGTCGTTGATCGGTTTTCTAAAATGGCTCATTTTATTCCATGTCACAAGACGGATGATGCATCTCATGTGGCTGATCTTTATTTCAAGGAGATTATTCGCCTTCATGGAGTACCGAAGACCATTGTATCTGATCGTGATTCTAAGTTTTTAAGTTATTTCTGGAAGACCTTATGGAGAATGCTTGGGACCAGACTTCTATTCAGCACCACTTGTCATCCTCAAACCGATGGCCAAACGGAGGTAACCAATCGCACCCTCACTACATTACTTCGAGGAATGGTTAGTAAATCTCTAAAAGATTGGGATTTGAAGCTTGCACATGCTGAGTTCGCTTATAATCGATCACCAAGTTATACTACTGGTCGATCACCCTTCGAAGTTGTGTATGGAATCAATCCGCTCACACCGATTGATTTAATTCCTATTCCATCCAATTCACAAGTGAACTTTGATGGCAAAGAGCGAGCTGAATCAATGAAAAAACTCCATGAGCAGATTCGAAGCAAGATCGAGAAGGCTAACGAGTTTTATAAGAAGAAAGCTAATAAACATCGGAGGAAGGCTCATTTCCAACCAGGTGATCTTGTGTGGTTACACTTAAGGAAGGAAAGATTTCCTTCTCAGCGGAAGAATAAGCTTATGCCTAGAGCTGACGGTCCATTTGAAGTTCTCGAGAGAATTGGCGAAAATGCTTACAAGATTGATCTTCCTGGAGAATATGGAGTTTCGGCAACTTTTAATGTAGGTGATCTTTCTCCCTACTTGGAGGATGATGACTTGCCAGATTTGAGGACAAATCTCAAACAACCCGGGGAGAATGATGCGGGAGCATCCGAGACTACTGATCAATCCTTAAGTCCTGAGCAGATTCCTTCGGCAAAACAAACACTATCGATACTTATTCATACCAAGACTAACTTCGGTTACAACTTGCTTCGATGGGTTAAGGAATGCTGATACCAATATCAAAATTCGTTGCTGATCGATGCTATATCAAAAGGGAGTTATTCAGAATAAGTTCCGTAGTGATTTAATGCTCTTTGGAAGTGGATATTTGTTGGTTATTATTGGTGGACGAATTTTGAAGGCTGAAGAGTTAAGACTCCTAGTCCCCATGTTGTTTATTGCATTCCCTAGTTCCTAGACCTTTAATGCTATTTCAGTCTTGTTTAGTCTTTAATGTTTGGGTAGTTCCCATGTTGTTTTCAATTCTGAGTCTAATATCTATATAATGAGACATATTCTCATTTGTAATGGGGAGTTGAACAAATGAAAATTCCTCTTTGTGAGTTGAATTATTATCTCGATTCTTTATCCAACGTCGTTGGTGGTGAATCAAACAGTTCTTTATCCTTGGTCGGTGGAATTTCCTTTAAGCCTTGGTGGTGAACTGCAATTATCTCGGTCCTTTATCCTTGGCTGGTGGCTTGTGCCTTTAGGCTTAGGTGATAGACCTTCCATATCCTTCGAGTTACAAACATCCCCACAAACATAGTGCCTCGTCCACTTCCTCCCAGAATCGTTCACTCCACAGAGCTTATTGGTGGAAACTCAAAACACGAAAGTTGTAGATCTACGAGTCCTTGATCTGTGGCTTTTGGAATCGGGTCAATCCGACCTGTATTGAGGAAGTTACGTCCATTTTTCCGGAATCGTGCAGTCTTGAAATTTTCTATTCGGAGTCACTCGCCCACGCACGCATCAGTCTTACAGTCTCGATGTCAACTTAGTCACCATATCCGGACGTGCCTATGGGCAGGCTAATGAATACAACATAGTTAAGGAATACAACATAGTTGAAGAAGTTAAGGAGTTCCTGATGAAGACTGTCACTGATGAAGAAGTTAAGGAGTTCCTGGCCGTGATTAAGGCCAGTGAATACAACATAGTTGAGCAACTGCGCAAGATGCCTACGCAAATCTCTCTGCTTGAACTCCTCCAGACATCTGTCAAGCATCAGAAGGCCCTGGTGAAGGTGTTAAGTGAAGTCCACGTGCCTGAGACGATTGATCATGACAAACTGGAAGAATTTGTAGGTTCCATACTCCTCAAAGACCTCATAGCCTTTTCGGATGAAGAGTTCCCTCTAGAAGGCAGAGGACATACCAAGGCGTTGTATATTTCTGTCAAATACAAGGCCTCGCACGTAACTCGAGTACTCATTGATAACGGATCAACCTTGAATATCTGTTCTCTGGCGACTTTACACAGCCTCAAGATAGATCCTTCGAGAATAAATTCTGCGAAGACCTCCGTACGAGCCTTTGACGAAACCAAGAAAGAAGTGATAGGAGAAATCCACCTTGACATACAGATAGGACCAACAGTGTTCAACGTCCTATTCTAGGTTATGGACATTCCTACTGCATTCAATTTTCTGCTGGGTCGTCCATGGATTCACACTGTTGGAGCTGTGCCGTCCAGTCTACATCAGAAAGTGAAGTTTGTTGCGGAGAGGAAGTTAGTAACGGTTTATGGTGAAGAAGAACACCCGACCTACCATGCCACGGCTATCCCCTATGTCGAACCAGATTGCACGATGGAATTGAGCTATTAATCGTTTGAGCTCGTATCAACCATACATGCGGCTAGAGGATCGTCACCGCCGGTTCCTGAAGTCTCAAATACTGCTGTCATGGTCGGAAGAGTAATGGTTTCCCATGGCTTTGTTCCGGGCGAAGGCCTTGGCAGGGATGGTCAAGGTATCCGCCGACCGGTCGAAGTCTCTCAAAGACCCCGCACTTCTGGATTGGGGTATCAAGGGTCAACTGCGCCGAACGATGAGAGACGTAGTCGAGGTCAGGGTCGAGGTCGAGAAGTTGAGTAGAATAGACACCAATCCAATGAAGGTTCGAACAATAAAGAGCTTGGGCGTGGTAGGCTGCTCCCACACATTCGCACTACGTTCCCAGGTCCTGCAAGAATGATGCACGAAGAGAAGGAAGTGATTGACACTCTGGGGCAACCGAGCGGCAAGTTCGACTATTATGTGAAATACTCGGCTCCCCCGAGCTTTTATGTTGATCCCCGTGACATTGTTCCTGACGGATGGAGAGGTATGAATGATCCAACGCCTCTAAAGACAAAAGACCCCGATGATGCAATAGGGGGAATCACTGCCCTGTTCGATGACGTCTTCATTGGAGCTATTGAAGAAGGACCGTTAGAGGGAATGGGCACTGGCCCACAAGAGTAAAACCTTTACTTTTTCGCACACCCCCTGCACGGGAATTTTTATTGCTTTTTAGGACTTGCCCCGTCCCGGGCGCTGCTTTTCATTTTCTTTTCTAGGATTTGATTACTACAATTTCCATTCAATAAATGTAATTCATTTTGAAATGATCAATGAAATTATAAGTTATTTTCAGTTTTTGAGGGCATGTTGAGGTATATCAAACCAGCCCGGTGATGATATCCAACCGATAAAAGAAAATATTACCAAGGAGAATTCTGAGGCCTGGGCTTCTTCATGTTTCCTCATGTTAAAACCATTTCAAAATGAATTTCAGAAAAAAAAAACAAAAAAATTACAAAAATTTTTACTGTTTAGCCCTATTTGTCCTTCTGAATCCATTACTCTATGTTTCAGGGGCAATCTTACGACACATGAGGGTATGGGAACGGTCCAATCCGATGAGTTATGCGCCGTCGAGCCTGATCCCAATGATGCTAGAGAACTCGACGATTCCTCGGACCTCCAACGCGACCTAGAGCTGTACGAAAAGCCTAAAGTCCTAACGGTAGATCAAACTATCACCGTCAATCTGAGTGATCCCGAAAAACCCAAGGAGGTGAAGATAGGGGCAGCTCTTCCCGAAGATGAAGCCAAACGCCTAGTCCAGTTGCTGAAGGATTATCAGGATATCTTTGCCTGGTCGTACGCCAATATGCCAGGCTTAGACCCTTCTATTGTGGAGCATGGTTTGCCTACTAATCCCGGCATGTCGCCCAAAAAATAGGGGATATGAAGAACCAAGCCTGAGCTTTCGAAGAAAATAGAAGAGGAGGTCATGAAGCTTTTGAAAGTGGGATTCATCGAAGTCACCCAATACCCTACCTGGGTGGCCAACATCGTGCCAGTCATGAAGAAAGACGGCCGAGTTCGGGTTTGCATCGACTATCGCGACCTGAACAAGGCCAGCCCTAAGGATGACTTCCCATTACCGCACATAGACATTCTGGTAGACAGTACTGCTGGGTTCGAGCTGTTTTCCTTCATGGATGGTTTCTCGGGCTATAATCAGATAAGAATGAAGGACAACGATAAGGAGAAGACAGCGTTTATCAATCCTTAGGGAACGTTCCACTATAAGGTCATGCCTTTTGGTCTTAAAAATGCCGGGGCAACATATCAACGAGCAATGGTGACTTTTTTCCATGACATGATGCATAAGGAGATTGAGATCTATGTCGATGACATGATTGATAAGTCTCGACCCGGAGAGAGTCATGTTGACACCCTGAAGAAGTTGTTCAATCGACTCCGTGAGTTTAAGCTCCGTCTTAACCCAGCGAAGTGCGTATTCGGAGCAACGTCGGGCAAATTACTTGGGTTCGTGGTAAGCAGTAAAGGCATTGAAGCCGATCCCTCCAAAATAAAGGCTATATGTAAGCTTCAACCCCCGTCGACCGTAAAAGAAGTATGGAGCCTCCTGGGCAGATTGAACTACATAGCCCGTTTCATTTCCCAGCTCTCCGAAACTGCTAAACCGTTCTTCAAACTTTTAAAGAAGAATGCTCGAGTGGAGTGGGACGATAATTGCCAGGAAGCGTTTAATGAATTAAAGCAGTACTTGATGAAACCACCAGTGCTAGTCCAGCCAACGCCGGGGCAGCCTTTGATCCTCTATCTCACGATTCATGGCAAGTCCCTCGGAGCGATGTTAGCCCAGAAAAATTCTGAAGATGGAAAAGAGCGAGCCATTTATTACTTGAGCAAGAAGTTCACTGTCTCAGAGTTGAATTATCCTGAGATCGAGAAGACTTGCGTTGCACTAGTATGGGTGCTGCATAGGCTGAGACAGTATACATTGCATCACCAAACTCTCCTGGTGACTGAGAATGATCCCATCAAGTACTTACTTGATCAACCGGCTTTGGTAGGGAAGCTGACCAAATGGCAGATTCTAATTTCGGAATTTGATGTCCAGATGATGCCACAGAAGCCAGTCAAAGGACGAGTAATTGCTGATGTTTTAGCCGAAAATTCTGGAATCTCGGATAATGATAGATATTCTCCAGAAGATTGCATTCTAGTAATAAAGGAAGATATGTGGACCATGTTCTTTGATGGAGTCGTGACCTTAACTGGTTCCGGCACCGGGACAGTCTTAATATCCCCAAATGGGCAACATTATCCAATAGCAGCAAAGTTGGTATTCCCGTGTACCAACAACATAGCTGAGTACGAAGCTTGCATCCTCGGACTTCAAGCCGCAGTAGAAATGGGGATATCCAAGTTGAAAGTATTTGGTGATTCCGCTCTGATTATTCTCCAAACTGTAGGAGAATGGAAAACGAGAGACACCAAACTAGTACCGTATCATGAATACCTCGAAGAAATCATAAAGGAATTCGAAGACATTTCCTTCGAGCACTTGTCGAGATCCCACAATTAGTTCGCTGATGCGCTAGCTACGTTATCTTCCATGCTGCAAGTGACCGGTGGAGTAGAGGTAGAACTCTTGAAGATCGAAGTCCTAACAAAACCGGTCTATTGTATGGTTGTGACCGGAGAACCTGACGAAAAGCCATGGTATTACGATATCATGAACTATATCCAGAGACAAGAATTTCATGAGGGAAGCACCTCCAGCCGACAGGAAGTACATAATGAAAATGGCTTCGAAATTCTTTGTCAGTGGTGAAAAGCTATACAAGAAATCCTATGATTCGATCCTACTAAGGTGTGTAGAAGCAGCTGAAACTACTAGGATCATGCAAGAAGTACACGAAGGGATATGTGGTCCACACATGAATGACCATATGTTAGCTAAGAAGATCATGAGGTTAGGCTATTATTGGCTCAGTCTTGAAAGTGACTGCATCCAACATGTTCGGAGATGTCATCGCTGTCAAGTTCACGGGGATAAAATAAATGTTCTCCCCACGGAGTTACATCAGTTGTCCGAGCCATGGCCTTTTTCAATGTAGGGCATCGATGTCATTGGCCCAATCAATCCCAAGGCATCAAATGGACACCGTTTTATCTTGGTTGCGATTGATTATTTCTCCAAGTGGATTGAAGCCGCATCTTATGCAAATGTTACTGCGAAGAATGTTGTAAGATTCATCAGGCGAGACATAATTGCTCGTTACGGTGTCCCCGAAGCTATTATCACCGATAATGGGACGAATTTGAACAACAAGTTTATGGATCAGTTGATCAAAGAGTTCAAGATCAAGCATTTGAATTCATCTCCCTATCGTCCACAGATGAATGGAGCAGTTGAAGCCGCTAACAAGAACATCAGGAAAATCTTGGCCAAAACCACTGAGAACTATCGTGACTGGTACGAAAGATTGCCGTTTGCACAAATGGCGTATCGGACTTCCATCTGAACCTCTGTCGGTGCAACCCCATTTTCCTTGGTGTATGTCATGGAAGCAGTCCTGCCGGTCGAAGTAGAGATCCATTCCTTGCGAGTTTTATCCCAAATGGAGTTGTCTGAAGCGGAATGGATGCGACAAAGACACGAGCAGTTGAACCTGATTGATGAAAAGCGGCTGAGAACCATTTGCCACGGTCAAACCTATCAGCAAAGGATAGCTAGATCATTCAACCAAAAGGTGCATCCAAGATACTTCGAGGTAAATGATCTAGTCCTGAGGAAGGTGCTGCCAATCTTCCCTGTTCCCGGAGGTAAATTTGCTCCAAACTACATCGGTCCGTATGTGGTTAAAAAGGTACTTTCCGGAGGTGCCCTGATTCTCGCAGAAATGGATGGTCGTGAGTTCTCCAATCCTGTTAATTCTGATGTTGTAAAGATGTATTATCCTTGATAAAACCTGACATTTTGCAGCAAAAAGTTTTCCAGTGTTTGGTTTTATGTTCTGAATTGCGAACATTTCGATGATGAATAAATGATTTCAATCAATTTCAAGCTAAAATGTTTGCATTAGCTTTAATTTTTACATGGTTATTTTGTCAACTAGTATCATTAACTTCAATGGGAAAGTCTATTTGGACAACCCGATAACTCATGTGAAATGAATTGAATGTGTCGAATGAGGTACATCGGGATGATGAAAGGCAAGCCCTATCCTACACACAGTCCCATGTACTAATCCCCAGTGAGTTGGAAAAAATTCCATGTCTGCAAGGTACAGAGTTCTCCCGCAAAAGGTACGGCGACCGAAATGACAAAAGGCATTTTATTTCTCTACCTTAAACACAATAGTTTATCCATTGTTTCACCACTTTGAGCCTAATTGCTTGGAGGAATTCTTTCAAATTACCCCTATCAAGAACCACCCCGCATCGGGGCAAACTGGAGGTAAGTCAGTGTCATATGGTGACAAATGTGTAGAAATTTTCTTGCTCTCACTTGCATTAATCTTCGAGTATTGCTTTTTCAGATGAATTCACGCGAAGTTCAAGTGCCTTAGGATGACGAAGAGCATTTCTTTCTCTATCCTACACACATTTTATCCTTTGCTAAGCCCAATTGAGCCTGCAAATTCGTTTCATACAAACCCAGTTGGTGATCATCCCTCACACTAGGGCAAGGCAAAAGTTGTCATTGTTCAAGGAGCATATCTAGAATGCCGATAAGAGATAAAGATCCTTGAAAGTTCCAATGACAAGTCATTCAGCATGATACAGTTGGCTAATGTTTACAATGTAAGAGACATGTGTCGAAAAAAAAAAGAGGCAAGAAAAATAGTGTGCCTGGTAAAAGCAAGGTCAATGCCCAATGAAAAATGTCAGGATATGACATATTAGAATCCCCAGTCGAGAAGTCTCAAAGGAATCAAGTGATGGACTCTCGAAGCCAATGGGACATTTATCGAGAAGAAAATCTCTGGTGAAAACGAAGACCGGTGAAAATGCCGAGATGATCACCAACCTATTCACTCCAATTATATACATTTTGAGCCTAATGATCTATTCATTTCTCAACCCATGAGTCTAGCCTACGTTACGTCCCTTGCAAAGTCTCTTCAGATTAGGGCACTTGAACTAACGTAGAGTTTCAGATGTTCATAAACTTAGCTCGAAGAAGTGCGAGCAAGTCCATTTCTATCTCATTTTGCAGGGTTCTTGACTTGTAAACCCGGAGACAATTACAAAGTATTTTTTTTCAATAGCTTCGACTCGAAGAGTCCCCTTTGCTAAGCCATTGACCAAGCCCATGTTACAGTCCTGGCAAAGACCTCTTGGATTGGTAAGGTCGTATTGCTTGCGAGAATACTCGGACTCTTGTCGACATGATGATAGTGAGATGAAGCAATTCTCATAAATCAGCCTTTTTCAATGAGAATGAGTGAAAGCCCTTTCAGATCGAAAGTCCCTCATTCGACATTTTGAAGACACTCAGTTGTGAGTTAGAATTGTCTTGTCTTGATTTTTCCCCAACGGAGTTTGTAATGCCGATTTGACAAAACCATCGTGCATAAAAACCAACTGAATTCATAGTGCATGTGTATATGTGTTCTTGATCTTGCGCGAACGCATGTTACATGTTGCTTAAAACTGTGTCTAACAGGAGACACACCTTCAGAGTTGGAGATATCGCCAGGTAAGTATATCTCTATCCCTTGGATATCTATGACTATCCAGGAATCCCAAACCTGTTCGAGCAATCATCAGTTCCCATATTTAATCATTTTTGTTGCGATCTCTAGACGCCTTTGATGATGTTTAGGTGTCTATTGATCAAACCTTTTCAGGTACCTCTGATGATATCTAGGTATTTTGTCAAGGAACCCTTGAACACTTGGGCTAGTCCCTTTGTTTACCAAATCCCAAATTTTCACACAATCTCGAGAAAATTCCCCCGTTACATGCCTATGAGTAAGTATAGGCATGACGGTCAAATCTTTGCATATGAGCAGGTATATGTAAAGGTCGAAATATTCTCCCCAATCTCGGGTATTCCCCCGCACGTGTCTATGAGCAGATATAGGCATGGTGGCCAAATCTTTGCATATGAGCAGGTATATGTAAAGGTCGGAATACTCCCCTTTATCCCAGATATTCCCCTGCACGTGTCTATGAGCAGATATAGGTATGGCGGCCAAATCTTTATGAATGCATATGAGCAGGTATATGTATTTCATAAAGGTCGGAATATTCTCTCAATCACAGGTATTCCCCCGTTACTCGCCTATGAGCAGGTATAGGAGAAGCGGCCAAATCTTTGCATATGAGCAGATATATGTAAAGGTCGGAATGTCCTCCTCATCTCAGGTGTTCCCCCGTTGTTCACTTATGAGTAGGTATAAGTGAAGCGGCCAAATCTTTGCATACGAGCAGATATATGTAAAAGTCGGAATATCCTCTTGAGTTCCCCTGCTACTCACCTATGAGCAGATATAGATGAAGCGGCCAAATCTTTGCATATGAGCAGATATATGTAAAGGTCGGAACGTTTTTCTTTTTTAAGTTGCTCTCGCGAATCCAGATGATGATTGGAATATGTAGAGCTTTCTTTGTGTGTTTTAACTTAATTGCAGATCACCGAAGTTCATAAACAGTTTATCAGGCAAAACCTATGGGACTTAGCCCAGACATTTGCCAGACAACATACAAGTCAAAGTCGTGCCTCGAATTGCTTTATCTCGCTTCTGTCGGGTAAGTAATTCCAGGTATGTTTTCTTTTCATGTCAGCATGCATCATTTCTTAATGCATTTCAAAATGGGACTCATAATCCCGACAAAAACAACATTCATTGCATTTGCATGGTTGAAATTTAGGTATCATTTAATCTTTGAATCCAACCTCTGCGAGCTCACCTTCAAAGAGGGGCAGCTGTTGACACCTAAATTTTACCGACCATTTAGTGTAATTTGCATAGAAAATTAGGGATTAATTTTAACCCCTAAACAAAAATATTTAAATTGCATAACATATAGTTTAGGTTTATTTTAGTTTAATTGCATTGTTTGCATCGGATTGGCGATGGCGAACGGGTTTATCGAACAAGACTCGGCACGTTCGGAATGCAAGGGTCAAGAATTTCAAGACGAACGGGCTCGGTCGTTTTAATTTGGGTTTAATTCAGCCCATTATATTTTGAGCTTAATTCAGCCCAAGTTAATTCAGCCTATTTTAATGTTAATTAGAGCCTAAGCCCAAATCTAAGCCCATTAGGATTACCAAGCCCATTTAATTTGACCTAGATTAATCTATATAAACATGACATTAGGTCAGAATTTGGGGGGGGACATAATTTTCAGATCAGATTTTTGGTGAGAGTGACAGTAAGAGAGAGAGAGAGAGGGTCAGTCACTGCCGCGCCTCCCACCACGCGTCACCACCGCGCCGGAGGGCTGCCGCCGCCGCCTCTGTCCGCACGTCGTTGCTACGCCACACCGCGCGCCGCGCCTTCAGCCGCGCAGCCGTACGCCGACGAAACCGCTACCCTGCACCGCTTCTGCCCTCCGGAGTCGTCCGCTGATCGACGTTGCTGCCGCGCCACACGCCGCCATCCTCGACGCTGCTTCTCTTCCTCAGCCTGTGTGCCGCCGCTTGCTGCCTCTCATCGAGGCCATCCCGTCATTGCTGTTTCGCCAGAACAGCCACGCCGGAGACTGACGAAGCAGCTGCTCTGCACTGCACCTTGTACCGACGTTCTCCTTGACGTGCCGGACACCGCCGCTGTACAGCTGCACCGGAGAAGCTGCTGTTCCATCGTTCCTGCCACGCCTCAGCCTCGTCGCCAGCGAAGCAGCCACCTCCGCCAGCATTGTCGCCGGCGAAGTAGCTGCATGCCGGAGCTGCACCGAACACCACATCGCCAACCACAGCGAAGCAACAGACCGCCGGAGAAGCTGCTGCCCTTCCGCCATCCACGCCGTGCGCCATTGTAGCTGCTACCCCCTCACCGAGCCGGAGTTACCCTCCGCCGGCGTCCACAGTCCCTTACCGAGCCGGAGTTGCCCTCTGCTGGACATCCTCACCACCGCTGTAGGAGCCCAGCCGGAACAGCACCCTTCTAGCCGGAACAATCACCGAGCCGTGAGTCGCCGTGTGTTGTGCATCATCGCCCGCCGACGGACCCCTTCCGCCGTGCCGGACCCACTGCTGCCACCGCAAGCTGCTTGCCCCCGCCGTGCTGCCGTGAGTCACCGTTTCGCCGTCGTCATCGTCGTCCCGTCGTCGCCGGTCATCCCGATCCCGATCCGCAAGCCCGAGCTCGATCCGAGTTCAAATTTGGAGATTATCTGCAAATTAGGTAAGGATCATTATCCGGTAAATTTTCAGAATATTCTAATTTCCTAATTTGAGTGTTTTGAATATTGCATGAATATCATGTGGATAATTAGGGATATTAGGATAATGTTTGGTATATCCGCAATATTTTTGAATGTTCAAAATTAGGAAACTTTCCTAATTTAGCAACGTATCTGAACGTCTATCCGACCTTATCCCAAAGGTACGATACGCGGCGATACGAGAAATTATTATCCTATCCATAACTATTTGGATACGATAATGAATTTCATTAGCTTTCCAAATTTGAACGACCGACTATCCGTTAATATCTATAACCCTATAGATATGACCGATAGTTCGAATTTTGTGTCTAATATGAGTTTGAAATAAATTTGGCAGATCACGTGGTTGATTTGAATGTGGATGCTATCTTTTGTTTAAATTGTTTTCTTTCCTTTTTTCAAATAAAAAGAAAATTCAAAAAAATCTGTTTTGTTATTTAAATTAGAATTTTTGCATGTCTAGGATTTTCAAATATATCTCGAAGGATGAGAGAAGTATTTAATTTAAATTAGGACTTAAGGTGGCATGTTTCCTAGTTTAAATTAGGTATTATTTCAATCCTAACGGATTATTCATGTTATTTTATTATTCCGAATTTTAAACAAAAATCCTAAAAAGAAATAATGCTAGGGTAGATTAAGTCATCATATGTTGCATGTTATTTTAGGTATTTTTATTATTCCGAATTTCAATAGAAAATACCAAAAAGAGAAGTCGTTAGGTTGCATGTTAATTTAGGCATATTTTTAATTCCGAATTTCGTCAGAAAATACCAAAAATATATCATTGCATCCGTCATTAGAATTAAGTTACGACGTCGCATGACATATAGTTTACATGCTAGATTGCATTAATTCGCATGTCATATTTTTGCACGTCATTGCATATAGGTTAAATTTCATCTAAATAAGTGAAAATAAAAAAAAAAAAGAAATTGAATGAATGTTTGTTAATTAGAAATCATATTAGAGTTGATTGATGTGATTTTCTAGCTAATAATGCAGATGCTTGCGTTGGTTCGAGGTAAGTTGTTCTCCTAAACTTGCAATTTATTTAATGCTTTCTGGGTGTTAAATTGGTGGTTTGCGTACCCGCATGAACACCTTACATGTTAGTTACATAAGCTAAAATGAATCCAAACTGCCTGCCAAAATATTTTTGAAAAGAAAAGGTACCGAAAGGGCGTTAGACTAGATCTAGCGTAATCAAGTCCCCGGGCTTAGAATCTCTAGTTCGTAAAAATAAAACATATCTCCCTATGTTTTATTTAGGTTTCTAATCGACCTACCATAAATAGATTAATGGCGACTCCAAGCATGAAAACATTTGTATGTTAAAAACTTAAACCCTAAGTTGCGAATTGGTAGGGCTTGGGAGGGCTCGAGTTAAGCTCAATCTTAATAATCCATTAGCCCGAAAAATGATAAAATTTTTTAGGGTCGCGACATCCACTCATACCATTATGAAGCCCACATATTGTAGTTTCAATCTAGCATATCTTGGTCACCGTCGGACATTCGCCGACTGGCGGAAAACCGGTCGAAATAGACCTAATTTGCACTTTTCTTAATCTTTCATTTCCAGAACTTGCATTTCTAATCTACATCGCCCTAACCGTCTATATCGAGTCTAATGATTATCAAAACACCAAATAGAGTTGAGAAAAGCTAACTTGAATGGCCATTCACTACGGGTGGTGCTTCGACGAAGCTTCAAGTTTTCCGGCGAGGAGGTTTAATGCACGTGTTGACTCGGTTTACATGATTTCAACCATTCAAATGCAAAAAAAATCATAAAGATGACATCAGAACATGTTTTGAGCATCAAACATCTCAAAATATCGAAGAAATGCACAAGTTCAAACCAAAACATATTCTGGAAAAATCTGGAAATCTGTGATCAAGAAGGATATTCACCTGATTTGTTCGTCGTCTCAATGAAATTTCCGAAGTGATTTGAGTCCCGGAGATTGTTCCTTGGCACTTCCTCTTCTTCTTGGTGTGCTCAGTCTCGCCGGAATAGGTCCAAACGCGCCGGCCGAGTCTGATTTTCAATCCAAGTCGTGATTTTGCCGGCGCTCTGCCGTCGAAGGCGGCGCCGATCGCTCACGTGGGGACCTTTGACCCTCTCTCTCTGTCTCTCTAGATTTCTATACGTTTTTCTCTCTTCCTCTCTCTAATCTCTCTCAGGCATTCTGTCGAATGGGTTCCCTTCCTCTCCGTCATTTTTTTCTTCTATTTTGTTCTTCGATTTCCCGCCCATAAATCGTTGAAACCGACTCACAATCGGTTGGAGTAGTTAATCGGTGCCAGTTGGAGATTCTCCGGCTGGCATCTCGATCAAACACGTGCTAAATCAATCGGGATGAGTCGACAAAGTCATGGGCACACACATGTGAAATTCTGGGTTTATGTTTTGGCAGAGTTGAGTGAGGAAGAAGGACTGTTCGGGTCGGGTCGGGTCGAGTTCACCTGTCCGACCCGGCAGTTCCGGTTCTGATTAATAATGCAAATTGGACCTTATTTCGACCAATTTTGTCAAATTAAACCTCAAAATTGTGTTCCCCAGCATGTTCCAAACCTAAACATACAATTTTCCCCAATTTTTATTATAATTGTGCCCAAAATTTCCTCAATTTTATATTCGGGTTAATAGGTTTTCATTCAATTTGAGATCTTAATGACCTGATTATGCAAAATTGATATCAAAATTGCATTACCCACCCCTGATTAACCCTATAAATGGTAATCTCACATTTCAGAAATTTCATTTTGGGCACAATTCTCAATTTAGGTTGAAAATTCTCAATTCTTAGTCAATTTTTTGGGAATTTTTTATTTGTATACCAAATTGTGAAATTGGACTGACCATTGTACAATTAAAGGCCCTAGGATCAATTGTTGTGAAGATATTATGACCTAAAAATGTATAGAAAAAATTTAATTTCATTTTTGGTTCAATTTGGGTTTAAGTTTGCCCAATTTTGGGAAAAACATACACCCAATTGAAATTTTCCAAAATTGACAGTGTATTTATGAAATTGGATTTTAAAGAAAATTATTGACTATTTTTATGGAGTTTTCTGATTCCATTTACTATTTCTCTTGATTTTCTTGCTTATTTTGACTAAAAAAATTCAGGAAAAATACAGAAAAAATGCTAAAAAAATTGTTTTTTTGGTTTCAAAATAGGTTTCTAGGCTTGGCCAAGATTCCTAGACCTAATTTCGAAATTTTTGAAAATATAACAAAAATGAGCTAAAAATTAGGTGTCAACATCAATATCCCGAAAGTGATCAGCTCCGGGCGAGACTTAGTAAAATGCCCAAATCAAGAAATAATATGCATTTATTGATTCTGGTACAAACTGTTTTATAATTCGAGGTGTAGTACAAATCTCCGTTCTATGATTGATGCAGCTGCAAGGGGAACTCTGAATAATAAAACACCAGAAGAAGCCTACAACTTATTAGAGGAGATGGCATCCAATAGTTATTAGTGGCCTACTGAGAGGATACCAGTGTGAAAAGCTAGCGGAGTTCATGAGGTGGATGTTTTCATGGCAATCGCTGCGTAAATTAAAGCACTCAACAAAAAGATAGATAATATGAGTGTTTCAGGCATGAAAATTCAGAATATGACATGCGATTTTTGTGGTGGAGGACATGTTAGCACAGAATGTCAGGTAGGTAACACTTTTGCTCAATCTAATGAAAATGCTAACTTTGTTGGGAATTTTAACAGATCACAGAATAATCCCTACTCCAACACGTACAATTCGGGATGGCGCAATCATCCAAATTTTTCATGGAATAATCAAAATGTGACAAGACTGCCATTGGGATTCAAACAACCAAAAGAGACAAAATCCAGTCTAGAAGATATAGTCACAAAACTTGCCAACACTATTCAGAACTTCATCAAGAGCACAGATGTAAGATTTCAGAACCAAGAGGCTTCAATCAGAAATCTGGATATGCAAGTGGGGTAGTTAGCAAGCATGATGTCTGGGAGACAATAGGGTTCTTTGCCTAGCAACACAGAGAAAAATCCAATTGAAAATGTAAAAGCTATAATCCTGAGAAGTGGTAAACAAATGGGTGAAGAAGATACCAAACAAGAGATTTCCAGAGACAAAGAAGAAGAGGTCAAGAAACAACCAAAGGAGATAGGCAAGA
Organism: Syzygium aqueum; assembly: GCA_031216185.1. Taxonomy (NCBI): domain Eukaryota; kingdom Viridiplantae; phylum Streptophyta; class Magnoliopsida; order Myrtales; family Myrtaceae; genus Syzygium; species Syzygium aqueum. Next base: position 19,569,512 of record CM062241.1, on the reverse strand, counting down.
GCAAACTTTTTCCAGATAATCCCAAGCCATACGTGCTGCCAGTTCCATTCCCTCAGCGACTTCAGCAGCACAAAATAGATAACCAATTTTCTAAATTTCTTGATGTTTTTAAAAAATTGCACATTAATATTCCTTTTACAGATGCTTTAGCGCAAATGTCTAGCTATGCAAAATTTTTGAAGGAGATTTTAGCAAACAAAAGAAAGCTAGAGGATTACGAAACTGTGAAGTTGAATGAGGAATGTTTAGCCATCCTACAAAATAAATTACCTCCGAAGTTAAAAGATCCAGGGAGTTTTACAATTCCTTGCACTATTAGAGATTCTTACTTTGAAAAAGCATTGTGTGATTTAGGTGCAAGTATTAATTTGATGCCTTTCTCTGTTTTCAGGAAATTAGGATTGGGTGAAGTAAAAGCAACTACAGTGTCGCTTCAACTGGCTGATCGATCAATTAAATATCCGAGAGGTATTGTGGAAGATGTATTGGTAAAAGTTAACAAGTTTATTTTTCCTGCAGATTTCATAGTTCTTGACATGGAGAAAGATTTTGAGGTACCCCTTATCTTAGGTTGTCCTTTTCTAGCAACAGGAAGAGCTCTTATTGATGTACAACAGGGGAAGTTGATTTTTAGAGTTCAAGATAATCTTGTTTCTTTCAATGTTTTTAAAGCAATGAAATATCCCTATGATGATAATTCTTGTTTTAGAGTTGAGACAGTTGACAAGTTGGTGAACAATGTTTTTCAAGAAAATATTTTTAAAGATCCACTTGAAGCATGTTTGGTTTAATGAAAAGACAGAGAAATTGAGAATGAGGAGATAATGGAGTATGTAAATCTCATGGAGGCAAATCCAACATATTCAAGGCATAAGGCAACAAAATTTGAGGAGTTGGGACAACACACAACAAAGCTTAAGCCATCAATTGAAGAGCCTCCTATTCTTGAACTCAAACCCTTACCTTCTCATTTGAAATATGCTTATTTAGATGGAGTTTCTTCTTTACCAGTAATTATATCTTCTTCTTTGACAGATTTGATAGAGGAGAAACTACTCAGATTGTTGAGAGAACATAAAGGTACAATTGGATGGAAAATAGCTGACATAAAAGGAATTAGTCCTTCAATTTGCATGCACAAAATTTTGATGGAGGAACAACATAAACCCACTATCCAACCTCAGAGGCGTTTGAACCCGAAAATGCAAGAAGTGGTGAAAGCTGAGGTAATTAAGTTACTTGATGCAGAGATCATCTATCCTATCTCTGATAGTTCCTGGGTAAGTCCTGTGCAAGTTGTGCCAAAGAAAGGAGGTATGACTATTCAGAAAAATGACAATAATGAATTGATTCCTACTAGGACAGTTACTGGATGGCGTGTGTGCATGGATTACAGAAAATTGAATGATGCCACTAGAAAAGATCATTTTCCTTTACCATTTATTGATCAGATGTTGGAAAGACTTGCAGGACATGAGTTTTATTGCTTTCTTGATGGATATTCAGGGTATAATCAGATTCCTATTGCACCGGAAGATCAAGAAAAAACTACTTTCACTTGTCCCTATGGTACTTTTGCTTTTAGAAGAATGCCCTTTGGTCTTTGTAATGCACTAGCTACTTTTTAGAGATGCATGATGCCTAGTTTTTTTGATATGGTTGAAAAATATATTGAGATTTTTATGGATGATTTTTCCGTTTTTGGCTCATCATTTGACTCTTGTTTAAATAATTTGGCTTTGGTCTTATAAAGATGTGAGGAGACTAATTTTGTTTTAAATTGGGAGAAGTGTCATTTTATGGTACATGAAGGAATAGTGCTCAGGCATAAGATTTCTAAAAATGGAATAGAAGTCGATTGAGCCAAAGTGGAGGTTATTGCAAAATTGCCTCCACCAACATCTGTGAAACTTGTCAGAGGATTTTTGGGGCATGCAGGATTCTACAGGCGGTTTATAAAAGATTTTTCAAAAATTGCTAGACCCCTATCTAATCTTTTGGTAAAAGATGCACTATTTAATTTTACTGATGAATGTGTGCAGGCTTTTAACACTTTAAAGGAGAAGTTAATATCAGCACCAATTATGGCAACACCAGAATGGGATTTACCTTTTGAGCTAATGTGTGATGCTAGCGATTCTATAGTGGGAGCTGTTTTGGGACAGAGGAAGAATGGAATTTTTCAAACCATTTACTATGCCAGTCGAACCTTGTCAGGTGCACAATTGAATTATTCAACAACAGAAAAGAAACTTTTGGCAGTAGTTTTTGCTTTTGATAAATTTCGTTCTTATTTAATTGGCTCAAAAGTTATAGTTTATTCTAACCACTCTGCTCTTAAGTATCTGCTTGAAAAGAAAGAATCAAAATCACGTTTAATCAGGTGGATTCTATTACTGTAAGAATTTGATTTGGAAATCAAAGATAAGAAGGGGACTGAAAATCTAGTTGCAAATCACTTGTCAAGAATTCCGAATTTAAAGGAAGAGGTCAGTCCAATTATGGAAGAGTTCCTTAATGAGAAAATTTTTTCCATCAAATCCACAAAAATTCCTTGGTATGCTGATTTTGTGAATTATTTAGTAAGTAATATTCTTCCTCCTGAATTGTCATATCAACAGAAGAAAAAATTCTTTTTTGATGTTAAAAATTATTTTTGGGAAGAACCTTTTCTTTTTAAGGTATGTGCAGACCAAGTCATAAGGAGATGTGTTCCAGACGAAGAAAAGGCAAATATTCTGCATCATTGTCATGACAAAGAGGCAGGTGGTCATTTTGGTGCCACCAAAACTGCAGCTAAGGTTTTATAATCTGGATTTTATTGGCCCACATTTTTTAAAGATGCTTACTCCTTTGTAGCTTCATGTGACCGATGTTAGAGAACTGAAAATATTTCTAGAAAAAATGAGATGCCTTTAACCAACATTATTATGTGTAAATTATTTGATATTTGGGGTATTGATTTCATGGGACCCTTTACATCTTCTTATGATAATTTATACATTTTAGTGGCTGTGAAGTATATGTCTAAGTGAGTAGAAGCTGTAGCATTGCCAAAAAACGATGCTAAGGCTGTTGTCAAATTCTTGAAGAAAAATATTTTTACGCGATTTGGCACTCCTAGGGCAATCATAAGTGATAGGGGGACACACTTTTGCAACAAACAGTTTGAAGCACTTTTGAGTAAGTATGGAGTCACACATAAGGTTGCAACCCCTTATCATCCTCAGACTAGTGGTCAAGTAGAGGTTCAAATAGGGAAATCAAGAGAATTTTAGAAAAAACAGTGAATGCCTCTAGGAAAGATTGGTCAATGAAACTGGATGATGCACTTTGGGCCTATAGGACAGCATTCAAAACCCCAATTGGGATGTCTCCTTTTAAGCTAGTGTTTGGGAAGGCTTGTCATCTACCGGTGGAATTAGAGCACAAAGCATATTGGGCATTGAAATTTCTGAATTTTGACATGCAGTCTGCAGGTGAAAGAAGATTGTTGCAACTAAATGAATTGGAGGAATTTCGCAATGAGGCCTATGAAAATGCTAAGATGTACAAGGAGCGTACCAAAAGATGGCATGATAAACACATATTTAGAAGAGAGTTCGAAATTAGTCAAAAAGTTTTACTTTATAACTCTCGTCTTAAACTTTTTCCAGGAAAGTTACGTTCTCGATGGTCTGGTCCTTATACAGTCACATAGGTATTTCCATACGGAGCAGTTGAAGTTGCACATGATACCGAAGGTACATTTAAGGTGAACGGTCAACGTTTGAAGCCCTACTTCGAAGGTGGTTACAACAAGCAGAAGACCACTATTGAACTTCATCCTCTAGAATAGCAACATCTGAGATAGTTTGGCTGAAAACTATAAAGCAAGCGCTTCTTGGAAGGCAACCCAAGCATTTTTATTATGTTTCTTCATTATTTTTTACGTTCATTTTAAAAAAACATAATTAATAATTTTTATCTAGGTTAATTTTCTTTCTTGAAGGATCACCTTTTTAGAGTTTAGTCATCAAGACCATCCATGGACACATCCTACAGCAAGGGTAGTTTTCTTGTTCCTATTTTTCTTTTGTTTATTTTGTTTTTCGCATTGAGGACAATGCTTCATTCAAGTTTGGGGGGAGACAAAATTTTTGCTCAATTTTTTTTGCTAAATCCGAATTTGTCTTTTTTGTTGCATTCCTTGTTGTGAATTTTTGCGATTCTTAGGAAAATTTAAATTTTGTTCAAACTTGCGAATGATTGTTGACACCTAAATTTTGGCACGACATTCAGTGTAATTTGCATAGAAAATTAGGGATTAAATTTTTAACCCCTAAACAAAAATATTTAAATTGCATAACATATAGTTTAGGTTCATTTAGATTTAATTGCATTATTGCATCGGATTGGCGATGGCGAGCGAGCTTAAAATTTATCCAACAAAAAACGGGACGCTCGGGAATGCAAGGGCCCGGAATTTCAAAACGACGGGGCTCGAGTTGTTTTAATTTGGGCTTAATTTAGTAATGTTGAGTTTAATTAATTCAGCACATTTAATTTAATTAGAGCCCAAGCCCAAGTTTAAGCCCATTAGGACATTAAGCCCATTTAATTTGACCTAGGTTAGAACTATATAAGTATATTTTAGGTCAAAATTTAGGGAGGACGTCACAATTTTGCAGATCTGAAATTAGAGTGAGAGTGAGAGAAAGAGAAGGAAGACCGACGAGCCACCATCGCCACGTCGGCGTCCCGCCGCGCCTCCTCCACGCTGTGCCGCTGCTCGCTGGTGAAGCTGCGCCACACACCGCCCCTCGTTGCGCCGTGATCGTCCCGGACAGCCACCACCTTCCCACGTCGCCGCTGCTCACGCTGCTGGCTTCCTTTGGCGTTAATCACCAAAGTTAGATCCCCCAGCAAGGTCCACTGAAGCAGTTCAAGTCCACCGTTGTTCCAGTCAACCGAACAGCCCCCCTACACGACGTCCTGTGCTTCCGCTGTTTCCTTCTTCGGTTTCTGCTTCCTCTGGCGTCAACGTGGGCTGCTGCTGCTTCCTTCGATTCGTCACCAACGCTGCCCTGCACAGTCCACTTTATTCAGTCAACCGAGAAGCCTTGAAGAGGAGTCCACGGCACGTTGAAGACCACAGCCCATGCAGAAAGCGTGGACACACATTCAAAGACAAGAAGAGAAAAGCCAAAAGGAAAAAAGTCAAAGGTGGGGGAGGTGCCATGCATAATAGACACAACACGCGTCCGGAGAGAAGATAAAGCCGTTTCTGTGGCTTCCCTCGAGGATCTTCGTCGTCCAGCCTTACGATCGTTGCTGTGCTTCTCCTTCTTGCTTACGTTGCTGCTGCTTCTCACGGGCGTGGTCAGCTTCCAACGAGTCAAGCAGCTTCGACGATTTCCCTGCAAACAACTGCTTTTGGTCGCAACACAGCTTCACTCCCCAACGTGGACTCCACTGATCGAGAACAAGCCGGACAACGTCCTGCGTTGAGACCCACCTTGCACCAACGTTGCTGCTTCCTTCACAGCGTTTGAGGACCTCACCGTTGCTGTTGACCGCTGCACACGCCACAACACAGCCGCTGTTCGAGGACCGGCGGAGTCACCGAGCCTGCCGTCGTGCCGTTCCCGACGCCGGCCACCCGTCGTCTTCGACGCCCACACCGCCGTTGTCCTCGACGCCGCCGTTCCCGGAGACGTCGCGTTGATATTGCGCATGAGCCACCGTTCCCGACGTCGCCGTTGCCGTTGTCCGATCCCGATCCGCAAGCCCGAGCTCGATCCCGATTGATTCGAATTTGGAAATATTTTCAAATTAGGTAACGATCATTATCCGGTAAATTTTCAGAATATTTCAATTTCCTATTTTGAATTTTTGGAATATTGCATGATTATCACGTTGGTAATTAGATATCTTAGGATAATGTTTGATTTATCCGCGATATTTTTCAAATATTCAAATTAGGAAAATTTCCTAATTTAGCAATGTATTTGGACGTCTATCCGACCTTATCCCTAAGGTACGATACGCGGCGGTACGGAAAATCATTATCCTATTCATAACCACTTGAATACGATAATGATTTTGATTCGCTTTCCAAATTTGAATGATCGACTATCCGTTAATATCTATAACCCTATAGATATGGCCGATAATTCGATTTTTGTGCCTAATCTGAGTTTGAAATGAATTTGGTGGATCGCGTGGTCGATTTGAATGTGGTTGTTATCCGTATTTATTTGATTATCTTTCCTTTTCAAATAAAACAGAAAATTCAAAAAATATTAGCTAGATTTAAATTAGAGTTTTGCATGTCTAGGATTTTTGAATATATCCCGAAGGATGAGATAAGTATTTAATTTAAATTGGGACTTAAGGTGGCATGTTTCCTAATTTAAATTAGGTATTGTTTTAATCCTAATGGATTTTTCACGTTATTTTATTATTCCGAATTTTCATAAAAAAACCCCAAAAAATGGTTAATTGTTTCATGTTTTTTTTAGGATAGATTGCATTTTAATTTCAGCAATTAATAATTCCGAATTTTGCCAAAAATCCCAAAAAGAAATCATGTTAGGATAGGTTAAGCCATCTTAGATTGCATGTTAATTTAGGCATTTTTACTATTCCGAATTTTAATAGAAAATACCAAAAAGAGAAGTCATCTTAGATTGCATGTTATTTTAGGCATTTTCATTAATTCCGAATTTCAATGAGAAAATACCAAAAAATATGTCATTGCACGTCATTAGAATTAGGTCACGTCGTCGCGTGTCATGTAGTTTGCATGCTAGGTTGCATTAATTCGCTTGTCATATTTTTGCACGTCATTGTATATAGGTTAGATTTCATTTAATAAAGTGAAAATAAAAAAAAAGAAATTGAGTGAATGCCTTGTTAATTAGAAATCATATTAGGATTGTCTGTATGATTTTTCGCTAACAACACAGATGCTTGCTGGATTCGAGGTAAGTTGTTCTCCTAAGCTTGCAATTTATTTAATGCTTTGATTATTGGGTGTTAAATTGGTGGTTTGCGCACCCGCATAAACACCTCACATGTTAGTGACATAAGTTAAAATGGATCCAAACTGCCTGCCAAAATATTTTTGAAATGAAAAGGTACCGAAAGGGCGTTAGACTAGATCTAGCGTAACCAAGTCCCCGGGCTTAGAATCTCTGGTTCGTAGGAATAAAACATATCTCCCTATGTTTTATTTAGGTTTCTAATCAGCCTACCGTAAAATGATTAGTGGCGACTCCAAGCATGAAAACATTTGCATGTTAAGAACTTAAACCCTAAGTTGCGAATTGGTAGGGCTTGGGAGGGCCCGAGTTAAGTTCAATCTTAATAATCCATTAGCCCGAAAAAATGAGATAAAATTTTTTAGGGTCGCGACAGCTTGGCGACTCCACTGGGGACTTGAGTTAAAACTCTTAGTGGACTTAGGCCAATTTTTCATTTCAAAAATAATTTTTGTTTGGCAGCGAGGATCCCAGGTACGTCCCTAACATTTAAGGTGTTAAATGTTCTTGCAATATGGGAGGTATAAGGGGAGGCGTGATTGTTAACCCTTGTTTTGCAGGGATGTGTTTGGATGTATGGTTTAATTTATGCACGAAGCGCTGTTTGATATAACCTGCTGTGCATGCCTTGCATTTGCACTACACCACACACAACCTGTGATCGGACCTGGGTCACACCCATAGTTCTAAGATGGTATTTAGATGGTTCTTTAACCTTGGCGGTAAGACCTCGCTAAAGGTTATCCCATTTGGATCCCGAAAATTTTCCAAAAAATGGCTCAAGGATCGTCCTCGTGCACGTGAGGCTACTGCACGTGGAGGTTCCCCTTGTCGACCGAACCAAGCCGAAGTGATTGGACCCGACTAGTCATGACTACTGTATACGAGGCTGCGACTAGTCATGATGAATGTACGCGAGGCTGCGACGTGTCGTTCCGTCCATCATTTCATTTTGCAAAGCCATTAGGGTAGATAGCTTAAGGTTCGAACCTCACATTTCATGCGCATGTCTATGTGATTTCCATTACCCTACCCGGTGCAGTAAGTGTTCTGAACCTTGATCTTGCAATTTAATTACTTTTTCGTACATGTGGTCGGTCCATGATAGGTCTAAGTCGATCGTAATTTTTGAAAGTAAAAATCATTGAATTCTTTTCAAAGTGAAAGAAAAAGAAAAAAATAAAGCTTTGAAAAGAGATTATTTTCAATTCTTATTATTATTTTCCTAGGTCTATCATAAGTCATTATTTCCTAAGAAATGTGCCATCATTTTCACAAAATACATGGAATAATGAAAAATGTCATGGAAAATGGGAATAAAAAAGGACGATTAGACTGAGTCATGGACCGATTGTTTTGATGACGCATACTTACCGTGCCCTATTTTTGAAATTAGGTAACTACGGACCGATCACGTTCCCCTATTCGCACACGGTCAAGAGCTAGAATGGCCGATCAAACTGAGTTACAGGAGCGCGTTGACGGTATGCAGGACCAGATCAAGCAACTTGCCGTCGCAATGCAACAAATGACCGCTGAAATCAAGGCTCTTCGGTCGATCCTTGTTCCAGCACCCCTTGAAGCATCAGTCCCGAAGCATACAGGTGCAAAGAATGTTGACGTCGAGGAAGATGATGATATGCCTGAGTTAGAAGATGACCCCGTCCAGATCGTCGTCAACAAACCCAAGTCTGATGAACGAGTCAATAAGCTAGAAGAGAGAGTTAAACAGCTGGAGGGTTCCCAGGATTCGCCCTCGATCGATCTGTCCCTGTACTCGCAGATCAAGATCTCGAAGAAATTCAAAATGCCGAGTTTTGACAAGTACAATGGCACCACATGTCCAAAAGCTCACCTGCAGTTGTACCACGTACAAATGACCTCCTACGTTGATAACAAGCTTCTGATGATCCATGCATTCCAAGCAAGCTTGACTGGCCCTGCTCTGCACTGGTACCTCATGAAAAAGATCAATAGCCTCAAAACCTGGAAGGAAGCTAGTGAGGCGTTCCTGAAGCAATACCGGTTCATAACAGACATCACTCCTACCCGTGATGATCTCGAGCGTGCTCAAATGAAGAAGACCGAGTCTTTCAAAGACTATGCCATCAGATGGAGGAATATAGCCGCTCAGGTCGTCTCGGAACCTATAGACAGTGAGCTGAAAAGGATGTTCGTGAAAACTCTCCCGTTCGAGTACCGTAATCGAATGGTCACCATTCCGGCTGATAACTTCAATCAGCTCATCCCCATAGGCGAGCAGATCGAGATAGGGCTGAAAGATGGGTGGTTTGCGGAGCCCTCCTCGTCAACCAAGAGATTCAATGCAAGAAAGGAGAAAGAACCGGCTGCAGAAGTGAATGTGGCTTATAACCAACCGAGCCGGCGAAATACTAATCCTCCCCCGGCAATTCAGGTGGCTGAAGCTCAGCAGCAAAACACGGGTCTTCAACCTTTTCAGAGGAGGAACAATAGGAGGCAATTCACCCCCCTCCCCGGATCGTTATCTCAAGTATTGGCAGTGCTCCGGAAGAAAGGTTTACTCACCACCGAGCCAAAGCGGCCCAATCCTGAGCAGTTCCGTAACTTCGACCCGTCGAAAAAATGCGATTATCATATGGGTGAGCTCGGACACTCGACCGATGATTGTTTAGCCCTCAAACACCGAATCCAGAACCTCCTGGACACGAAGGCTTTCTCATTCCAGTCCGCCAAGCCGAATGTTCAGAGTAACCCGCTCCCTGATCACGCGGGCAATGTGAATGCCATATTTTGTTTCGATGCTGGTCGAATAAAAAACGTTAAGGTGTACACCGCTGAGGTCTATGGTGAATTGGTGAAAGCCGGGTACTACCCGAGTAATGAGACCCTTCCCCTGGCTGTCATGAAAGAAAGAATCTCGAAGATGGTGGAAGCTAAGATGATTGTCTATGCTGACCACACTGGCATCGTATCTACTATCTCCGAGGTCGTCATTAACTGGGACGAGGAGTTCGCCACATTAAATGCCGGGAAGGATAAGCTCGATCCTTTGCCCGAGGACATGCCTCCGCTCGAAGACGCGACTGATGACGAGGAGATCGTAATAAACACCCCCGCAGCTGATGAAGGGATAGTGATCGAGATTCCTCAACCTTATGAGTATTCCGACGATAAGGCAGTCCCTTGGTCCTACAGTCTTGACGTCGACTTAGTCACCAGATCCGGACGCGCCTATGGCCAAGCAAATGCTCAACCTGCAAAGCCTATCACCGATGAGGAAGCTAAGGAATTCCTGGCTGTAATTAAAGCCAGTGAGTACAACATTGTCGAGCAACTGCGTAAGATGCCTGCGCAAATCTCTTTGCTCGAACTACTCCAGACGTCTGTCAAGCATTAAAAGGCCCTGATGAGGGTGTTAAGTGAAGTCCATGTGCCTGAGACGATTGATCATGAGAGACTGGAAGAGTTCGTGGGTTCTATACTCCTCAAAGACCTCATAGCCTTTTCGGATGAGGAATTCCCTCTAGAAGGCAGAGGACATACCAAGGCCCTGTACATTTCTGTCAAATACAAGGCCTCGCACTTAGCTCGGGTACTCATTGACAATGGTTCAGCCTTGAACATCTGTCCTTTGGCGACGTTACACCGCCTCAAGATTGATCCGTCTAGAATTAATTCTGCAAAGACCTCCGTGCGAGCTTTTGACGGGACAAAGAAGGAAGTTATGGGAGAAATCCCTCTCGACATACAGATTGGGCCGACGATGTTCAATGTCCTATTCCAGGTTATGGACATTCCCACTGCATTCAACTTTCTGCTTGGTCGCCCGTGGATTCATACTGCTGGAGCTGTCCCGTCCAGTCTGCATCAAAAGGTGAAGTTCGTGGTAGAAAGGAAGTTAGTCACTGTCCATGGCGAAGAAGAGCACCCAATCTATCATGCCACGGCTATCCCTTATGTTGAGCCGGACTGCAAAATTGAATCGAGCTATCAGTCGCTCGAACTCGTATCGACCATTCATGCGTCTAGAGGATCATCGCCGCCAGTCCCTGAGGTGTCGAATGCTGCTGTCATGGTCGGAAGAGTAATGGTGTCCCATGGCTTTATTCCAGGCGAAGGCCTTGGCAGGGATGGTCAAGGTATCCGCCGACCGGTCGAAGTCTCTCAAAGACCCCGCGCTTCTGGATTGGGGTATCAAGGGCCAACTGCACCAAATAATGAGAGACGTGGATATAGTCGAGGTCGAGGTCAGCAAACCGAGCAGAACGGACAGCGATCCAATCAAGGGTCGAATAATGAAGAGCCTGCGCGTGGTAGGATGCCTCCACATATCCGCACCACGTTTCCGGGTCCTGCGAGGATGATGCACGAAGAGAAGGAAGTGATCGACACGCTGGGGCAACCAAGTGGCAAGTTTGATTACTATGTGAAGTACTCAGCGCTCCCAAGCTTTTATTCGGATTCCCGCGACATTGTCCCTGACGGATGGGGAGGTATGGACGATCCAACGCCTCTAAAGACAGAAGACCCCGACGATGCGATAGAGGGAATCATTACCCTGTTCGACGACGTCTTCATTGGAGCTATCGAAGAAGGACCGTTAGAGGGAATGGGCACAGGCCCACAAGAGTAAAACTTTTCCTTTTCCGCATACTCCCTTGCGTGGGAATTTTTGTTGCTTTTTAGGATTTGCCCCGTTTCGGGTGCTACTTTCTATTTCCATTTCTAGGTTTTGATGGTTGCAATTTTCATTCCAATAAATGTAATTCATTTCGAGATAATCAATGAAATTACAAGTTATTTTCAGTTTTTGAGGGCATGTTGGGGTATATCAAACCAGCCCGGTGATGATATCCAACCGATAAAAGAAAATATAGTTCAAGGAGAATTATGAGGCTTGGGCTTCTTCATGCTTCCTCGTGTTAAAACCTTTTCCAAATGAATTTCGGAAAAATACAAAAAAATTAATTACAAAAAAATTTTACAAAAATGCAATGTTTAGCCCTGTTTGTCCTTTTGAATCCCCTACTTTATGTTTCAGAGGCAATCCTGTGACACGTGAGGGTATGGGAACGGTCCAGTCTGACGAATTATACGCCGCCGAGCCTGATCCCAATGATGCCGGCGAACTCGATGATTCCTTTGATATTTAGCATGATCTAGAACGGCATGAAAAGCCCAAAGTCCTCACATCAGACCAGACTGTCATCGTCAATCTCAGTAATTCTGGAGAAACCAAGGAGGTGAGGATAGGGGCAACCCTTCCCGTAGGTGAAGCCAAACGCCTGGTCCAATTGCTGAAGGATTACTAGGATATCTTTGCCTGGTCGTATGCCGATATGCCAGGATTAGACCCTTCTATTGTGGAGCATGGCTTGCCTACTAATCCCGGCATGCCACCAAAGAAACAGAGGTTACGGAGAACCAAACCTGAGCTTTCAAAGAAAATAGAAGAGGAGGTCACGAAGCTCTTGAAAGTGGGATTCATTGAGGTCACCCAATACCCTACCTGGGTGGCCAATATCGTGCCAGTCATAAAGAAAGATGGCCGAGTTCAGGTTTGCATCGACTATCGCGACCTGAACAAGGCTAGCCCTAAGGACGACTTCCCATTACCGCACATAGACGTTCTGGTAGACAGTACTGCTGGGTTTGAACTATTCTCTTTCATGGATGGTTTCTCGGGTTATAATCAGATAAGAATGAAGGATGCCGATAAGGAGAAGACAGCGTTCATCACCCCGTGGGGGACATTTCACTATAAGGTCATGCCCTTCGGCCTTAAGAATGCTGGGGCAACATATCAACGGGCGATGGTAACTCTTTTCCATGATATGATGCATAAAAAGATTGAGATCTATGTCGATGACATGATTGCCAAGTCTCAACCCGGAGAGAGTCATGTTGATACCCTGAAGAAGTTGTTCGACCGACTTCGTGAATTTAAGCTCCGTCTCAACCCAGCCAAGTGCATATTCGGGGTAACGTCGGGCAAACTACTTGGGTTCATAGTAAGCAGTAAGGGCATTGAAATCGATCCTTCCAAAGTGAAGGCCATATGTGAGCTGCAACCCCCATCGACCGTGAAAGAAGTACGGAGCCTCCTGGGCAGATTGAACTACATAGCCCGTTTCATTTCCCAGCTCTCCGAAACTGTTAAACCGTTTTTCAAACTTCTAAAGAAGAATGCTCAAGTCGAGTGGGACGATAATTGCCGGGAAGCGTTTAATGAATTGAAGTAGTACTTGATGAAACCACCAGTGCTAGTCCCGCCAGTGCCGGGGCAGCCTTTGATCCTCTATCTCACGATTCATAGCGAATCCCTGGGAGCGATGTTAGCCCAGAAAAGTTCTGAAGATGGAAAGGAGCGAGCCATTTATTACTTGAGTAAGAAGTTTACCGTCTCAGAATTGAACTATCCTGAAGCCGAAAAGACTTGCGCTGCGCTAGTATGGGTGCTCCATAGGCTGAGACAGTATACGCTGCATCACCAGACTCTCCTGGTGATTGAGAATGATCCCATCAAGTACTTACTTGATCAACCGGCTTTGGTAGGGAAGTTAGCCAAATGGCAGATTCTAATTTCAGAATTTGATGTCCAGATGGTGCCACAGAAGTCAATTAAAGGCCGAGTAATTGCCGATGTGTTAGCCGAGAATCCTGGAGTCTCGAATGATGATGCATATTCCCCAGAAGATCGCATTCTGATAATAAAAGAAGACGCGTGGACCATGTTCTTCGATGGAGCCGTGAACTTGACTGGCTCTGGCATCGGGGCAGTCTTAATATCCCCATATGGGCAACATTATCCAGTGGCAGCAAAGTTGGTGTTCCCGTGTGTCGCGACCTACCCCTCGAGGGCCGAACTCGATAAGGCGGGTTTAGAGATAAGTGTTCATGAAATGGTTCATATGGCATATCATAAAAATGACTTTAGTGAAGCATAAATCTTTTGGTTGTCCATATGGTCCATTGATCATGAACGTGGATTTTCCCTAAATCCATATCTCGCGTGACAGCGGATCGATTTTATCTTTTTTAGGAGTCGCCACTAGCCTAAGTCGGGGGTCGGCTAGAATACCCAACCGAAACGCGGGAATTTCGTTTCGGTTTCCACGAAAACCAGAGATCAAAGGTTCGGGGACTAGCTTACGTTAATATTTCTATTAACGCCCTTTCGGTACCGCTAAACTTAACATGGTTGTTATCTAAGTTGTCATGCACTTGTTCTTTACCATTTTCATGTTTAAAGCCTTAGTCCACTAGGTGATCATGCATCTTGTTTTTGTATTTTCATTTATGATTCTAAACTAATCTTATCTTAATCTAGAAAAAGAAAGAAACAATCAATTGTATTGAAAAACAATTCGTAAAGTAAACACTCAAAGTATTGAAAAGACGAGCTAATTCTAAGTGCGAGAAAGTAAAAACCCGCAACTCGTCGGGTGTTTATGACAACACAAATTGAAAACCCGAGACATGATCGGGGATGAATGAATTGAATACAAATTGAAACCGGATCGGACATCGGTTTATTGCCATCATTCAATGAATACAAATTGAAACCGGATTGGACATCGGTTAATCATCTTGGCCTTTTACCATTTGGATTATCTCCCCATGGACCGCCTCTCGGGTGTCGGCATTTACATTCATAACATGCATTCATGACAAACAATGCACAAAGGAACAACCAAAGAAAAACAATGATGCAAACAATTCACTAATTAAACACGGGCCTCGGGATCGGCCTTTGTTTCTCATGCGTTTCGATTCACTACCCACCTAATCATCTAACATTATTTGATTAATGGTTAATGATAATGGGCTACCATTTGCATTCGCAAAACAGCAACTCATATCAATTAACCCCTAAAGTCGGGTTCTAAATGATCATAATGGGCTACCCGCCGAACATGCACCGGGCCTAACATTCATTTAACAAACACATGCATAGCAATGGAATGAGCATGCATTCAGGCCCATGGGCCTTATTTCGAAGCCCATCAAACAATAAGAAGTGGGCTTCATAAGAAGACCACTTATTCAATTTTACCTAATTCGGATTGCTTCTGTTTAGATGTGATTAACTACCCTAATTATGTCCAAATGAAGTGATTCAGGTGTCATTTGAAAGCTTATAATATGAGGAACAAAAGTCAAGAAGATCATTTTTTCTAAATCCTCACCGATTTTCACGAAAATGATAAATTTACCCTTGGTGACAGGCTGGACCTGGTTCTGTTATGGATTTCAAAATAATGGCGGGAAAAATAACAAACTTTTTCAAAACCGCGTGAAAATTTTTAGGCAGTTGGGATTCTCCGTGTGCAACAAATTTCATGTTTTGAGTTTTTGCTAAAAAGCCCTCCAAATTTTTATAACATTCAATTTTCGTGAAGGACTCAATTGCAAATCAAAGACCCCAATGAACAACTTTGTAATTTTGATTTTTTACAAAAAAAGACTCTAACTTTATCAAATTCGGAAAAACATCTTTTGGATTCAAAAGGAATGAAAATCAGATCTGAACACAGATACTGATTCGGTCATAAAAATTCCTTTTCAAAATTCAAATGAACTCCGATTTTGATGAAATTAGTATCAATGGAAAGATCTAGATCTCAGTGTGAACTTTCGTGAAGAACACTTTTTCATATTTTGAACACACGAATTTATGAAAATCGAAGAACACACGAAGGTCAGTCAGAAACTAGTCTGTCACCCGATTCATGCATAGATGACGATGCAGATCGTACCATGATAACATGCTTGAAATTTTATGAAAATTTTATGATGAATAGATTGGAATGTGTTTTACAACTTTCATGAAGAAAGTATTTTCAAAAAATGATCATAGAAAATCGGAAAAATTGCATAACAGAATATCGTCGATCAGAACATCATCAGAACTGACTTGAACATTATTTTCCAGATTCTGATCCTAGGTTTCGAAGTAGTTTTAACATAGCAAATCAAGTCCGATTGAAGCATGTAATATATCAAATCGAAGCTCAAGACGTGTTCTACGATTCTCTAGTTCATCACTTCGTAAGATTTCGACACTAATGAGCTCAAATCGGCATCTCAAACATGCAGGTATTCCTGGATACGAATTCACAGAATCACAACTAAGTGCACTTACCTTGTTTAACGATGCTCCGACGCGTGATCGAGCGATCCGGTCTCCGTATTCAGATCAAGAACAGCACGGAGAAGTCTCGGAACGCTCAGCCAACCTATGAGAGGAGATTGTACAAAGTATGGTGAGAATAGATTCGTTTCCGCACTAATGGACTAATCAACAGAAAATCAAGTCGAGAGGTGTGATCCGGCGGCTGTTCAACGACGAGCCAGCCACCACAGCGACGTGAAGACGCCGGAAAACGTCTCTGGAAGTTCTGGATTGTGGAAGGGAACGCCGGTTAGCCGGTTCAGCCGCTTGAACCGGCTAATTGAATCACCGGCAGCAACGCCGGTGATGCTGCTATGGAGGAAAGCTCGCTGGAATGTGGAGCTCTGGCCACCAGCAAGCTCGGCTGGCCTTGCGACGGGCTTCGTGACACCGTGGGGGACGACGGTGTGGCGGTGATCCGTCGGAAAATAGCCGGCAATGAGGTGAGATGGCCGGCGACCGAGAGAGAGAACGAGAGAGAGAGATCGTGAGTTGTTTTGAGAGAGAAGAGAAAGAGAGAGAGCTCGTGAGTTTAGGGAGAGGGAGAGAAAGAGAGAGAGAGAAAGAGGAGAGAGAAATCAGATCTGAAAAATGAGAGTCCCCCCCATTTTGGAGGGAAAAAACCCTATATATTTCCCTCAATTTTGTATTTTAACCCCCAAATTAATCAAATGGCCCAAAATACATCCTTAATGATTAAAAAAATTCATTAAAAGCTAAGGATTGGTGACATGGCATCATGGATGAACATGATCAATTCTAAATGAATGACCATGATTGATTTGCTTATCCCCTAATTAATTTGCTTAATCCTTAATGAAGGGTATTTTGGTAATTTTCACTTAGGGGCATTTTCGTAATTTTCAATTACGGGCATTTTTGTCCTTTTTGGGCTCAAAAGGAAGTGGCCAACCTTGATTAGTCGGCGTGGATCGTCGATCGCCGGATTTTCAACCAGAAAGTGGCCAGTCCGATCGAATCGGTTCATTTCGAATCAAACCGGGTTGAGCCGGTTAGCCCCGAATTTGGCCTGATTGAACCAGTTCAATTCTTGTTTCCATTTGTACGATTTGATTCTATCATGATTAATTGACCCTATTAATATCGAATTCAATCAAATTGGATTGAACCGATTTGAAATTCATGCACAAATTGATTCAATTTAACTTGATCAACTCAATTGTTCTTGAATTTGGGCAATTGCATGGCTAAGCTAGACTAACAAATTTAATTGAAGTTCAATTAGCCAAATTGAGTCTCAATTCATCAAATTGAATATTAGTCTAGAGTGGGTCAAGTTGAATTGCACTAATTAGACCAATTACCCTTAGACTTCTTAATCATTGGATCACTAAATTGATCAAATTGACTTGAATTCATGTGAATCTTCCAAAATTGATTTTGAATTTGGATTTCATATAAGAAATTAAGCTCATTCGTGCCTCAATTGCGCAAATCATGAAGAATCGATCCAAATCACTGATTAGGGCCAAAATTGGGGGTTTTTGTGTTTGGCTTGGAATTACAAAATTGGTTCCAAAATTGAATATAAGATGACCTCTAGATCAAATGTCGTGAAGAAAACTAACCTAAAAAATGACTAGAAATGAAGTAATTTCATTTTTGGCCGATTTGAATCAAATTCCACAAATTGGGAAAAAGTCGATTCTAAATCGATTTTTGTAAAATTTCAAATGCCAAAGGTAAATTGAATGTAAAATAAGATGATTTTTGGATTTTTGTATTTTTCAATTTTTTTGGTCAAAGGTTTGACCAAAAGTCAAACCCTAGTTGACTTTTCACTAGGAGCTTGATTTTATGATCAAATCTTTGAATTTTTATGAAATTTCCACTTCTAAAGTGAAATTAAACTTGAAAGGAATCTTTTTATGCGAAAAGCCCCAATTTGATCCAGGGTTGACTTTTGGTCAAAGGGTTGACCAAAAAGTCAACTCGAAAGTCAACCGTTTGACTTTTCGGGTTTTTGCAAGAAATGAATAGAAAATTATCTACAGAAGCTAGGCCAACAGACAGAATTAAAAAAAACGACACTTTTTATTCAAGAAATGGGTTCCGTCGCGATCAGAAACCATAATCTCGAATTTTCTATTTTTAATGATGCATCGACAAAAAATTAGGTGTCAACACCGTGTACCAACAATATAGCCGAATATGAAGCTTGTATTCTCGGACTTCAGGCCGCAGTAGAAATGGGGATATCCAAGTTGAAGGTATTTGGTGATTCCGCTCTGATTATTCTCCAAACTGTAGGAGAATGGAAGACGAGAGACACCAAGCTAGTGCCGTATCATGAATACCTCGAAGAAATCATAAAGGAATTCGAAGACATTTCCTTCGAGTATTTATCGAGATCCCACAATCAGTTCGCTAATGCACTAGCTACGCTATCTTCCATGCTGCAAGTGACCGGAGGAGTAGAGGTAGAACCCTTGAAAATCATAGTCTTAACGAAACCGGCTTACTGTATGGCGGTGATGGGAGAACCTGATGAAAAGCCATGGTATTACGATATCATGAACTACATCCAGAGACAAGAATTTCCTGAAGGAAGCACTCCAACTGACAGGAAGTACATAATGAAAATGGCTTCGAAATTCTTCGTCAGTGGTGAAAAGTTGTACAAGAGATCCTATGACTCAATTCTGTTGAGGTGTGTAGACGCAGCTGAAGCTACCAGAATCATGGAGGAAATACATGAGGGGGTATGTGGTCCGCACATGAATGGCCACATGTTAGCCAAGAAGATCATGAGGTTGGGCTATTATTGGCTCAGTCTTGAAAGCGACTGTATCCAACATATTCGGAAATGCCATCGCTGTCAGGTCCACGGAGATAAGATAAATGTTCCCCCCATGGAATTACATCAGTTATCCGAGCCATGGCCTTTTTCAATGTGGGACATCGATGTGATTGGCCCAATCAATCCCAAGGCGTCTTATGCAAATGTCACAGTGAAAAATGTTGTAAGGTTCATCAAGCGGGACATAATTGCTCGTTATGGTGTCCCCGAGGCTATTATCACCGATAATGGGACGAATTTGAACAACAAGTTCATGGACCAGTTGTTTAATGAGTTCAAGATTCGGCATCTGAATTCGTCTCCCTATCGTCCACAGATGAATGGAGCAGTCGAAGCCGCTAACAAGAATATCAAGAAAATCCTGGCCAAAACGGTTGAGAACTATCGTGACTGGCACGAAAGATTACCATTCGCACTAATGGCGTATCGGACTTCCATCCGAACCTCTGTCGGTGCGACCCCTTTTTCGTTGGTGTATGGCATGGAAGCAGTTCTACCTATCGAAGTGGAGATCCCTTCTCTGCGAGTTTTATCCCAAGTGGAGTTGTCTGAAGATGAATGGATGCGACAGAGACACGAGCAGCTGAACCTGATTGATGAAAAGCGCCTGAGAGCCATTTATCACGGTCAAACCTATCAGCAGAGGATAGCCAGATCTTTCAACCAAAAGGTGCGTCCGAGACACTTTGAGGTAAATGATCTAGTCCTAAGGAAGGTGCTGCCAATTTTCCCCGTTCCCGGAGGTAAATTCGCTCCAAACTACATCGGTCCGTATGTGGTTAAGAAAGTGCTTCCAGGAGGTGCCCTAATTCTTGCAGAAATGGATGGTCGTGAATTTTCCAATCCTGTTAATTCCGATGCTGTAAAGATGTATTATCCATGATAAAACCTGTCATTTTGCAGCAAAAGTTTTCCAGTGTTTGGTTTTATATTCTGAATTGCAAACATTTCATTGATGAATAAATGAATTCAATCAATTTTGAGATGAAATATATGCATTGGCTTTAATTTCTGCATGATTATTTTGTCAATTAGTATTATTGATCTCGAAAGGGAAGTTTATTCAGACAATTTGATAACTCATGTGGAATGACTTGAACGTGTCGAATGAGGTACATCGGGACGATGAAAGGTAAGCCCTATCCTATACACAGTCCCATGCAAAAATCCCCAGTGAGTTGAGTAGAAAAAGTGAAAAAAATCCCCAGTGAGTTGAGTGAAAAATTCCATGCCTGCAAGGTAAAGAGTTCTCTCGCAAAAGGTACGGCGACCGAAATGACGAGTGGCATTTCATTTCTCTATCCCAAACAATACAGGTTATTCCTTGTTCAACCTTTTTGAGCCTAAACATTTGGAGAAATTCATTCAAATTACCCCTGTCAAGAACCACCTCACGTCGGGGCAAACTGGAGGTAAATCAATATCATAAGGTGAAAAATGTGTAGAAATTTTCTTGCTCTCACTTGCATCAATCTTCGAGTGTTGCTTTTTCAGATGAATTCACGCGAAGTTCAAGTGCCTTAGGATGATGAAGAGCATTTCATTCTCTATCATACACACATTTTACCCTTTTGCTAAGCCCAATTGAGCCTACAAATTCATTTCTTAAACCCAATTGGTGATCATCCCCCACACTGGGGCAAGGCAAAAGTTGTCATTGTTCAAGTAGCACATCCAGAATGCCGATAAGAGATGAAGATCCTTGAAAGTTCCAATGACAAGTCAATCAGTCAGACATAGTTGATCAGTGTTTACAATGTAAGTGACACGGAAAAAAAAAAGCAAAGAGCAAAATGGGGCAAGAAAAAGCAATGTGCCTGGTAAAAGCAAGGCCAATGCCCAATGAAAAATGTCAAGATGTAACATGTCAAAATCCCCAGTCAAGTAGTCTCGAAGGAATCAAGGGATGAACTCCTGAAGACAATGGAACATCCTTCGAGAAGAAAATCTCTGGTAAAGAAGAAAACCGGTGACAATGCCAAGATGATCACCAACTTATTCACCCCAGTTATATACATTTTGAGCCAAATGATCCATTCATTTCTCAACCCATGAGCCTAGCCTACATTATGTCCTTTGCAAAGTCTCTTCAGATTAGGGCACTTGAACTAACGTAGAATTTCAGATGTTTATAAGCTTAGCTCGAAGAAGTGCGAGCAAGTCCATTTCTATCTCATTTTGCAGGGTTCTTGACTTGTAAACCCGAAGACAATTGAAGAGTATTTTCTTTCAATAGCCTCGACTCGAAGAGTCTCATTTGCTAAGCCATTGACCAAGCCCATGTTACAGTCCTGATAAAGACCTCTTGGATTGGTAAGGTCGTACCGCTTGCGAGAATACTCGGACTCTTGTTGACATGATGAAAGTGAAAAGGAGGGATTCTCAATAAATCAGCCTTTTTCGATGAGAATGAGTGAAAGCCCTTTCGGATCGAAAGTCCCTCATTCGACATTTTCAAGACACCCATTTGTGAGTTCGGATTGTCTTGTCATGATTTTTCCCCAACGGAGTTTGTAATGCCGATTTGACAAAACCATCGTGCATGAAAACCAACTGAATTCATAATGTGTTCTTGATAGTGCGAATACATATTACATGTTGCTCAAAACTGTGTCTAGCAGGAGACACACTTTCGATAGTCGGAGATATCACCAGGTACGTATATCTCTATATCCCTAACCTGTTCGAGCAATCGTCAGGTCTCATATTTGATCATTTCATTGCGATCTCTAGATGCCTTTGATGATGTGCAGGTGTCTATTGATCAAGCCTTTTCAGGTACCTCTGATGATATCTAGGTATTTTGTCAAGGAACCCTCGAACATTTGGGTTAACCCCTCTGTTCACCAAAATCAGATTGTTGCAATCTCCAGAAAATTCCCCCGTGACGCACCTATGGCGATGTATAGGTGAAGCGGCCAAATCTTTACTAGTGTCTATGGCGATGTATAGATGTCTAGTAAAGGTCGGAATTCTTCTTTAATCTCAGGTGTTCCCCCGCGATATGCCTATGGCGATGTATAGGTATAGCGGCCAAATCTTTATGAGTACCTATGGCGATGTATAGGTATCTTATAAAGGTCGGAATACTCTACCCCGGATATTCCCACGCGACTCACCTATGGCGATGTATAGGTGGAGCGGCCAAATCTTTATGAATACCTATGGCGATGTATAGGTATTTCATAAAGGTCGGAATATTCTCTCAACCCCAGGTTTTCCCCCGCAATTCACTTATGGCGATGTATAAGTGAGGCGGTCAAATCCTTATGAGTACTTATGGCGATGTATAGGTATCTCATAAGGGTCGGAATATCCTCTTTAGTTCCCCCGTGATGCACCTATGGCGATGTATAGGCGCAGCGGCCAAATCTTCACAAATACCTATGGAGATGTATAGGTGGTTTGTAAAGGTCGGAACGTTTTTGCATTTTTTTTTATCTCACGAATCCAGATGATGATTGGATACGTTGAGCTTTCTTCGTGTTCGTGTGTTTTGACTTAACTGCAGATCACCGACATTCATCAACAGTTTATTAGGCAATACCTATGGGACTGAGCCCAGACATTTGCCAAACAACATATAATGTCAGAGTCGTGCCTCGAATTGCATTATCTCGCTTCTGTCAGGTAAGTAATTCCAAGTATGTTTTCCTTTTATGTTAGCATGCATCATTTCTTAATGCATTCGAAAATGGGACTCATAATCTCGACAAAAACAACATTCATTGCATTTGCATGGTTGAAATTTAGGTATCATTTAGTCTTTGAATGCAACCTCTGCGAGTTCACCTTCAAAAAGGGGCAGCTGTTGACACCTAAATTTTGGCACGACATTCAGTGTAATTTGCATAGAAATTAGGGATTAAATTTTTAACCCCTAAACAAAAATATTTAAATTGCATAACATATAGTTTAGGTTCATTTAGATTTAATTGTATTATTGCATCGGATTGGCGATGGCGAGCGAGCTTAAAATTTATCCAACAAAAAAATGGGACGCTCGGGAATGCAAGGGCCCGGAATTTCAAAACGACGGGGCTCGAGTTGTTTTAATTTGGGCTTAATTTAGTAATGTTGAGTTTAATTAATTCAGCACATTTAATTTAATTAGAGCCCAAGCCCAAGTTTAAGCCCATTAGGACATTAAGCCCATTTAATTTGACCTAGGTTAGAACTATATAAGTATATTTTAGGTCAAAATTTAGGGGGGACGTCACAATTTTGCAGATCTGAAATTAGAGTGAGAGTGAGAGAAAGAGAAGGAAGACCGACGAGCCACCATCGCCGCGTCGGCGTCCTGCCGCGCCTCCTCCACGCTGTGCCGCTGCTTGCTGGTGAAGCCGCGCCACACACCGCCCCTCGTTGCGCCGTGATCGTCCCGGACAGCCACCACCTTCCCACGTCGCCGCTGCTCACGCTGCTGGCTTCCTTTGGCGTTAATCACCAAAGTTAGATCCCCCAGCAAGGTCCACTGAAGCAGTTCAAGTCCACCGTTGTTCCAGTCAACCGAACAGCCCCCCTACACGACGTCCTGTGCTTCCGCTGTTTCCTTCTTCGGTTTCTGCTTCCTCTGGCGTCAACGTGGGCTGCTGCTGCTTCCTTCGATTCGTCACCAACGCTGCCCTGCACAGTCCACTTTATTCAGTCAACCGAGAAGCCTTGAAGAGGAGTCCACGGCACGTTGAAGACCACAGCCCATGCAGAAAGCGTGGACACACATTCAAAGACAAGAAGAGAAAAGCCAAAAGGAAAAAAGTCAAAGGTGGGGGAGGTGCCATGCATAATAGACACAACACGCGTCCGGAGAGAAGATAAAGCCGTTTCTGTGGCTTCCCTCGAGGATCTTCGTCGTCCAGCCTTACGATCGTTGCTGTGCTTCTCCTTCTTTCTTACGTTGCTGCTGCTTCTCACGGGCGTGGTCAGCTTCCAACGAGTCAAGCAGCTTCGACGATTTCCCTGCAAACAACTGCTTTTGGTCGCAACACAGCTTCACTCCCCAACGTGGACTCCACTGATCGAGAACAAGCCGGACAACGTCCTGCGTTGAGACCCACCTTGCACCAACGTTGCTGCTTCCTTCACAGCGTTTGAGGACCTCACCGTTGCTGTTGACCGCTGCACACGCCACAACACAGCCGCTGTTCGAGGACCGGCGGAGTCACCGAGCCTGCCGTCGTGCCGTTCCCGACGCCGGCCACCCGTCGTCTTCGACGCCCACACCGCCGTTGTCCTCGACGCCGCCGTTCCCGGAGACACCGCGTTGATATTGCGCGTGAGCCACCGTTCCCGACGTCGCCGTTGCCGTTGTCCGATCCCGATCCGCAAGCCCGAGCTCGATCCCGATTCATTCGAATTTGGAAATATTTTCAAATAACGATCATTATCCGGTAAATTTTCAGAATATTTCAATTTCCTATTTTGAATTTTTGGAATATTGCATGATTATCACGTTGGTAATTAGATATCTTAGGATAATGTTTGATTTATCCGCGATATTTTCAAATATTCAAATTAGGAAAATTTCCTAATTTAGCAACGTATTTGGACGTCTATCCGACTTTATCCCTAAGGTACGATACGTGGCGGTATGGAAAATCATTATCCTATTCATAACCATTTGAATACGATAATGATTTTGATTCGCTTTCCAAATTTGAATGATCGACTATCCGTTAATATCTATAACCCTATAGATATGGCCGATAATTTGATTTTTGTGCCTAATCTGAGTTTGAAATGAATTTGGCGGATCGCGTGGTCGATTTGAATGTGGTTGTTATCCGTATTTATTTGATTATCTTTCCTTTTCAAATAAAACAGAAAATTCAAAAAATATTAGCTAGATTTAAATTAGAGTTTTGCATGTCTAGGATTTTTGAATATATCCCGAAGGATGAGATAAGTATTTAATTTAAATTGGGACTTAAGGTGGCATGTTTCCTAATTTAAATTAGGTATTGTTTTAATCCTAATGGATTTTTCACGTTATTTTATTATTCCGAATTTTCATAAAAAAACCCCAAAAAATGGTTAATTGTTTCATGTTTTTTTTAGGATAGATTGCATTTTAATTTCAGCAATTAATAATTCCGAATTTTGCCAAAAATCCCAAAAAGAAATCATGTTAGTATAGGTTAAGCCATCTTAGATTGCATGTTAATTTAGGCATTTTTACTATTCCGAATTTTAATAGAAAATACCAAAAAGAGAAGTCATCTTAGATTGCATGTTATTTTAGGCATTTTCATTAATTCCGAATTTCAATGAGAAAATACCAAAAAATATGTCATTGCACGTCATTAGAATTAGGTCACGTCGTCGCGTGTCATGTAGTTTGCATGCTAGGTTGCATTAATTCGCTTGTCATATTTTTGCACGTCATTGTATATAGGTTAGATTTCATTTAATAAAGTGAAAATAAAAAAAAAGAAATTGAGTGAATGCCTTGTTAATTAGAAATCATATTAGGATTGTCTGTATGATTTTTCGCTAACAACACAGATGCTTGCTGGATTCAAGGTAAGTTGTTCTCCTAAGCTTGCAATTTATTTAATGCTTTGATTATTGGGTGTTAAATTGGTGGTTTGCGCACCCGCATAAACACCTCACATGTTAGTGACATAAGTTAAAAAGGATCCAAACTGTCTGCCAAAATATTTTTGAAATGAAAAGGTACCGAAAGGGCGTTAGACTAGATCTAGCGTAACCAAGTCCCCGGGCTTAGAATCTCTGGTTCGTAGGAATAAAACATATCTCCCTATGTTTTATTTAGGTTTCTAATCAGCCTACCGTAAAATGATTAGTGGCGACTCCAAGCATGAAAACATTTGCATGTTAAGAACTTAAACCTTAAGTTGCGAATTGGTAGGGCTTGGGAGGGCCCGAGTTAAGTTCAATCTTAATAATCCATTAGCCCGAAAAAATGAGATAAAATTTTTTAGGATCGCGACAATGATATGTGAGTTAATTTTGATTCTGATGATGTCGATCCACTTACTGAGCACTAGAAGTCCTTAATTTTTGAGTAGTGTGTACATCTAGAGAACATTCATGTGAAGTATATGCTTTTCTTAGATCTCACCCAAATCTTAGAAT
Organism: Syzygium aqueum; assembly: GCA_031216185.1. NCBI lineage: Eukaryota > Viridiplantae > Streptophyta > Magnoliopsida > Myrtales > Myrtaceae > Syzygium > Syzygium aqueum. Next base: position 19,543,411 of record CM062241.1, on the reverse strand, counting down.
TTGTTTGATTTTCTCTTGAGGCGAAATCCTAGGCTACATCTAACTAAGAAAATGATTTAGGCAATTTTTGGATCGATTGAGCCTTTCAAGCCAACCCTGTTTATTTATCCATAGTCACCCCGTTGAGCCTTAATTATTATCCAATCTTTTATTGGCACCCACGTACTTTTTAGCTTACCTTTTGCCAAATTATATCATTATCCCATGCCCCATGAACATGTTGATTTTTTTAGGATAAAAGTTTATTTGAGCATAATAGCAATTTGGGAGGAAGGGTGGAGCATGGAAATAATTTGATTGCTATGGTTGTTTGGGGTGTATCTTCTTCAAAAAAAAACAAAGAGAAAAAGAAAATATTGCTTTTATGGTTCCCTATCCAACTTTCAATTGAGTGAGCCTTTTGGATACTCAATGGGTTGGGAATGTTCACGTTATATTAGAAGGGACTTAGGGAGGAACTCCACCATTAAGCAATGAAGCAATGAAAAAAAAAAAGAGAGGAAGAATGATGATCCGTAGTGGCAGAAAGATTATTTTGAAGATGTGAAATTGGAGATAGTGGCATGTGCTCTAATTAGATCTTAGAAATCAATGTGTTCATGGGTGATTTGAGCTTAAATTTACTATTATCTCACCGTTAGCCCAGCCTTACATTACAACCTGAGAAAAGCCCTATTGATTTTTGGTTGGATGATTAGCTTACATTAGTGGAGAGAGGAATGAAAAGTAAACCTATGAGATTTGAATGAAAAGTAAACCTATGAGAGATTTGGTTTGATATTGTTCTTGTATGCATAATGATTTGAAATTCATATCTAGTGGTTATGGTGAAATCGGATGCTCTAACATATTTTACTTGATTGATTATCTGTCTTTAGTTTATAAAATTTCATTTTTAAAAATTATCAATTTTTATTTATTCTTAATTATATTTTGATCAGTTAGATAAATTTTAGAATTAGTCCATTTTTAATATTTAATTGGTTTATTATCATCAATCTCTATGGGACGATACTCTTCTCATCATTATATTACTTGTTCAACACGTTCGTTGACATGTGCAGAATTTTACAAACACTAAGTTAGTTGAGAGTCGAGACTGACCAATCATTTTGTTTAGTTCTTTTCATATGAATTTCGCTATATTTAAGAGATATTGACCAATAGAGTGCTAAATCATTGAGGACGAGAAGTATTTTTGTTATTCCTTGCATTGATTAAGATGTGACGTGTAAGGCCATTGGACGTTTAAGCATAAAGGTCCCGTAACATAATCTCAAGTGTGATTTTCTTTGGTTGGTTAATTGAATCTTGGTTGTGTTGAGAGTTGAGACTGAAATAATATTTTGGGAAGTTAGAAGAAAAATCAATATTTTGGGAAAAGGGTACAAATTGTGAAAAGAAAAAGACAAAACTAAGTTAGTTGAGAGTTGAGACTGACCAATCGTTTTGTTTAGTTCTTTTCATGTGAATTTTGCTATATTTAAGAGATATTCACCTATGGAGTGCTAGATCATTGAGGACGTGAAGTATTTTTGTTATTCCTGCTTTGATTAGGACGTGTCGTGTTAGGGCATTGGACCTCTAAGCCTAAAGGTTCCGTAACATTATCTCATGCGTGATTTTCTTTGGTTGATTAATTGAATTTTGGTTGTGTTGAGAGTTGAGATTAAAATAATATTTTTTCTAAGACGGGATAAACTGTCAAAAGAAAATGAAAAAGTGAAGTTAGTTGAGAGTTGAGACTAACCAATCGTTTTGTTTAGTTCTTTTCATATGAATTTCTCTATATTTAAGAGATATTGACCTATGGAGTTCTAGATCATTGAGGATGTGAAGTATTTTTGTTATTCCTTGTATTGATTAAGACGTGAACTGTTAGGACATTGGAAGGTCCTGTAACATTATCTCATGTGTTTCTTTGATTGATTAATTTAATTTTCGTTGTGCTGTGAGTTGAGACTGAAATAATATTTTGGGAAGTCAGAAGAAAAATCAATATTTTGGGAAGAGGGGACAAATTGTGAAAAGAAAATGACAAAGCTAAGTTAGTTGAGAGTTGAGACTGACCAATCATTTTGTTTAGTTCTATTCGTGTGAATTTCGCTATATTTAAGAGATATTGACCTATGGAGGGTTAGATCATTAAGGACGTGAAGTATTTCTGTTATTCCTTGTATTGATTAAGACGTAACGTGTTAGGGCATCGAACTGTAACATTATCTCATGTGTCATTTTTCTTTGGTTGGTTATTTGAATTTTGGTTATATTGAGAATTGAGACTCAAATAATATTTTGGGAAGTGAGAAGAAAAATCAAATTTTGGGAAGAGGGGAAAAATTGTGAAAAAAAAATGACAAAGCTAAGTTAGTTGAGAGTTGAGACTGATCAATCGTTTTGCTTAGTTCTATTCATATGAATTTCGCTATATTTAAGAGATATTGACCAATGGAGTGCTAGATCATTGAGGTCGAGAAGTATTGACCAATGGAGTGCTTAGTTAGTTGTTGTCGCGACCCAAAAAAATTTACCATTTTTCTCTCGGGCTAATGGATTATTAAGACTAATCTTAACTCGGGTCCTCCCAAACCCTACCAATTCGCAACTTAGGGTTTAAGTCTTTAACATGCAAATGTTTTCATGCTTGGAGTCGCCACTAATCAATTTACGGTAGGCTGATTAGAAACCTAAATATAACATAGGGAGATATGTTTTATTCCTACGAACCAGAGATTCTAAGCCCGGGGACTTGATTACGCTAGATCTAGTCTAACGCCCTTTCGGTACCTTTTCATTTCAAAAATATTTGCAGGCAGTTTGGATCCATTTTAACTTAGCCACTAACATGTGAGGTGTTCATGCGATTGCGCAAACCACCAATTTAGCACCCAGAAATCAAAGCATTAAATAAATTGCAAGCTTAGGAGAACAACTTACCTCGAACCAACACAAGCATGTGCATTATTAGCTAGAAAATCACATCAAACACTCCTAATATGATTTCTAATTAACAAGCATTCACTCAATTTTTTTTTTGGATTTTCACTTTATTAAATGAAATCTAGCCTGTATGCAATGACGTGCAAAAATATGACATACGAATTAATGCAACCTAGCATGCATACTATATGACACGCGACGACGTGACCTAATTCTAATGACGTACGAATGATTTATTTTTTGGTATTTTCTGATGAAATTCGGAATGAAAATATGCCTAAATTACCATGCAACCTAATGACTTCTATTTTTGGTATTTTCTGTTTAAAACTCGAAATTCAAAAATACCTAAAATAACATGCAATCTATGATGACTTAATCTACCATAGAATGATTTCTTTTTGGGATTTTTGATTAAAAATTCGAAATTATAAATTACTTAAATTAAAATGCAATCTATCATAGTAAAACATGAAACAATTCACCATTTTTTTTGGGTTTTTTTATGAAAATTCGGAATAATAAAATAACGTGAATAATCCGTTAGGATTAAAACAATACTTAATTTAAATTAGGAAACATGCCACGTTAAGTCCTAATTTAAATTAAATACTTATCTCATCCTTCGGGATATATTCAAAAATCCTAGACATGCAAAAATTCTAATTCAAATCTAGCTAATATTTTTGAATTTTCTGTTTTATTTGGAAAAGAAAAGATAATCAAACAATTACGGATAATAATCACATCCAAATCAACCACGCGATCCGCCAAATTCGTTTCAAACTCGGATTAGGCACAAAAATCAAATTATCGGTCGTATCTATGGGGTTATAGATATTAACGGATAATTGATTATTCAAATTTGGAAAGCTAATGAAATTTATCATCGTATCTAAGTGATTATAGATAGGATGACAATTTTCCGTATCGCCGCGTATCGTACCTTAGGGATAAGGTCGGATAGACGTCCAAATACGTTGCTAAATTAGGCAAGTTTCCTAATTTTGAATATTCCAGATATTGCGGATATCGAAAAATTATCTTAAGACATCTACTGGATATACATGCAATATTCCAAAACATTCAAATCGGGAAATTAGAATATTCTGAAAATTTACGGGATAATCATCTTACCTAATTTGAAAATAACTTCCAAATTCGAACTCGGATTGAGCTCGGGCTTGCGGATCGGGATCGCGACGGCGGAGGCGACGACAACGGCGAGGCACGACACCGGCGGGGGCTCACGTCGGCGCTTGGCGGGGCTCCGGCACGGCTGTCCAGTGGCTTGCGTATGATGCGGGTACTCGGTGGCTTGCTCCGGTGACGATGGCGTGGCTGTTTCGCCGAGGCTAGATGCTCGGCACGGCGAGGGAGCTCCGGTGCGACGGTGCGTGCGTCAATGGCGGGCGGTAGCGCACGGGACGCAGGGATCTTCACGGACGTCTTCCCCTTTGATTTTTCTTCGACACTGTTGAAGTCGTGGACGTCTTCAAGGCTTCAACGTGAACGATTTTTAGCTGGGCAAGGAACAAGCTATCAAGTCTTGACGTCGGGGAAGTGCTTCACGGTTGACTATGCAAGGTGGACTCTTCCGTTGACTGGGCATGCATGAAGAAGCAGCAAAAGCCAAGGAAGCTGAAGCCGAAGAAGCAAAGAATAACAGCACAGGACGTCGTGTAGGGGAGTGTTCATGCATATGCTCTCTGCTTCAGCGTCTTCTGCATGGTGCTGTGGACTTCAGGGACCAATCTTCAACGGGCTTCGATGGACTGGTCTTCTCTTCAACGTTGCTGAAGACGTTGACGTCTTCAAAGCTGTGGAAGACGCGGAAACCGGCTGATTGTGCAGGGACAACGTGGACTTGGGCATGTGGAAGCAGCAGCGTTGGAGGTCGTCGCTCGGGAAGCCACAGCAGCCGAAGACTCCCACTGGAATGTTGACCCCTTTTCTGATCTGCGCGTGAGGTGCAGCAGCAACGCAAGCGTGGCGGTGCGGTGTGGGGTGAGTGACGGTGACGATCCGGCGCGGCAAAGGGGCGGCGCACGGCGACCAAGCGTGTCTCACTCTCTCTCTCTCTATTTCTCACGTATTCCTCACAAATTTCAGATCTGAATTTTTACGCCCCCCCATAATTTGACCTAAAGTATGTATATATAGACTAATCTAGGTCAAATTAAATGGGCTTAATTTACCTAATGGGCTTAGACTTGGGCTTAGGGCTTAATTCAATTTAAATGGGCTGCATTAACTTGGGCTAAGCCCAAATTAAAACAACCAAGCCCACGTGACGTGAAATTCCCGGCCCTAGCATCCCGAGCGAGCCGAGTCTCGTTCGATAAAATCTAAGTTCGATTGCCATCGCCAACTTGATGCAAATGCAATTAAACTAAAATGAACCTAAACTATATATTATGCAATTTAAATATTTTTGTTTAGGGGTTAAGAATTAATCCCTAATTTTTCTATGCAAATTACGACTAAATGAATGTCGGTAAAATTTAGGTGTCAACAGCGATGTGTAAGGCCATTGGATGTTTAAGCCTAAAGATCCAGTAACATTATCTCATATGTGATTTTCTTTGGCTGATTGATTGAATTTTGGTTGTGTTGAGAGTTGAGACCGAAATAATATTTTGGGAAGTTGGAAGAAAAATCAATATTTTGGGAAGAGGGGACAAATTGTCAAAAGAAAATGACAAAGCTAAGTTAGTTGAGAGTCGAGACTGACCAATCGTTTTGTTTAGTTCTATTCATATGAATTTCGCTATATTTAAGAGATATTCACCTATGGAGTGCTAGATCATCGAGGACGTGAAGTTTTTTTGTTGTTCCTTGCATTGATTAAGGCGTGACGTGTTAGGGCATTGGACCCTTAGGCCTACAGGTTCTGTAACACTATCTCATGTGTGATTTTCTTTGGTTGATTAATTGAATTTTAGTTATGTTGAGAGTTGAGATTGAAATAATATTTTGGGAAGAGGGGACAAATTGTCAAAAGAAAGGGACAAAGTAAAGTTAGTTGAGAGTTGAGACTAACCAATTGTTTTATTTAGTTCTATTCATGTGAATTTCGCTATATTTAAGAGATATTGACCTATGGAGTTCTAGATCATTGAGGATGTGAAGTATTTTTTTTATTCCTTGTATTGATTAAGGCGTGATGTGTTAGGGCATCGGAAATGTCCCATAACGTTTTCTCATGTGTTTCTTTGGTTGATTAATTGAATTTTGCTTGTGTTGAGAGTTGAGACCGAAATAATATTTTGGGAAGTCAGAAGCAAAATCAATATTTTGGGAAGAGGGGATAAATTGTGACAAGTAATTGACAAAGCTAAGTTAATTGAGAGTTAAGACTGACCAATCGTTTTGTTTAGTTCTATTCATGTGAATTTCGCTATATTTAAGAGATATTGACCTATGGAGGGCTAGATCATTGATGACGTGAAGTATTTTTGTTATTCCTTGCATTGATTAAGACGTGACATGTTAGGGCATCAGACCTTTAAGCCTAAAGGTCCCGTGACATTATCTCATGTGTGATTTTTAGTTAATTGAATTTTGATTGTGTTGAGAGTTGAGACTGAAATAATATTTTGGGAAGTTGGAAGAAAAATCGATATGTTGGGAAGAGGGGACAAATTGTCAAAAGAAAAGGACAAAGTAAAGTTAGATGAGAGTTGAGACTAATCAATTGTCTTGTTTAGTTCTATTCATGTGAATTTCGCTATATTTAAGAGATATTGACGTATGGAGTTCTAGATCATTGAGGACGTGAAGTATTTTTGTTATTCCTTGTATTGATTAAGACGTGACGTGTTAGGGCATCAGAAAGGTCTCGTAACATTATGTCATGTGTTTCATTGGTTGATTAATTGAATCTGTGGTTGTGTTGAGAGTTGAGACCGAAATAATATTTTGGGAAGTCAGAAGAAAAATCAATATTTTGGGAAGAGGGGATAAATTGTGAAAAGGAAATGACAAAGCTAAGATAGTGGAGAGTTGAGACTGACCAATCTTTTTGTTTAGTTCTATTCATGTGAATTTCGCTATATTTAAGAGATATTGACCTATGGAGGGCTAGATCATTGAGGATGTCAAGTATTTTTGTTATTCCTTGCATTGATTAAGACATGACGTGTTAGGGAATTGGACCTTTAAGCATAAAGGTCCCGTAACATTATCTCATGTGCGATTTTCTTTGGTTGGTTAATTGAATTTTGATTGTGTTGAGAGTTGAGACTGAAATAATATTTTGGGAAGTAGGGATAAATTGTGAAAAGAAAATGACAAAGCTAAGTGAGTTCAGAGTTGAGACTGGCCAATCGTTTTGTTTAGTTCTATTCACGTGAATTTCGCTGTATTTAAGAGATATTGACCAATGGAGTGCTAGATCATTGAGGATGAGAAGTATTTTTGTTATTCCTACCATTGATTAAGACATGACGTGTTAGGGCATCGGACCTTTAAGCCTAAAGGTCTCGTAACATTATCTCATGTGTGATTTTCTTTGGCTGATTAATTGAATTTTGGTTGTGTTGAGAGTTGATACCGAAATAATATTTTATGAGTAATTGTCCATGCCCGTTTAATAATCCATTTGCTTTTCTTTGGTTGTCCCCTTCTGAGAAGGTCGTGACAAAGAGAGGCAATGGCCCAAAAGCATTGCCTTACATGTGCTTATCAAGATTTTTTTCAAATTTTTGCCCTAATCAAATTTTATCAAGAATATTGCTTCAATATAAGAGTTGCCATGTAAATTCATAAAATATTTAGGCGTTGTTTCTTTCACTGAAAATGAATGATTTGAAAAATATTTTCCTAAAAGTGATCGTTTGTATTTTTTGAAATTAAATAAAAAAATGCTTTCATTATTGGCAATAAATTATGTCGAAACATTTTCATGAATAACGAAAATATTTTTTGTTCATTCATATTCTATGCGATACAAGTAATGATTTTTGTAAAAAAAATTCCAAATGATCATTTTCCACAAAAAAAAAAAGTCTTACTAGTGAATTTTTTTGAACGGCAAAAGTTGCTAGACTAGCTGATGGACAAATAGAAGTGATCCTACCTCCCAACAAACTAAAGAAAAAGATAAATCTAAGTTAGTTGAGAGTCGAATTAATATTTTGGGAAGTCAGAAGAAAAGTCAATATTTTGGGAAGATGTGACAAATTGTGAGAAGAAAACAACAAAGGGAAGTTAGTTGAGAGTTGACAGTGACCAATCGTTTGTTCGCATCCATTCAAGTGAATTTCGCAATATTTAAGAGATATCGACTTATGAAGTGCTAGATCATTGAGGACGTGGAGTATTTTCATTATTCCTTATATTGATTAAGATGTGACGTGTTAGGGCATGGGAGCTTTGAGCCTAAAGGACCCCTGACATTGTCTCATGTGTTATTTTCTTTGGATGATTAATTAAATTTTGGTTGTGTTGAAGTAACACTTTTTGAATAATAATGGTGAATTCTAGATATAGCATGTACCATAATGCGTCGCTAAAGTTGATCAATTATCATGCGTGTCACACATCATATGTCAATTGCATGTCTAGAGCATAGGTTCATTCATAATACATGTTTAAAATAGTGCATATTAGTGTTACAATTCATATAGACTTAGGATGGTTATAGTTTTCTTTAATTCTAAAATAATCAAATAAACATGTCATCTAAGTCATATAGATTGCATATAGATTTGGTTAATCACATAGTATGCATGTCATATATCGCACATTATTTAGTGAGTCACACTATTTATTGTTAGTGTCTTGACAAAAAAAACTCACATATAGATAGGTTTAATTAATAATCGCATCTCATGGTTTATTCACGTTGCATATAGTTTAATTTTCCTAAAATGAAAATACCAAAAAAGGTTAACATTGCATCATTACGTTACTATTCTTTTAAATAAAGATCATTTACATCATGTTTAGTGTCCTGGTTTAGTCTTTTATTTCTTTAAGAAGAAAACACAAAAAAAAATAATCTCATATAGTTTGAAAAATTCGGTTAATTTTCATTATTAATCACATCTCATGTCATTAACATAGGTTGGATTTGATCATCATAGTATACGTGTCATTTAGGATGTCATTCTTGTTCTTTATTGTACGTTAATTTGGAACTCATATAGTTATAACATTAATTAAGTCATGCTTATTTTTAGAAAGAAGAAAAATGTCGCGACCCTTTAAAAAAATTTTCCAATTTTCTCTCGGGCTAATGGATTATTAAGACTAATCTTAACTCGGGCCCTCCCAAGCCCTACCAATTCGCAACTTAGGGTTTAAGTTCTTAACATGCAAATGTTTTCATGCTTGGAGTCGCCACTAATCAATTTACGGTAGGCTGATTAGAAACCTAAATAAAACATAGGGAGGTATGTTTTATTCCTACGAACCAGAGATTCTAAGCCCGGGGACTTGATTACGCTAGATCTAGTCTAACGCCCTTTCGGTACATTTTCATTTCAAAAATATTTTGGCAGGCAATTTGGATCCATTTTAGCTTATTTACTAACATGTGAGGTGTTCATGCGGGTGTGCAAACCATCAATTTAACACCCAGAAATCAAAGCATTAAATAAATTGCAAGCATAGGAGAACAACTTACCTGGAATCCAGCAAGCATCTGCATTGTTAGCGAAAAATCATACAGACAATCCTAATATGATTTCTAGTTAACAAAGCCACTCATTCAATTTCCTTTTTTTTTATTTTCACTTATTTAAATGAAATCTAGTCTATATGCAATGACGTGCAAAATATGACATGCGAAATAATGCAACCTAACATACAAACTATATGTCATGCGACGACGTGACTTAATTCTAATGACGTGCAATGATGTATTTTTTGTATTTTTTTAAAGAAATTCGGAATTAAATGAAATTCGGAATTAATGAAAATGCCTAAAATAACATGCAACCTAATGACTTCTATTTTTGGTATTTTCTGTTTAAAATTCGAAATTTAAAATTGCCTAAGTTAACATGCAATCTATGATGACTTAATCTACCCTAGAATGATTTATTTTTTGGGATTTTTGATTAAAAATTCGGAATAATAAAATAACGTGAATAATCCATTAGGATTTGAAATAATACCTAATTTAAATTAGGAAACTTGCCACGTTACGTCCTAATTTAAATTAGATATTTATCTTATCCTTCGGGATATATTCAAAAACCCTAGACATGCAAAAATTCTAATTTAAATCTCAAAACAGAAATTTTTTTTGGGTTTTCTTTTTATTTGAAAAGGAAAGAAATCAAAACAAGGATAACAATCAAACTCAAATCAACCACGCAATCCGCCAAATTCGTTTCAAACTCGGATTAGGCACAAAAATCAAATTATCGGTCATATCTAAAGGGTTATAGATATTAACAGATAATCGATTATTCAAATTTGGAAAGCTAATGAAATTTATCATCGTATCTAAGTGATTATAGATAGGATGATAATTTCCCGTATCGCCGCGTATCGGACTTTAGGGTTAAAGTCGGATAGACGTCCAGATACGTTGCTTAAATTAGGAAATTTTCCTAATTTGAATATTTCAAAATATAGCGGATATCTAGAACATTATCTAAACATATCTAAAGATCATCCAGATAGTCATGCAATATTCCAATCGACTCAAACTAGGAAATTAAATATTTGAAAACATATCGGATAATATCATTACCTAATTTACCGATAACTTCCAAATTTGAAATTGGCTCGGGATCGGGATCGACTTGCGGATCGGGACGGCGACGACCGGTGACGGCGACTCACGTCGGCGCTTGGCGGGGGCTCACGGTGGATCACGAGCAACGGCGGCACGGCGAGGCGACGGCAAGGGAACAACGCGGCTGTCCGGAGGGCTCGGCGGTGCTCGGTGACTTTCGCCGGAGGGGTTGTGGTGCTACTGGAACGGCGCGGCAATTTCCGATGATTTCCAGCAAGAACAGCGGCTGTTTCGTCGATGGAAGGTGTCCGGCGACGACGACGTCGACTCACGACGCCGGCGGGGCTGATGGCGAGGCTGAAGGGGCTGCTCGGTGAAACTTACTGGTTGAGAAAGCCACAACGACGTCAACCAGAATTTCTCCTCTTCTTCATGTGCTTGTCCACATATTCTGCATAGGGGTTCTGCTGGACTTCACTCCAAGGCTTCTCGGTTGACTATGCAAGGGGCACTCTTCTGTTGACTGGACGTGAAGGCACAACAGCGACGGAAGGGCATGCAGAAACAGCGACTTTGATGGTCGTCGTTCGGGGAGGGGCTCAACGTCAGGAAGCAGCAACGACGAAGACCCTTGCTGGAATCACCCTTGGACGCTCGAAGCTTGCAGCTGTTGTTGACTTGAAGCATGCAGAAGCAGTAACGACGAAGGCCGTCGTTCAGGGGGGACTCACGTCTTCGGTGGTCTCCTCGGCAAGATGTTTCCCGGTTGACTTCTGGATCAGCGTGGGCAGTGGACGAAGTAGCAAGGTCAGTCACACAACAGCTTTGGATCTCGGTTGACGTTGGTGCAGGAGCGTTGTGGACTTGGGCATGTGGAAGCAGCAGCGTTGGAGGTCGTCGCTCGGGAAGCCACAGCAGCCGAAGACTCCCACTGGAATGTTGACCCCTTTTCTGATCTGCGCGTGAGGTGCAGCAGCAACGCAAGCGTGGCGGTGCGGTGTGGGGTGAGTGACGGTGACGATCCGGCGCGGCAAAGGGGCGGCGCACGGCGACCAAGCGTGTCTCACTCTCTCTCTCTCTATTTCTCACGTATTCCTCACAAATTTCAGATCTGAATTTTTACGCCCCCCTCATAATTTGACCTAAAGTATGTATATATAGACTAATCTAGGTCAAATTAAATGGGCTTAATTTACCTAATGGGCTTAGACTTGGGCTTAGGGCTTAATTCAATTTAAATGGGCTGCATTAACTTGGGCTAAGCCCAAATTAAAACAACCAAGCCCACGTGACGTGAAATTCCCGGCCCTAGCATCCCGAGCGAGCCGAGTCTCGTTCGATAAAATCTAAGTTCGATTGCCATCGCCAACTTGATGCAAATGCAATTAAACTAAAATGAACCTAAACTATATATTATGCAATTTAAATATTTTTGTTTAGGGGTTAAAAATTAATCCCTAATTTTTCTATGCAAATTACGACTAAATGAATGTCGGTAAAATTTAGGTGTCAACAGCTGCCCCTCTTTGAAGGTGAGTTCGCAGAGGTTGCATTCAAAGACTAAATGATACCTAAATTTCAACCATGCAAATGCAATGAATGATATTTTTGTTGGGATTGTGAGTCCCATTTTCAAATGCAATAAGAAATGATGCGTGCTGACATAACAGGAAAACATACCTGGAATTACTTACCTAACAGAAGTGAGATAATGCAATCCGAGGCATGACTCTGACTTTTGAGTGTTGTTTGGCAAATGTCTGGGTTCTGTCCCATAGGTTTTGCCTGATACACTGCTGATGAATTTTGGTGATCTGCAATTAAGTCAAAACACCTGAAGAAAGCTCAACGTATCCAACCATCACCTGGATTCGTGAGATAAAAAGTGTAAAAACGTTCCGACCTTTACAAATTACCTATACATCTCCATAGGTATTTGTGAAGGTTTAGCCGCTGCGCCTATGACCTTAACTCATAGACACGTCACGGGGGAACTAAGAGGATATTCCGACCTTTACATATATTTGCTCATATGCAAAGATTTGGCCGCTTCACTTATATCTGCTCATAAGGGAACTGCGGGGGAACACCTGGGGGTTGAAAGAATATTCCGATCTTTACATATACCGTTTATATGCAAAGATTTGGCCGCCATGCCTATATCTGCTCATAGACATGTAACGGGGGAATATTTGGGATAAGGAGAGTATTCCGATCTTTACATATACCGTTTATATGCAAAGATTTGGCCGCCATGCCTATATCTGCTCATAGGTGAGTAGCGGGGGAATATCTCGAGATTAAAGAAGCATTCCGACCTTTACATATACCGTTCATATGCAAAGATTTGGCCGCTTCACCTATATCTGCTCATAGGTGGGTAGCGGGGGAATCTTTGGGATAAGGAGAGTATTCCGACCTTTACATATACCGTTTATATGCAAAGATTTGGCCGCTTCACCTATATCTGCTCATAGGTGGCTAGCGGGGGAATCTCCTGGAGATTGTAACAATCTGATTTTGGTGAACAGTGGGACTAGCCCGAATGTCCGAGGGTTCCTTGACAAAGTACCTGGATCTCATCAGAGGTACCTGAAAAGGCTTGATCAATAGACACCTGCACATCATCAAAGGCATCTAGAGATCGGAACGAAATGATCAAATATGGGACCTGACGATTGCTCGTACAGGTTAGGGATATAGAGATATACTTACCTGGGGATATCTCTGACTTCTGAGGGGGTGTCTCCTGCTAGACACAGTTTTAAGCAACATGTAATATGCATTCGCACTATCGAGAATACATAAACACATGCACTATGAATTCAACTCTTCCATGCACGATGATTTTGTCAAATCGGCATTAGAAACTCCGTTGGGGAAAAATTATGACAAGACAATCCGAACTCACCAGTGGGTGTCTTGAAAATATCGAATGAGGGACCTTCAGTCTGAAAGGGCTTTTCTCTCATTCTCATTGAAAAAGGCTGATTTGTTGAGAATCGCTCCTTCTCACCATCATCATGTCAAACAAGGGTCCGAGTATTCTCGCAAGCGGTACGACCTTACCAATCTGAGAGGTCTTTACTGGGACTATAACATGGACTTGGTCAACGGCTTAGCAAAGGGGACTCTTCGAGTCAAGGCCATTGAAAGAAAATACGCTGCAATTATCTCCGGGTTTACAAGTCAAGAACCCTGCAAAATGAGACAGAAATCGACTTGCTCGCACTTCTTCGAGCTAAGCTTGTAAACATCTGAAATTCTACGTTAGTTCAAGTGCCCTAATCTGAAGAGACTTTGCAAGGGACGTAACGTAGGCTAGGCTTATGGGTTGAGAATTGAATGGATCATTCATGCTCAAAATGTGTATAATTTGGGTGAATAAGTTGGTGATCATCTTGGCATTGTCACCGGTCTTCTTCTTCACCAGAGATTGCCTTCTCGGTAAATGCTCCATTGGCTTCGAGAGACATCACTTGATTCCTTTGAGACTCCTTGACTGGGGATTTTGACATGTCATATCCCGACATTCTTATTGGGCATTGGCCTTGCTTTTACCAGGTACACTGCTTTTTCTTGCCCTTTTTTTTTTTGCTCTCTTTTTTTTTTCGCGACATATGTCGTTTACAATGTAAACACTGGCTAGCTAATCTGACTGATTGACTTGCTGTTTGAACTCAAATATGCTGCTTGAACAATGATGACCTTTCGCTTTGCCCCAGTGTAGGGGATGATCACCAACTGGATTTATATGAAACGAATTTGCAGGCTCAATTGGGCTTAGCAAAGGATAAAATGTGTAAAGGACAGAGAAAGAAATGCTCTTCGTCATCCTAAGGCACTTGAACTTCGCATGAATTCATCTGAAAAAGCAACACTCGAAGATTGATGCAAGTGAGAGCAAGAAAATTTCCATTCATTTTCCGTCTTATAATGCTGATTTACCTCGAGTTTTGCCCCAATGTGGGGTGGTTCTTGACAGGGGTAATTTGAATGAATTCTTCCAAGTATTTAGGCTCAAAGTGGCGAAACAAGGGATAACCTGTATTGTTTGGGATAGAGAAATGAAATGCCTCTTGTCATTTTGATCGCCGTACCTTTTGCGAGAGAACTCTTTACCTTGCGGACATGGAATTTTTCCACTCAACTCACTGGGGATTTTTCCACTTTTCTCACTGGGGATTAATGCATGGGACAGTGTATAGGGTATGGTTTGCCTTTCATCATCCCGGTGTACCTCATTCCACACATTCAATTCATTCCACGTGAATTATGAGATTGTCAAAACAGATTTCCCCTTTTGAAATCGATAATGCAAATTGACAAAATAACTATGCAGAAATTGAACCAATGCAAACATCTTAACTCTGAATTGATTGAAACCATTTATTCGTCCACGAAATGTTTGCAACTCAAAGTACGAAATCAAACACTTGAAAAATTTTGCTGCAGAATGTCAGATTTTATCAAGGATAATATATCTTCACAGCATCAGAATTGATAGGAGTAAAGAACTCACGACCATCCATTTCTGCGAGAATCAGGGCACCTCCGGGAAGCACCTTTTTAAACACGTATGGACCGATGTAGTTTGGGGCAAACTTACCTCCAGAAACAGGGAAGATCAGCAGTACCTTCTTTAGGACTAGATCATTTACCTCGAAGTGCCTTTGATGCACTTTTTATTGAAAGACTTACCTAATCATGCGGCAACTGGATCAGGCATTTCGTCTCACTCTCAGGGAGATTTGCCCCTCACTTCACTTCTTTGGTTTCCGGAATGATTCAGATTGACGGTGATAGTTTGGTCTGCCGTCAGGACTTTGGGTCTTTCATGATGCTCTAGGTTGCGCTGAATATCTGAGGAATCATCGAGTTCTTTGGCATCATTAGGACCAAACTCGGTTACATATGATTCATCATTTTGGACCGTTCCCATACCCTCATGTGTCATGAGATTGCCCTCTTGTGGGCCAGTGCCCATTCCCTCTAACGGTCCTTCTTCGATGGCTCCGATGAAGACGTCGTCGAATAAGGTGATAATCCCCTCCATGGCATCAACGGGGTCTTCTGTCTTTAGAGGCGTTGGATCATCTATACCTCCCCATCCGTCAGGAACAATGTCGCGGGGATCAGCATAGAAGCTCGGGGGCGCTGAGTACTTCACGTAGTAATCGAACTTGCCGCTTGGCTGCCCCAGAGTATCAATCACCTCCTTCTCACCATCAGCTGCGGGCGTGCTTACTATGATCTCCTCAACATCGGTCGCGTCTTCGAGCGGAGGCATGTCTTCGGGCAAAGGACCGAGATTATCCTCCCCGGAATTTAATGTTGCGAACTCCTCATCCCAGTTAATGACGACTTCAGAGATAGTGGAGATGATGCCCGTACGGTCATCATAGACGATCATCCCAGCTTCTACCATCCTTGAGATTCTCTCTCTCATGACAGCCAGAGAGATAATTTCATCACTCGGGTAACACCCGGCTTTCACCAACTCGCCGTAGACCTCAACAGTGTACACCTTGACATTTTTTATTCAACCAGCATTGAAGCTGAAAACGGCATTCACATTGCCCACGTGATCAGAGAGCGGGTTACTCTGAACATTTGGCTTGGCGGGCTGGAATGAGAAAACCTTCGTGTCTAGGAGGTTCTGGATTTGGTGCTTGAGGGCGTAACAATCGTCGGTTGAGTGCCCCAGCTCGCCCATATGATAATCACATTTCTTTGATGGGTCGAAGTTGTAGAACTGCTCGGGATTGGGCCTCTTTGGCTCGGTGGTGAGTAAGCCTTTCTTCCGGAGCACTGCCAATACTTGAGACAACGATCCGGGGAGGGGGGTGAATTGCCTCCTGTTGTTCCTCCTCTGAAAAGGTTGACGACCCGTGTTTTGCTGCTGAGCTTCTGCTACTTGAATTGCCGGGGCAGTATTAGTATTCCGCCGACTCGGTTGGTTATACGTCACATTCACTTCAGGTGTCGGCTCCTCCTCCTTCCTTGTACCAAACCTTCTGGTCGAGGAAGATGGCTCTACAAACCATCCATCTTTCAGCCCTATCTCAATCTGTTCACCTATGGGGATGAGCTGGTTGAAGTTATCAGTCGGAATGGCCACCATCCGATTACGGTACTCGAACGGGAGAGTTTTCACGAACATCCTCTTCAGCTCACTGTCAATAGGCTCTGGGACAACCTGAGCGGCTAAATTCCTCCACCTGATGGCATAGTCTTTGAAAGACTCGGTCTTCTTCATTTGAGCACGCTCGAGATCATCACGGGTAGGAGTGATGTCTGTTATGAACCGGTATTGCTTCAGGAACGCCTCACTAGCTTCCTTCCAGGTTTTGAGGCTATTGATCTTCTTCATGAGGTACCAGTGCAGAGCAGGGCCGGTCAAGCTCGCTTGAAATGCATGAATCATCAGAAGCTCGTTGTCAACGTACGAGGTCATTTGTACGTGGTACAACTGCAGGTGAGCTTTTGGACATGTGGTGCCATTGTACTTGTCAAAAGTCGGCATTTTGAATTTCTTCGGGATTTTGATCTGTGAGTACATGGACAGATCAATTGAGGGCGAATCCTGGGAACCTTCCAGCTGCTTAACTCTCTCCTCCAGCTTATTAACCCGCTCATCGGGCTTGGGTTTGTTGATGACAATCTGGACGGGGTCGTCTTCTAGGTCAGGAATCTCGTCATCCTCTTCGAGGTCGACATTCTTTGCAACTGTATGCTTCGGGAGCGATACTTCAGGGGGTGTTGGAACAGGGATCGACCGAAGAGCCTTGATCTCAGCGGTCATTTGTTGCATTGCGACGGTAAGTTGCTTGATCTGATCCTACATACCGTCAACGCGCTCCTGTAACTCAGCTTGATCGGCTATTCTAGCTCTCGACCGTGTACGAATAGAGGAACGTGATCGGTCCGTAGTTACCTAATTTCAGAAAGAAACAGGGCATACATAAGTGTCAAGCAAACATTATACGCCGATCCATGACATTGGTCTAATCGCTTTGAATTAAAAAGACTTCTTTATTGAAATGACGAAAGTTTTTACATCAATTACTGACTTGAAATGAAATTGAATTAAAAACAAATGACTCGATTCCTAAACAAACTTAAACTGGAAATGAAAACAGATTCAAGCTTTTTAATTAGCTTGATCTATAGACATATGGGAGGCGACATCCTTCTTCAACTGCTCATAAGCCCGGGCTATCTTGGCTGCCTTTTCTTCGGCTTCTTCGACCTTCCTTTTGAGACGGTTGTTCTCTGAGCGGTTGGCGGACTTGAGAGGCACCTTGGGTATCTTCGGGAGTAGCTCCTGAGGAATCTTGTGCCGTCGGATATACTTGGTCATCGCGAAGTAGGATTTCTGCTCCCCCTTTAATTCTCCTTCGGGTCGAGCTATCTTCAGGAGACGACACTTCTTCCACATCTTTTGGAGCTGAGCTACGGTCTCTTCATGCTCCTCACCCTGGTCAGAGAAATCGACACAAAGGAGCTCGGGTTGTAACGCCGGAGGGAGCCCCTGAAGAATCTGGTACTGACGAGACACTCTGGCGGGGTAGTACTCGATCGCGCCAGTGAAACCCAAAAGTGGTACCGGTCCAACACCATTACACGTGAGCCGAGCTTCTTCGACTTTGAACCAGTTAGCATGCCATTGGAAACCTTGGGGTCGAGCGTTTTTCATAAAAATGATCCACTCGGAGTAGTGGTAATCGGGTGCATTGTCTTGTTTTTCTTTATAGCTTAAAACAGGATGACCGGAATCACTGAGTTCGGGTATTTCAAGTAAATTGCCACACCCCTTTATGTGAGACAAAAACCAGATTTGCAAAAGTTCGATGGGTGCATGAAATATCTTGTCACCGCTTTGCTTGAATTTTGTGAGAGAAATGAAAGTTTCAGCTAAAACGGTGTTGACAAAGTTCTTTTCAAGACAGACTTGTTGTACCAATCATGCAATTGACGGGTTACATGCATTCTTACAGTGAGGGAAAATGATGAACCCGAAAAATGTTAGTAAAAAGATTCTGCCCCTTTGAAAAGATGTGGCATTTTCAAAACATTGACTCAGGAAGGAAAACGGACATGTTCCACGGTTTGCTTTCAAAACTTTTGCCAGTTCATCTTTCCCGACATTCAAAAATTCTGATAACATTAATGTGGAATCGACTCCCAAAGGTGGTGTAATTAACCCCGATCCCAAAGGTTTTCCAATGAGCAGGCTATACTCTTCCAAAGTCGGGGTGAGCTCATGCTTACCGAATATAAAGGTGGCTGTCTCGGGGCACCAGAAGTGGGCTAATGCTCGAACGAGGCCGGTACGGATTTTGACTTCCAGTAGGGGGAGCAGCCTCCCGACGTGACCCTCGACTAGCTTGCGGTTGGTTAGACTGAGTAGGTTCCACCAGGCACGGAGCTCGTCCTTAGGAGCGTCAAGAATCCGGATGTCTGCCACTCCCATAGTGTATAGACCAAGACTCACGACCGACCTAACGTCATGGACCGACCAAAGAAAAACGAAACATAAATAAATTGCAAGATAAGGGTTGAAGAAATCTTACTTCACTGGGTAGGAAAAATAGCAATCACATAGACATGCGCATGAAATGTGAGGTTCGATTTCTACCTAGACTCTGGCTTGTAAAATGGAGACGAGAGGATTACCGAGCTAAACCAGTCATGGTGGTGGTTAGGCTGGGATTCCCCTGACTCCGGCTTAGTCAAAGAGCCGACCCGGGTTGCAAAGGGGGCAACCGTGGTGGGTACTCAATGACACCATGAAAAACATTTCGGGACCGAGGAGGGCGACCCGTACCAAATGGTTTTGGTCGGGGTGTCCACTATCTCAGTACCATCCTGAACCTATGCCGCCCAGGTCCTGCAGCGGGTAGTGTGTGCGGTGTAGTGTAAGTGTAAGGCATGCACAACAGTTTATATCAAACAACGCTTCGTGCATAAATAAACCATACATTCAACCATCTCCCTGCAAAACAAAGGTTAGCAACCACTTCTCCCTTATACCTCCCATACTGCAAGAACATTTAACACCTTAAAACGTTAGGGACGTACCTGGGATCCTCGCTGCCAAGCAAAAAATTATTTTTGAAATGAAAATTGGCCTAAGTCCACTAAGAGTTTTACTCAAGTCCCCAGCGGAGTGGCCAAGCTGTCGCGACCCTAAAATTTTTTTATCATTTTCAATTTCTCGGGCTAATGGATTATTAAGACTAATCTTAACTCGGGCCCTCCCAAGCCCTACCAATTCGCAATTTAGGGTTTAAGTTCTTAACATGCAAATGTTTTCATGTTTGGAGTCGCCACTAATCAATTTACGGTAGGCTGATTAGAAACCTAAATAAAACATAGGGAGGTATGTTTTATTCCTACGAACCAGAGATTCTAAGCCCGGGGACTTGATTACGCTAGATCTAGTCTAACGCCCTTTCGGTACCTTTTCATTTCAAAAATATTTTGGCAGGCAGTTTGGATCCATTTTAGCTTATTTACTAACATGTGAGGTGTTCATGCGGGTGCGCAAACCATCAATTTAACACCCAGAAATCAAAGCATTAAATAAATTGCAAGCATAGGAGAACAACTTACCTGGAATCCAGCAAGCATCTGCATTGTTAGCGAAAAATCATACAGACAATCCTAATATGATTTCTAGTTAACAAAGCCACTCATTCAATTTCCTTTTTTTTTATTTTCACTTATTTAAATGAAATCTAGTCTATATGCAATGACGTGCAAAATATGACATGCGAAATAATGCAACCTAACATGCAAACTATATGTCATGCGACGACGTGACTTAATTCTAATGACGTGCAATGATGTATTTTTTGTATTTTTTTTAAAGAAATTCGGAATTAAATGAAATTCGGAATTAATGAAAATGCCTAAAATAACATGCAACCTAATGACTTCTATTTTTGGTATTTTCTGTTTAAAATTCGAAATTTAAAATTGCCTAAGTTAACATGCAATCTATGATGACTTATTCTACCCTAGAATGATTTATTTTTTGGGATTTTTGATTAAAAATTCGGAATAATAAAATAACGTGAATAATCCATTAGGATTTGAAATAATACCTAATTTAAATTAGGAAACTTGCCACGTTACGTCCTAATTTAAATTAGATATTTATCTTATCCTTCGGGATATATTCAAAAACTCTAGACATGCAAAAATTCTAATTTAAATCTCAAAACAGAAATTTTTTTTTGGTTTTCTTTTTATTTGAAAAGGAAAGAAATCAAAACAAGGATAACAATCAAACTCAAATCAACCACGCAATCCGCCAAATTTCATTTCAAACTCGGATTAGGCACAAAAATCAAATTATCGGTCATATCTAAAGGGTTATAGATATTAACAGATAATCGATTATTCAAATTTGGAAAGCTAATGAAATTTATCATCGTATCTAAGTGATTATAGATAGGATGATAATTTCCCGTATCGCCGCGTATCGGACTTTAGGGTTAAAGTCGGATAGACGTCCAGATACGTTGCTTAAATTAGGAAATTTTCCTAATTTGAATATTTCAAAATATAGCGGATATCTAGAACATTATCTAAACATATCTAAAGATCATCCAGATAGTCATGCAATATTCCAATCGACTCAAACTAGGAAATTAAATATTTGAAAACATATCGGATAATATCATTACCTAATTTACCGATAACTTCCAAATTTGAAATTGGCTCGGGATCGGGATCGACTTGCAGATCGGGACGGCGACGACCGGTGAGGGCGACTCACGTCGGCGCTTGGCGGGGGCTCACGGTGGATCACGAGCAACGGCGGCACGGCGAGGCGACGGCAAGGGAACAACGCGGCTGTCCGGAGGGCTCGGCGGTGCTCGGTGACTTTCGCCGGAGGGGTTGTGGTGCTACTGGAACGGCGCGGCAATTTCCGATGATTTCCAGCAAGAACAGCGGCTGTTTCGTCGATGGAAGGTGTCCGGCGACGACGACGTCGACTCACGACGCCGGCGGGGCTGATGGCGAGGCTGAAGGGGCTGCTCGGTGAAACTTACTGGTTGAGAAAGCCACAGCGACGTCAACCAGAATTTCTCCTCTTCTTCATGTGCTTGTCCACATATTCTGCATAGGGGTTCTGCTGGACTTCACTCCAAGGCTTCTCGGTTGACTATGCAAGGGGCACTCTTCTGTTGACTGGACGTGAAGGCACAACAGCGACGGAAGGGCATGCAGAAACAGCGACTTTGATGGTCGTCGTTCGGGGAGGGGCTCAACGTCAGGAAGCAGCAACGACGAAGACCCTTGCTGGAATCACCCTTGGACGCTCGAAGCTTGCAGCTGTTGTTGACTTGAAGCATGCAGAAGCAGTAACGACGAAGGCCGTCGTTCAGGGGGGACTCACGTCTTCGGTGGTCTCCTCGGCAAGATGTTTCCCGGTTGACTTCTGGATCAGCGTGGGCAGTGGACGAAGTAGCAAGGTCAGTCACACAACAGCTTTGGATCTCGGTTGACGTTGGTGCAGGAGCGTTGTGGACTTGGGCATGTGGAAGCAGCAGCGTTGGAGGTCGTCGCTCGGGAAGCCACAGCAGCCGAAGACTCCCACTGGAATGTTGACCCCTTTTCTGATCTGCGCGTGAGGTGCAGCAGCAACGCAAGCGTGGCGGTGCGGTGTGGGGTGAGTGACGGTGACGATCCGGCGCGGCAAAGGGGCGGCGCACGGCGACCAAGCGTGTCTCACTCTCTCTCTCTCTATTTCTCACGTATTCCTCACAAATTTCAGATCTGAATTTTTACGCCCCCCTCATAATTTGACCTAAAGTATGTATATATAGACTAATCTAGGTCAAATTAAATGGGCTTAATTTACCTAATGGGCTTAGACTTGGGCTTAGGGCTTAATTCAATTTAAATGGGCTGCATTAACTTGGGCTAAGCCCAAATTAAAACAACCAAGCCCACGTGACGTGAAATTCCCGGCCCTAGCATCCCGAGCGAGCCGAGTCTCGTTCGATAAAATCTAAGTTCGATTGCCATCGCCAACTTGATGCAAATGCAATTAAACTAAAATGAACCTAAACTATATATTATGCAATTTAAATATTTTTGTTTAGGGGTTAAGAATTAATCCCTAATTTTTCTATGCAAATTACGACTAAATGAATGTCGGTAAAATTTAGGTGTCAACAAAAAATAAAAATAAAAAGAGAATCAATTGATGTCATATCATATATACATTGTTTGGTATCTGTTGACACATAATTTTTAGCTTATTTTTTAAAATTTTTCAAAAATTCCAAAATTAGGACTAAGAATCTTGGCCAAGCCTAGAAACCTATTTCTAAACCAAAAACTAATTTTTTTTTATCATTTTTCTGCATTTTTCCTTAATTTCTTTTAGTTAAAATAGGTAAGAAAATCAAGAAAAATAGCAAATGTAATCAGAAAATTCCATAAAAAATAGTCATTAGTATTATTTTAAATCCAATTTCATGAATACATTGTCAATTTTGAAAAATCTCAATCGGGTATATGTTGTTTTCAAAAATTGGGCAAAATTAAACATGAATTGAACCAAAAATGCAATTGAATGTTTCTGGTCATTTTTAAGCCATAGTGTCTTCACAAAATATGATTCTAGGACCTTTAATTTCATAATGGTCAGTCCAATTGCACAATTTGACATAAAAATCAAAAATCCCCAAAATTCGATTAAAAATTAAGAATTTTGAACTCAAATTGGAAATCGTTCCCAATATGAAATTGTCGAAATGTGAACCATCATTTCTGGGGTTAATTAGATGTGGGTAATTCAATTTTGGCATCAATTTTGCCTAATCAGGTCATTAGGACATCAAATGAACAAAACCCTATTAACCCGAATGTAAAAATGAGAAAATCTTAGACACAATTATAACAAAAATTGGGGAAAATCATATATTTGGGTTTGGAATATAATGGGAAATTCAATTTTGGGGTTAAATTTGGAAAATTGGGTTAAAATCTGGTCGAATTTGAGAATTTAAACCAACCCAGGTCTATCGGGTCAACCGGGTCAACTCAACCCGACCCGGGTTACTCATTTTCTTCACCCGACTTGCTCAAAACGCATTAAACCTAGAAAAAACCAACTCGCGCTTGAGACTTTGCCGACTTAGTGTAGGAAATTTAGCATGTTTTAATCGATTTGGCCAACTAGAAAAATATCTGGCTAGCACCAGATAATCACCATAACCAATTCAAGGTCGGTTCCAACAAACTTTGGACGGGATTTTTTATCAACAAAAAAACAAAAAAAACTAGAGAGGCAAGGGGAACCTGTTCGATAGATTGCCATAGAGAGAGAAGAGAGAGAAACAACGCGGAAACAAAGAAAATCTAGAGAGAGAATAAGGAGTTGAGGTCTCCTGATCAAGTGTCCGGTGCTGATAAGCAGAACGACATCGGCAAATCGATCGTTCAAGGAGGTCCTCCTCCTCTGTTGATCAGTGAAGAATTGATCGTGAAGTCTTGAAGATCGAGTTCTTCCGGTGAGTCCAAAAGCTTTCCGGTGAAGTGGAAACCACAAATCGGAAGTTCAGGTGTCAAAGGAAAGTTCTACGGTCGCGGATTAGCTCAAAAACGCTGTTTGATCATCAAACAAAGCAGGTGAACTTCGATCATCACCTTGGTTTTTCTAGATTCTCAGAAAATGAAGTCGAGCTTGATATTGCCAATTTTACAATTTCTTTGATGATTATGAGGTCCTTGATGTTCCAAATACATTTGTAATCATTTTTTATGTTGTTTGATTGCATTTTGGGCATTAAAAAATGCATAAACCGAGTCAGCCATTTCTAGAAAATCTCACGGGAGCAACATGACCTCGCAGGAGTGCATCCCGTGGCCTTAGCCCACTCAAGTTAGTCTTCCTTAATCCTTGTTTGTTATTTTGTTAGTGATTAGGATCAAGTTAGACGGCTAAGGCGGTTAGAATTAAGATTAGTATTTTGGAAACTCTATGTTTGTATAGTTTGCAGGTTAGAGTGTTTAGGTTGATTTTTCGCCGGCCGGTGAACATCCGCCAATGTTCCAAGTAGCTTAGATTGAAAATAGAATACATGGACAGTATAATGGATCAATCGAAATCGACAAAAAGTCACTAGAAGGTCGTCGGAGAAGGGCCCAAGCCGGCGGCCTCAAGAACATCAAGTCCAGATTTATGCCCACCACATGTTCGGCATAATGCCCCAATGAACAGAGGGGCGAAATGGCGCCGTTTTGGCATCTTGCTCGCTGGAAAAGGTGATCGGCGCCGACACCGGCGACGCCCTGTTCGGCCAAGCCAAACAAGGTCGAATCGGGCCGGTCCGATTCGTTTCCCGACGGAAAAATTCAAAAATAAAAAAATAAAAAAATTCAGAAAAAAACAGAAAATTCACAAAAAAAATAGAAAATTCATAAAAACTTTAAAATTTTTAGAAAATTCATAAAAATTCCGAAAATTCAGAAAATACAAATAAAAAATGTAAAAAATTAAAAAAAATCAATAAAAAAAATTAAAAAATTGGAAAATTCATAAAAAATTTTGGAAAATCATAAAAAATCAATTCTCGGTTTAAACAAATTTCAAAATAAAAAATCAAAAATTTTGAAAATTCATAGAATAGTCCAAAAACACCGTGGGCAATCATAAAAAGTGAAATTTGAACTTTTGGAAGTACCCAAGTAGCATTTTTAGAAAATGCCAAATTCAGGGATTATAACCCCTAAAAAACCCTAAAACTGTAAAACATGTATAAATCATGAAATGAACAAGCTATTAGAGCTTCATTAGGGTTTGGGGTGTTTTGATTGATTTTTATTTTAGAGACCACTTAGGATTGATTGACTTGATTGATTTTGATTGTGCATTTAATGCTTGTTTAGTCTTTTCTGCGATTAGAATGGATAGGATTAATGGATAAGCCTCGAAAATTCGCGTGACACATTAGACATTATATCATTCTTAGATATCGAAAGGGCGTTAGGGATCTTGATTCAAGATCAATAACGTAACCGATTCCTTGTACTCAGAATCTCTGGTTCATAGAATTGTGGTATTTCTCCCGTATCTCGATTAGGTTTCTAGTCTACCTATCAATAATGACTCGTGGCAACTCCAAAATCACAAACCTAGACTAAATAAGAAATTATCTTCCATTGTTACGTGAGATATGGTCTGGGAGAGACCGTTACATGGAAATACCTTCTTCGCGCGCAAATCCCGAAAGCCCCCCTAAAAACAAAGGCGCGGCGCAACAGGCTTGGCGACTCTGCTGGGGACCCTAACTTTTCTAAGTGGACTTAGGCCTGGATAGAACGATATACTTGTGTTTTGTGCTTGCAAGGATCCCAGGTACGTTCCGCTAATGATAGTATTAAATGGTTTTGTAGGCGGGTGTTATAAGGGGTGTTGTCTTTGCTAACCCTTGTTTTGCAGGATGGTGTTGGGATTGATTGAATGTGTTTTGAATGAATTTTAGAAGTGCTGTTTGGTCATTAATTGCTATGCATGTTTTTAAATTGCTTTAGCACTACACCATTAGCACACACCACCCGTGGCCTAACCCCGGCTACATTTAGGGTTACCCTTACGAGATATACGTTTAGGTGAAACTATAGACCGATTGCCCATTGGATCGTTTAAATGCAATACCGATCACCGAAGTGGAATAATATTCCATTACTTTAGGCCGATTGCCTATTGGAATAGAATCCCTTATCCATTAAGGTGATGACCTTGAGCCTTTAGTATATCTCACCCTTTTAGACGTCAAAACTTTACTAGTTGCATTCACTTGTCTTTGTGGTTGGTATACCTAAAACCAAACAAAAATATCATGGTAAGCAAGTATCGTTCCACTCCATTCTTTTACAATTATGCATGTTAGTTGGCACATTTTCAAAAAATGCCTAAATGACATTCAATGCTTGGTCTAAATGTCCTTTCATTTTAGAATACATGATTAGGGCATCATACTCTATTTGACTATTCTTTCATTTTTAGATGAAGTGTATATGTCCATGGCGGATTTTCCATGTAATTCGAGTGCTTATTCGTTCATTTCAATGTATACACAGTTGCAAACCATAGTTTAGGACTTTGTGGTTTAAATGGAGTATGGCAGAATAGGCATTTACATCACATATTGAATTTGCCCATAATCTCAACTATATGCTCTTTTAAGGTTTAAACGGACTCAAAATGATATTTGCATTACTTTCGAGGCATACAAATGTACTTTGCCTCCATTTTACCTCAAAAGGACATATGATTGAAATGGAGGCATTAAAATTGATTTGCAATCCAAGGTGATTAATGACAAAACTTTTTGCATGATTAGGCTCAATGGGAAAACTAGACATCCAAGTAATTCCCATTCCTCGAAAGGAACTTGTTGCTTGGTGGAAAGGCATGTCCAAGGACAACCAAACTAATGTCCAAGAAAGGCTTGGATACCTTCTCGAACTTGTGCATGTGGAACATTAAGTCAGTTTTAGTCCAAGCTTTGGTGCATTTTTAAGAAGCTTCTACCACCACATTCCATTTTGGAGATCATGAATTGGTGCCAACATTAGAAAGCCGCCGTTGGAATCAATTCTAAACCTAGAGTCGTAGAGCTACCCGTTGAACTTAATCCTATGAGCCTTTTAGCCGAATTCCTCAATCTCAAAACTTCCGAAATTGAAAAGATAATCAAATCAAACACAGGTAAATTTCCATTATCTTTCCTAGTGGAATACTTTTCAAAACTTCCTAGGGAAATGGGAAACACTTCAGCTCGGGTATTCATTCTAGCATTCTTCAACTTTATTCTATTCCTCGTGTCCAGAACGGGATTAGACCATTTAGTGGCTGTGATCACAAGACAAGTATGTCTTAAATGGGACTTCTCTAATATGCTTCTTGCCC
Source organism: Syzygium aqueum (assembly GCA_031216185.1). Taxonomy (NCBI): domain Eukaryota; kingdom Viridiplantae; phylum Streptophyta; class Magnoliopsida; order Myrtales; family Myrtaceae; genus Syzygium; species Syzygium aqueum. The sequence goes on along the minus strand of CM062241.1, from coordinate 19,515,836 downwards.
AAACCATCATTTCTTTAAACACATATCAAAATTATGAGAAGGGTATCTTTCGAGTTTCTACTGGTCTTTTGTCATTATGGTTCATCTCACACATTCGACCTTGGTGTCGTTTCATGAACATTCGCGAAATTTGTTCGGCGATAAATCCAATTGAATGATACATTCATATCCAAAGCAAATTACTCAAATAATCTTTCTTAGATTGGGCCAACTTCATTAGAGCCTTAACTCTTGATCAAATCCAATGGCGGATCAATTGGCCAAAGATTAGCAAGATAAAGATCACAAGCCGAGAGGGAAATGTGATACCATTGCTTGGTTTGAGTGGAGGAGCAGCTTATTGTCCTCTAAAGGTTATTAGACAATTCGGGATACTTCAGCAGATACCACCGGTATGGAATCCCGAAGTGTTTGCCTTTAACATCTTAAGTAGAATTATACCTGAGGAGGAGAAAAATGTCCTTCAAGCCAACATTCATAAGATCATCCTATCTTTGAATAACCCACTAGAATAAATAATCGAGCGGCCAAAGAGCTTGGAAAAAGATATAAAGATCTACATGGCCTCCAAAGAATATATCAAATGGATAAAGAATAAGCGTCCAATCGATGTCAAGCCATATGTCCCATTGAGCATAGTACCAGATCCTGTAGATAAGTATGTCCTAGAATACATCGTTCTAAGCATGCCTAGAGTGGAACCCTATGTCTCTGAAGAGGTCGTGATCGATATGGAAGAATGAGAGTCTCAAGCTAAGGAATGGGAAGAATGCCAAAAGGCGGAAGCTACCTTAGCTAGCAAGAAGCCTAGGATTGGATGATTTAGATTCCCATTTGAGTTTAAAATCATGATGTCAAATAATTGCAAATGTTATATGAAATGATGGATTGATCATTTTCTAAACATGCATAGATAATTTCAGAACATGATTTCAAAACATAAAGGAATCATCATGGATTGTAATTCTTTGAATTGTATGATTTCTTGAGAAAAACATTGATGAAGAATTTTATACAAGGCTAAGACTTATATAAAATTTCTTATCCTTGACAATCTCATGAAATCATACAATTAAAAGGATATAGGGTTTCATGATCACTTTATTATACTGATATCAGGTCTTTTTTGGCAAAGCATGTTGTTTAGCAATGGAAGGTAAAAGACCTCAGACTTGCCTGCAAGTTAGAATGGTGGAAGAAGAAACCCGTGCTCGACTAGTTGAAGTCGAGAATCAAATGACCCAAATGGTTGCAATGATGGCGGAAATTAAGGCTTTTATTCTTGCATCTCGAGGATCTCATCCTACTACTCCAAATGTAGGAACTTCAAATGCTACCGAAACACCAATTGAAGACCCAGTCAGAAATAAAGAATCGGTTCAAGAAAATCCTTCAAAGACTACGCTTGAGGTGGTAAATTTGGAAGAGGATCGTCAAACCAAAAATGCATCCAAAACAAAGGATGAAGAAGAGGCCAAGAGATTGGCCAAAATTGAAGAATGCTTAGCAAGTCAAGGCTATGAGCTACAAAGGTTTAACAAGTTCTCGCCGTATGCAAAGGTGGTTGTTCCAGAAAATTATAAGGAACTAGAGTTCGTGAGCAAGTATGATGGCACTAGTTGTCCCAAAAGCCATTTGAAGTATTATCTCTGTAAGATGGCAAGATATTCAGACAATACGTCACTTCTTATTAGCACATTTCAAGATAGTTGTCGCGCCCCGAACCCCATGTCGTGCGAGCATCCCACCTTTGGTAGCAATTGTGTAACGCTCCCAGGACGCGTCGCCGACCCAACGCCCATACAGAGATAAGGCACATGCGAAAGCAATAAATAAACACCCATACAAATATATACACAAGACCAAAGATAGTACAACAATTAAAAAACAAGAATATAACTACAAATATACATTTTTCATTACTATAGAAAATATTTACAAAATCCATTTATACCACGAGAACAAAACAACAAGAGCAGTCAACAGCCACTAAGGTCAAAAAGGTAAGTGGCTAGGGGGAGAGCTACAGCAAAAAAGAAACGATCTCCACTGCTAAGGACTCAGACCTATCCTAAGGCTCCCAGTCTGGATCTGACCTTGATGACTCCTTTGAAGAACTCTTAGAAGGCACAGACTCCTCCGAATCCATGTCCTCGGCCTCGACCTGCTCATCCTCGGAATCTGACTTTAACTCAGGGTCAAGGTAAAGTCCTAGAAGGTCCTCGTTCGGGTCCAGCTCCTTGTTCGAGCCTAGTTGTACGATCTCTCCGTCCTGGTCCGGATCCTGGTCCATAGCCTCGGGCTTGTCCTCATCGTCCATCGGCTCTGGATCCGCGAATAACACCTCTGGCTCCTCTGACTCCTCGTCCATAGCAACGGGTCCATCTACCGTCTCATCGGAGATACTGAAATCGGGTGAAGCAAGGGTATCTAGAATTTCATCATCCGTGATCTGCGGTATTATCACATTATCCCCATCAAGTGGAACATCAAAGGTCCTGAGGCGTGATGCTTTCTCCCTATTGGCATTTCTAAAACACCAGGCTATGTACTCCTGGGTTTGGTAAAACATCTCACCAACATTTACAAACACTATCGAAGTATATCTCACATAGGCCTTCTCGTTCCCTACGGGGTGCACACTCGTAGTCCGCTAAATCATATGCGGTATCCCAAAAAGTGGTGGTAGACTCGACATCCTCAAGGCTAGGGGTCTGAAAAGTGTAGGTTTATACAACAATGAGAATGCGTCTTAGTGAGTAAAACCCCTAAACCTAGACTAGGTTAACATGTACATCCTAACAAGCGATAAAACACACCACAATCAAATCACATCAATTGACCTAGGCCCTCGGGCCCAGATCGCTCGCATCTCTAACCTTGCAGGTTAGACAGCTCAATATGATAATCACGGCACATACGCGATACACTTGGTCATACGTACGCCACACACATGCTCATGCTCATTGGTGCCCGTCTCACACACAATTCATCGAATCGCACATACTCGCACACTGGCCAATGCACTCTGGCATACACATGTCACAAATATTGCCATGCTCATGATTCGGCTCAAATGGCACTCTGGCACACTACTCATTTCATTTCATTTAAATTTGACCCCCGTAAAAGGCATCAGGTTGACCCGCGTAAAACGCACAAGTCTCTTTCTTATTCACAACACTCTGTGGCCCGTGTAAAACGTATCCGGCTCAGTGTCTCTAGCCCGCGTCAAAACATATCAAGCACAACACCGATCCCCTTACGAACCAAAACCCGCATAAAACGCATCAGGTTGGTCGTCATCCAGATGAACCGAGCATCGTCCTGTGTAAAACGCATCAGGAGGGAACACCCCGCGTAACACGCATTAGGGTAAATTGTGATCACACATCTACGCAGCCAATTATTATCTGAAACCCGCGTAAAACGTATCATGGCATATTAGGTGATCACGTGCTTATGTCAGGCACGCATTCTCGCACAATTTTCATCTCATGCCTCATATCTCGTCATACACAATGCGTGGCCATGAAATGCAATAGAATGCAACATGAGGATCAAATACCACAGTTTAGGCATTCAATCAATCCATGCCACAATAATGTGCTCAATCGGCCTATTTAATATCGTGCGACCCATGCGCAATTCATAAATCGAGGAATAAATCAAGCCATCAATTGGCCAATCACACTCTGCATTGATCGGCCACACGAACACATGACATGGCAGTTACAGATTATCACAATTGAGTACCAAACAACCAATGATCAACCAATCCAGGCAATCCAGGCAATTTAGCCAATTAATCCCCAAATCACTGACAGCAGTCCAATAATCCACCAATATGGACAGCCACAAATCATTCTCTCCGTGGCCAATATCCATTTCCAAATAACCTATTGATCCACCAAAATTTGCCACATAAACAACTTCCACCAATTAGTTCGCCAATTACCCTTAATTCGCACTAAAATACCCGAACCCGTCTAGAAACGCACGGTTAGTCCTAATTCGGGCTTAGGAGTAATTACTCACTTAATCCTAAGGCGAGACAATGAGGAACAGTGGCTAATCGCCGGTGAATGGCAAGGCCAGCGGCGGCGTTCCGGTGGCGGCAAGCGGTGGCACTCACATTGGCGACGGGCAGCGCGTGCGGCGGTGGCTCATGGCGGTCACGGCTGGTGAGGGTGAAGGTGAGACGGTCGGTTTGGTGATGGTGAGGCAGTGAATGAGCGGCACGGCTATGGACGGCTCACGGCAGTCCTTCGGCGAACAACATGGTCTGCGGCGGCGGCGATCCGGCGGTCTTGGGCGAATGGCGGTCCTCGGCAGCTGAACAGAGAAAGGTGCTGCTGATGGTGATGAGAGAGGAATGTGGGTCGGTGATGGTGATGGTGGCAAGACAGAGCGGCGGCACGGCGGTGAGCGGCTTGGTTTCCCGGCGGCGGTGTGCATGGCCGAGAAAAAGGGAGACAATAAGAGGGAGAGAGAGAGAGAGAGACAAGATGGGGGTGGTGATGATGAAGCGAGGTTAGGCGAGGCAGCGGCACCGGTGGATGGCGGCAGCACGCGGCTCCGGCGAGCTGATCACAAACGGCGGAAGAGGACCGGCGGAGGGGAGGACGATTGTGGAGGGGGAGTGGCCGGGAGAAGAGAGGGAAAAATGGGGAGAGAGATAGAGAGAGTCAAACATGGTCAAATAGGGGGGACTAGTGGAGGACAAGTGTAAACAATCCAACCAATTGACATTTTTACCTTTAATCCAATGGCCAACATTTAACCTTATCCAATAATGCAAGGGGCAATTTGGTCATTCCATGGGTTGAATTATTGGGCTGATACACTTAATTAAATCCATAATTTAGTCCCCAAAATTAGCCCAAAATTCCGAATTTAACAAAATAGGCCAGGAGCAAAACGGTAATTTTTCTGTCCCTTGTCGAAATTCCATTTTTCGACCGTAGTGACCCCAAATATGACTGGCCAACATAAAATGATGTCGTCCTCGCAAAAATCATCATATACGCCCTCGAAAATCTATGTCCAAATCCGAATCCAATTTTGTGATCAAAATCGCTTGATTTGCAATTTAGGGTCTCTCACTAACAGGCAGCTATTTAAGGGTTATGCGTATCGACCTAGGGTTGTCCGTGTCGTGATGGTCTCAATTACTGAGAGAATGAGAGGAATTATCGCTAATCCCAGAGGTCGCGATCATCGGTCGTGCGGAATCACTCGCGGTCCGATGGTACGTCATTGACCAAACCAAATCCATCACCCTCCTAAAATCGGCCACATTGGCCCAAAATATTTCCTCATTGTTTCTCAGAATCAGCGCCCGATTCGCGATCGGGTCCCTGGTCCACGTAACGTTTTCCTAATTAGTCATTCCCTAATGGTTAGTATCCCAAGAATGATCAGTTCTGGGTAAGACTTGCTAAAATGAAATGAGAATTAATATTCATTTATTGATTCCGAAAATGGGTCGAAATTCGGGATGTTACAATTCTTTCCCCCTTATAAAAATTTCTTCCTTGAAATTTATAATCTTACTTATCTACTCAAATAAATGGGGGTGCTGACGTCTCATGGCCTCTTCACTTTCCCATGTGGCACCTTCAGTTCCATGGTGTAACATCCCGAAATTCGACTCGATCTCTGGAATGAATAAAACGAGTATTATTCGATATTTCATTTTCGTAAGTCTCGCCCGAAACTGATCACTCACGGGATACTGACCAGATGGGATTGGCCAACTAGGAATAGATACGTGGACTAAGGACCCGGCGCGAGTCAAGCCTGACTTAGGAGAATGACGAGGAAGTATTTTGGGCCAGTGTGAACCGATCATCCGAAACGGACGATTGCGTCATCGGAACTAGTGATAATTCCTCTCGTTCCCTCTCTCGAGCTCGCCGCGATTCGGACAACCCGAGGTCGAAACGTTTGAATCCTAAACGGCCGCCCGTTAGTAAGAGATTTAGAAATCTGAAATTTGACGATTTGATCGTGAAATTTGATCCGGACATCGAGAACGATTTTCGTGAATCACGAGATAGTTTTTATGAGGACGATGTCAAATTAAGCTGGCCATATGTGTATAGGACTTGTACGGTCGAAAAATTAGCGATTCGACCCGGTACCGGAACTTAATGTCGGTTTTGCCCCTATGTCCTTTAGAGTTCCGAATTTTAGGGATTATAGGCTTAGCCCTAGAGTGTGACACTTGTCACACTATCCCTTCCCCATGCATGCAATCATCTCACCCAAACCCACACTCTACCTCTTCCTCTCCCCCATGAAACCCATCATCACCTTTCACATCTCTCTCTCCCTCTCTCTCTCTCTCTCACGCCCACTCTCCTCTCACTCGGCCACTCCATCCTCTCCCTCTCCCCTCACCGGTGACTTCTCTCTCTCTCTCTCACGGCCTCACGCCGCCGCCCACAGCCCGCCGGAGCCGTCCCAGCCGCCGTCCACCACCGTGCACCGCCCTCTCTCTCTCGCCTCACCACCATCAGACCGTCACTCTCCCTCTTTCTCTCGCTGTTCACGCCGGCAAAGCCTTGCCATGACCGTCCACCCTCCCGCCTAGCTCGGCCACGCCTCCGCCGAGCCGTCGCCGCTCCGCCAAGGCCGCCGCCGCTGCACGCCGTCGCCCCCTTGCCATTCCCCTCCGTCTGGCCTCCGTCTCCCCTCATTCTCACCTGCATACAGCAAGAATCGGCGCCGGTCAGCTGAGGAAGGACAAGCTGATCGTCCGCCGTTCGCCGGGAAGTACTGCCGCTTGCCGTGGCCACCGCCGCTTGCCATGGCCACCGCCGCTGCCCTTCCTCCGCCGTCTCTCTCTCCCTGTCTCGGTTGCATGCAGGAGGGTAGCCGCCGGGTCAACCACGCCGCCGTCTCTCCCTTCCTCCCCGCCGTGGCTGCATGCACGGCTGAGCCACCGCCAGACCTGTTCACCGCCGCTGCCCCCTCGCCGCCGTCCCTTTCCTCCCGGTGCATGCACGACTGGACGCCGGCCAGCCCTCACCGTCCCTCTCTGTTTTTCCTTCGCCTCCTCCGGTTCTGTTCCCTTTCGCCGGAACAGCGGTACCGTCGCCGTTCGCTGCCTAGACCGCCGTCCACCATGCGCCGCCGTGGGCAGCAACTTCCCGTGCTGCTCAGCCGCTTGTCCAGCCACCCTCACCGTGAGTCAGCAGTCCCGCCGGCCTCTCACCGCCGCCCGAGGCTGCTGTGGACAGCCGGCCACCGCTCGCCGTCGCTTCCTTGGGACTTGTGCCGCCGGTTCCACCGTTCACTGGTGATCGGCCGCCATTCCCCGTCGCCCGAGCTTGGACTTAGGTGGGTGAAAACCTCTAAACCCTAATTAGGACGATTATGCGCTTTAAACGGGCCTAGAGTGTGTCGGTTAGTCGAATAACGCTAATTAGGACTCGTATGAATTTGCATGCTATTGGTGGGTGTCGGGAAATTAGTAATGGTTGACAAAACAGAATTTGGAAGAGAATTAGAGGTTGAAATAGAGAGAATTAGCTGCTGTCCACATTGGATTTTGAGGGCCAATTCCACGATAGTTTGAGAGTCAAACTGATTTGGACTGCCGGGATTGCCGGGATGATTGACTTGTATGTCGGCTTGGCAATTGTGCTCATTTGGGTCTACTATGTCGCATGTTCGTGTGATCGACATGTGTGGAATGTGATTGGTGAATTATCAATGTACGTCATAAGTGCTGTATTCACATGTGATGCCCCGAGTTTAATTGATTGGGCCGACTAAGCATATGACGTGGATCATGGATCATGATTTGTTGGCATTGAATTGCGTGGTACATTGCACCAACATTCGTGTGCGGAATTGCATGGCTACACATTGTGCATGCCGAGTATGAGGCTTGTGGAAATTGTGCGAGAATGCGTGTATGCCATGGACATGTGATCACCTAATTATGCCCTGATGCGTTTACGCGGGGTTCAGATAAAACCGGTTATGTGAATGTGTGATCACCTTCGCCCTGATGCGTTTACGCGGGGTGTGCCGTCCTCATGCACTTTGGAGCAGGACGATGCCCGGTACGTCCGGAAGACAACCATCCTGATGCGTTTACGCGGGCTCTGGTTTGTAAAGGAGATCGGTGTTGCGCCTGATGCGTAAGGACGCGGGCTAGAGACACTGGGCCTGGGGCGTCTCTACGCTGGCCACGGAGTGTTGTGATTGGTCTTCGGACCGGATCTTCGGATCGGACCTTCGGGTCGGGCCTTCGGGTCGAGTAATGGAATAAATGGTTAACGTGTGATGCATAGTGTCTGATTATGCGATGGAATCCGCTGGACATGGTATGGGACGTGTCTAAGTAGATTTCATTCTATAATCGGAACACGAATGGAAACTTGTGCCGGAATGCCATAGGAGTGTGATTATGGGCATGACGAGTTAGTGGCATTTGCATGCATATGAATGCATGAGCTAGCGTGCTGAAGTGTGTGACTCGGTGAACTATACTTGGAATTGTCACTAAAGGTTTTGAGCATGCGTGTGACGTCCGCGTGATTGAGAATGCCGCTTGTGAAATGTGATATCATGGGATTGTCTAACCTGTAGGGTCATTGACATGCCGATTTGGGCCTACGGGCCTAAGTCATCCTTATGTGTGTGGTTTATTTTTCCCGTCAGGAGATGCATGTTAGCCTAATTTAGGTTTAGGAGTTTTACACTCACTGAGATGTGTCTCACGGTTTTTATAACCCAACCTTTCAGACCCGCGTCCATGACGGATCCACCTGTCCCAGTACGTTTTGGGATTCCCCTAGATTACGAGCATATCATGACTGCACATCCGGTGGGGAATGGGGAGGTGTATTTGAGGCATTACTCTGCGATTAGTGTAGACGTGGGTACGACACATCCTGAGGTTCATGAGTATGTAGCTTGGTGTTTCCGGGATCGTTTTGGAGACGAGTTTGGACCCCTTCGCACGATGGATGTCCCGTTCACTATAGAGGGCCAGCTTGACCCGTAGTGCCCGAATGGTGAGATCGTGGATTTCGAGATGGATAAGGAGGAGACCATAGGTCCTTTCGCTTGGTACAAGCCCACCGAAGACGAAGAGTTAGGAGGTATAGATCACGAGCTAGGAGCGGAGGACCCAGTGGTGGAGCCAATGGAGGTCGACGAAGCCGAGCCGATGGATACCGAGGAGTCCGAGGAGGAGATTCCTAGCGAGGATTCAGAGATACCCGACAGTTCGTCCGAGTCCGATGGCTCAGATCCGGATTGGGTGCCCTAGACTAGGCTTGACTTTCTTTTTATGAGGGTAGACACTTTTTGGACTTAGGACCCTCTGCTGTTGACTGTTGGCTTTCTTTTGATTGCACTTTAATTCTAATGTCATTTTCCTTGGAACAATGTAAGAATGTTTCTGGTAGTTTTGGTATGGATGTGTATGTTGCCCCAGTTCTCCTTGTGTTACTTCCCTGGTTCTCATAGTTATTATGTCAGGGTGTTTTATATTTATATTTTTGCTTCCGCTTGTGCCTTATGTTCTGTTTTGGGGAAACGGGTCGATGACGACGCACCCTGGGACGTCGTACTACCATATCGACCGTCGAACGGGTTGTCGCGTGTCGGAGAGGTCGGGGCGTGACACATGGTGCTCCCAGATGACCTTGACCATTGGGATCGTTTTATTCTTTAGCACACGATCCTTTCGATCCTAGATCCTCACTAGTCTTTCCACATACAATACCCTGTCGTCCATGTCTATTTCCTCGTACCTTAGAACGTGGGTCGGGTCTGGTTCGTACTTTCTCAACATCGACACGTGGAAAATATTATGTACTTGGGACAAGTTGGGCGGCAAGGCAAGTCGGTAGGCCATATTTCCAATCTTCTCTAATATCTCAAATGGGCCGACATATCTTGGACTGAGCTTTCTTTTCTTACCGAATCGATATAATCCTTTCATAAGCGGCACCTTGAGAAATACGTGATCTCCAACTTGGAATTCCAAGGGTCATCATCTCCGATCGGCGTAACTCTTTTGGTGACTCTGTGCTATCCTCAGCTTATCCCGAATAATCTCAGCGGCTTCCACCGTCTGTTGCACCAACTCTAGACTAGTCATACTTCGTTCACCAATTTTGTCCCAGCACACTGGCATTCTGCACGTTCTACCATACAAGGCTTTGAACGGTACCATTTGGATGCTTTGCTGATAACTGTTATTACAGGCAAATTCCACCAAATGTAATTGCTCTTCCCATTTGCCTTGAAAGTCCACTACACAAGCTCTTAGCATGTCCTCCAAGGTCTGAATTGTCTTTTCAGACTGGCCATCCGTCTGCAAATAATAGGCCGTACTGAATTGCAACTTTGTTCCCATGGCCACTTGTAGACTCTTCTAAAAATTTGCCGCAAACCTTGGATCACGATCTGATGTGATCGTCACTGGTACTCCATGAAGACGGACTATCTGTCGTACATATAATTCCGCATACCTTTCCAGCTCGAAGTCCTTTCGCACTGTCAGGAAGTGCGCTAACTTAGTCAGGCGATCCACTATCACCCAGATTGAGTCGTGTCCTCTCTAACTCCTTGGCAATCCGGTGATGAAGTCCATTGTAATATGCTCTCATTTCCACTCTAGGATCTCCAACGGTCTAAATAATCCACCAGGTTTGCAATGCTGCGCGTTTACTTGCTAGCAAGTCAAGCACTTGGCCGCATGCTTAGCCACATCCTTCTTCAATCCATTCCACCAGTAGTATTGCCGCAAATTTTGGTACTGCTTGGGTGGATACTGTACTTGCTACAATGAGCTTCACTCAATATTTCCTCCTTGAGCTCTTCGTCATCGGGCACACATAGTCGCCCGAGAAATTTCAAAATCCCATCATCAGACACCTGGAAATCTGACTTTCTCTTAGTGGCATCCATTTCGACAATCCTTCGGATCTCCTAGTCTATGGACCGTAGTACCTTAATCCTCGCCTAAATTTCTAGTTCAATTCTCAAGGCAGCCAATAAGTTCGACATGTGGCTCACTTCGAACTTAAACTCCGAGTCTCGTAGTTTTTTCAATAAGGTCCACTCTTTGACCATTAAGTGCGCCATACTCGACTTGCGACTTAACGCATCTATGACTCGATTCGCCTTTCAGGATGAAACAAGATGTCATAATTATAATCCTTCAGTAGTTCCATCCAACGGCGCTACCTTATGTTCAACTCCTTCTGCGAGAACAAGTACTTGAGGCTTTGGTGATCCGTATAAATCTAGAACTTCTCTTCACACAAATAGTGTCTCCAGATTTTAAATGCGAAGACTATCGTGGCCAATTCGAAATAGTGCGTCGGGTAGTTCATCTCGCGCGATCTCAATTGGTGTGACGCATACGCAACTACTTTTCCATGATGTATCAATACATAGCCCAATCCTCTTAGTGAAGCATCACTATAAATTTGGAATCCTCTGGGTCCAGACGGAATGGTTAACACCGGAGTGGTTGTCAATCTATGCTTCAACTCTTGAAAACTCCTTTCACACTTATCATCCCATTCAAATTTTGTTTCCTTCTTAAGTAGCCGTGTCAGCGGCATGGCTATCAATGAAAATCCTTCCACAAACCTTCTATAATAGCCAGCCAATCCTAGGAAACTTCGAATCTCCATCACTGATGTCAGTCTTGGCCACTTAGTCACTACCTCGATCTTTGTCGGGTCCACAGAAATTCCATCTCCTGAAACGATGTGTCCCAGAAACGCCACCTACTGAGCCAAAACTCACACTAATTGAACTTGGCATACAGTGCATGCTCCCTTAGCATTCATAACACCTCAGTCAAGTGTACTTCATGTTCCTTAGGGCTCTTCGAGTACACCAGTATGTCATTAATGAAGACAATCACAAATTGGTTCAGGAATTCATTAAATACCCTATTCATTAAATCCATGACGGCGGCTGGGCCATTCGCTAGTCCAAAGGGCATCACAGTGAATTCATAGTGCCCATACCTTGTCCTGAAGGCGGTCTTAGGAATATCCTCTTTCTTAATCCTCAGTTGATGATAACCGGTGCTCAGATCAATCTTCGAGAACACTGAGGCTCCCTGTAGTTGATCGAACAGATCATTGATCATCGGTAGTGGATGCTTATTCTTTACCATCACCTGATTTAGCTGCCGGTAGTCTATGCATAATCTCAATGTTCCGTCCTTTTTCCTTACGAATAGGACCGGCGCTCCCCATGGAGACGCACTAGGGCGGATGAAACCCTTGTCCAATAGTTCTTGCATCTGGACCTTCAATTCCTTTAGTTCTGATAAGTACATCCGATATGGTGCGTTCGAAATCGGCTAGGTTCTTGGTGCCAATTCAATGACAAATTCCACTTCTCCCTCAAGTGGCAAACTCAGCAATTTCTGAGAAAAAACCTCGAGAAAATTGCATACTACGGGTATCTCATCAGTGCCCGTCTCATATATAATTCACCGAATCACACATACTCGCACACTGGCCAATGCACTCTGGCATACAAATGTCACAAATATGGCCATGCTCATGATTCAGCTCAAATGGCACTCTGGCACACTGCTCATTTCATTTCATTTAAATTCGACCCGCGTAAAACACATCAGGTCTCTTTCTTAATCACAATACTCCGTGGCCCACGTAAAGCGTATCCAGCCCAGTGTCTCTAGCCCACGTCAAAACGCATCAAGCACAAACACCGATCTCCTTACCAACCAAAACCCGCGTAAAACGCATAAGGTTGGTCGTCATCCGGATGAATCGGGTATCGTCCCGCGTAAAACTCATCAGGACGGTACACCCCGCGTAACACGCATCAGGGTAAATTATGATCACACATTCACACAGCCAATTATTATCTGAACCCCACGTAAAACGTATCAGGGCATATTAGGTAATCACATGCTCATGTTAGGCACACATTCTTGCACAATTTTCATCTCATGCCTCATATCTCGGCATACATAATGCGTGGCCATGAAATGCAATAAAATGCAACATGAGCATCAAATACCACAGTTTAGGTAGTCAATCAATCCATGCCACAATAATGTGCTCAATCGGCCTATTTAATACCGTGTAGCCCAATGTGCAATTCATAAGTTGGGGAATAAATGAAGCCATCAATTGGCCAATCACACTCCGCATTGGTCAGCCACACGAACACACAACATGGCAATTACAAATTATCATAATCGAGCACCAAACAACCAATGATCAACCAATCTAGGCAATCCCGACAATTCAGCCAATTAATCCCCAAATCACCAACACTAGTCCTATAATCCACCAATATGGACAGCAACAAATCAGTCTCTCCATGGCCAATATCCATTTCCAAATAACCTATTGATCTACCAAAATTTGCCACATAAACAACTTCCACCAATTAGTCCGCCAATTACCCTTAATTCGCACTAAAATACCCAAACCCATCTAGAAATGCACGGTTAGTCCTAATTCGGGCTTAAGAGTAATTACTCACTTAATCCTAAGTCGAGACGACAAAGAACAGCGGCTGATCCTTGGTGAGTGGCAAGACCAGCAGCGGTGTTCCAATAGCTGCGCTCATGGCGGCGACAGGCGGCGCGTGCGGCGGCGGCTCACGGTGGTCACGACCGGCGAGGGTAAAGGTAAGGCAGTCAGTTGGTGACGGTGAGGCGACGAACGAGTGGCATGGCGGTGGACGGCTCACAGCGGTCCTTCGGCGAACGGTGTGGCCGGCGACTGCAGTGATCCGGTGGTCCTTGGCCGCTGAAGAGGGGAAGGTGCTGGTGATGGTGATGAGAGGGGAAAGTGGGTCGGTGAGGGTAGTGGCGGCGAGACGAAGTGGCGGCACGGCAATGAGCGGCTCCGGCGAGCGGCTTGGCTTCCCGGCATCGGCAGTGTACACGGCCGAGAAAGAGAGACAACAAGTGGGAGAGAGAGAGTGAGACAAGATGGGGGTGGTGATGATGTAGTGAGGTCAAGTGAGGCAATGGCACTGGCGGACAGCAGCGGTGTGCGGCTCCGGCGAGCTAATCATGAACAGCGGAGGAGGACCGACGAAGGGGAGGACGATCGTGGAGGAGGACTGGCCGGGAGAAGAGAGAGGGAAAATGGGGAGAGAGAGAGAGAGAGTCAAACATGGTCAAATAGGGGGGTCTAGTGGTAGACAAGTGTCAACAATCAAACCAATTGACCCTTTTGCCCTTGATTCAATGGCCAACATTTAACCTTATCCAATAATGCATGAGGCAATTTGGTCATTCCATGGGCTGAATTATTAGGCTGATACACTTGATTAAATCCATAATTTAATCCCAAAAATTAGCGCAAAATTCGGAATTTAACAAATAGGGCCAGGGGCAAAACGGTAATTTTTTCGTCCCGAGTCGAAATTCCATTTTTCGATCGTACTGACCCCAAATATGAATGGCCAACACAAAATGACGTCATCCTCACAAAAAATCATCATGTACGCCCTCGAAAATCGATGTCCAGGTCCGGATCCAATTTCGTGATCAAAATTGCTTGATTTGCATTTTAGGGTCTCTCGCTAACGGGCAAATGGTTAGGGGTTACGCGTATCGACCTAGGGTTGTTCGAATCGTGATGGTCTCGATTACCGAGAGAACGAGAGGACTTATTGCTAGTCCTAGAGGTTACGATCATTAAGTTTAAGTTCGGGATTTGTGTGCCACATGTACTCTCAGTCGTGTGGAATCACCTGCGGTCCGATGGTATGTCATTGGCCAAACCAAATCCATCACCCTCCTAAGATCGGCCACATTGGCCAAAAATATTTCCTCATCGTTTCTCGGAATCGATGCCCGATTCGCGATCGGGCCCCTGGTCCACGTGACGTTTTCCTAATTAGCCATTTCCTGATGGTTAGTATCTCGAGAATAATCAGTTCTGGGCGAGACTTGCTAAAATGAAATGAGAATTACTATTCATTTATTGATTTCGAAAATGGGTCAAAATTCTGGATGTGAATTGATGCATGAGGTTTAATGAAAAAACTATTTTGAAAAATTATTTTGAAATCTTGTTTTGAAGAAATCAAGAGAACAAAGCTAATCCTCTTATCCTTGGATATCCTTGCTTTTAAAACCGTTTTTGCAATCAGGAATCATATGAAAACCCAAAGCCTCAAGCCTCATGTGTGAGAGCAATATTCATCATTGGTTTGGTTTTGTTTCCATACGTCCTTAACAAAACATTGAACACTTTTATTGAATTTGAAAAATGCAATTACATCTATATTGAAAGGAATGTAAATTGCAACTGATTGAAATTGCAAACAACATCAATATGAAACAGACAAATTGTAAAGTCAACAATAAGAAAAAGGTTTAAAAGAATCTTCCTACTCTAGTGCGTAGGTGTCTTCATCTTCGGTTATAACGACATTGATGATGTCCTCTTCAAATAAACCCAGCAAGATAGACTCTGCTTCTGCATGTAAATTTCTAGTGAAAGCAGTTGGGGAGGCCCAGGAAAGTTTTTTCTGATATGAATCTAATGATATGGTAACTCTCTAGCCTTACCCTTCCACGTTGATGGGTTAATGGTTTGATCACCTCAGCTTCCACGGCCTTCATGATACTTTTGACCTTGGTCTCGACTTCCATGATGATTACTAGTGACTTCATACCCACCCTATACTTTTTCTCTGTGCCAAATGGGATAATGAGTTCTTTAATTCCATGCGCTTTTGTCCCAAGTCCACCATCAAGGTTAAATCCATATTGGTATAATCTTTTTCAGACATAATAGACGATGCCGAAAGTTCCGGAGACTTCATGACACTACCAACGGGAATTTGTATCATAGAAATCATCTCAAAGGAATGATAACTAGACTCTTCTTTTATCTCAGTCTCGACATAAGGTATGGCACTTTCTTTGTAAGGTAATCATTTTACCACTGATAAAGAATCTAACTTTTTGATGAACATTAGAAGGAATGGCGCCAGCCATATGAATCCAAGGCCTCCCCAGCAGTAGGTTGAAAGTCCTTAGAATGTCTACCACTTGAAAATTGATCAAGAAAGGCACATGGCCTATATTTACTTCCAGTTCGATATCACCGATAACATCCTTCTTCATCTCATCGAACGAATGTACCACCTTTGAAGGTTTGACGAACTCTTCATTAATTCCTAGACGATGCAGCGTGCTTAATGGACACAAATTAAGCGTGGAACCATTATCAATCCCTAGATTGTTTTGAGAATGAAGCCTGATTACCATTGGGGCTAGATACTATAGCCATGTCACTTATAGGTTCTTTATCCTTTCTTCCAGGATACGGTCTCCATGCTATCACTTCTTGAGATTTCTTTTCCTTCAATGTCCATTCAATTCTTTCACTGACCTTTACCAACATGGCGAATATTTGGTAGCCTAATATATGCAGCTTGTCGTAATACTCAGTTGGTAACGACTTCAAGAAGAGTTCAATAAGCTCATCCTCACTTATAGCCGGTTTAACTTGTGAAGCTACAGCTTTCCACCTTTGAGCTTAGGCTCTGAATCCCTCACTTCTTCGTTTCTCAGTTCTGTCTAAATCCTTCTGGGTTGGAAGTACTTCGACATTGAATATAATTGGCGAAGGAATCTCCCGCCAAATGGTCCCGCTCGATAAAATCTTCTATGTCAAGAGCGGTATATCATGCTAGGGCTGCTCCCTTCAAACTATCTTGAAATGCGTTGATAAGAAGTGGCATATTGTTTGAATATCTTGCCATCTTGTGGAGATAATATTCTAAATGGCTTTTAGGACAGCCGGTTCCATCAAATTTATTCACAAACTCTGGTTCTTTGTAGTTTTCTGGAACAACCACCTTCGCATATGGTGAGAACTTGTCGAACCTTTGAAGCTCATAGCCCTAACTTGCTAGGCATTATTCAACTTTGGCTAATCTCTTGGCCTATTCTTCATCCTTTATTTTGGATGCTTTCTTAGTTTGATCATCCTCTTCTAAATTCGCTATCTCAGGCATAGTCTTTGGAGGATTTTCTTGAACCGGTTCTTTGTTTCTGACTGGGTCTTCAACCGGTGTTTTAGTAGCATTTGAAGTTCCTACATTTAGAGTAGTAGGATAAGACCCTCGAGATGGAAGAATACAGGCCTTCATGGTAGCCATTTACGTCATCTGGTTCTCCACTTCAGCTAGTTGAATGCGAGTTTCTTCCTCGGCCATTTTAATTTGTAAACGTGTTCGGGGTCTTCTGCCTTCCGTTGCTAGAAAACCTGTTTTCATGAAAACCATCGGGATATTAGAATTGGTGAAATGAATATAAAAACCCACATTTTTTTAATTGTATGGTTTTTTTGGGATTAACAAGGATAAAAACTTTTACACAAGCACCACCAGCCTGGGTGGCGCTGCTGGAAAGGGCACTTTTCCTCTCGCAAAAGGTTGAGTGTTCGAATCCCTGGTGCCGCAGGGTGACTTAACCGATGCACGTGTGTGGTGGCTAGCACATGTCGCCCCCAGAGTTTACCTCCCGACTGTCGGCCGTGCGGGGGTTCCCTGGGTTATCAAAAAAAAAAAAATTTTACACAAGCCTTAGCCTTGCATAAAACTTCTCACCAATGTTTTTCTCAAGCGATCATACCATTCAAAGAATTGTAATCCATGATGATCCTTCTTTTTAATCATGTCTTTGAATTTATCCATACGGATTTTGAAAAATGAGTATTTCATATAAAATCCAAGATTGCTTTACAAAATGATTTTAAACTAGAATGGGAATTCTAAATCATCCAAGTCTAGGCTTTTTGCTAACTAAGGTAGCTTCCGTCCCAGTAATCCTTTCATTCCTTGATTCGAGATTTCCATTCTTCGATATCGATCATGACTTCTTCGAGGATGTAAGGCTCAACTCTAGGCACGTGGGGGACAATGTATTCTGGGATATATTCCTCCTCGGGATCCGTTATAATGCTCAATGGAACGTATGGCTCCACATCAATTGGTCGTTTACTTTCCATCCACTTAATGTATTCTTTGGATGCCATATAAATCTCCATGTCTCCTTTCAAGTTCTTTGCCCATTCCACTACTTGTGAAGGTGAATTATCCAAAGAAAGGATAATTTTGTGAACCTTGGCTTAAAGGTCTTTCTTCTCTTCTTGAGGTATAATTCCACTTGGAATGTCAATGGCAAACTCCTAAGGGTGCCATACCGGTGGGACTTGTTGATGCATCCCAAATTGTCTTAACAACTCTCAAGGGACAATAGCCGGCCCCCCCCCATTCAGCCCGAGTATTGTGCTCCCTTCTTAGCTTGTAATTCTTGCCTTGTCAACTTTGGCTAATTGATTCGCCATTGGATTTGATTAGGAGTTAAGGTTCTAATGAAATTGACCCAATCTAAGAAAGATTGCTTGGGCAATTTATGTTGAATACGAAGATATCGTTAGGCAAATCTCACGAATACTCATGGAATGATACCATGGTCGAATATGTGAGATGAACCATAGAGATAAGAGACCTGTAGAAGCTTGAAAAATTCCCTTTCCACGATTTTGGCAAGTGTTTAAGGAGATGACGGTATGAGCCAAAAGCATATTAGAGAAATCCCATTTGAGACATGCTTGCCTCATGATTATTGCAACTAAAAGGTCAAATCCTATTCTAGATATGGGGAATAGAACGAAGCCAAAGAAGACTAAAATGAAAACCTGAGCCGAAATGTTTCCCATTTCCCTAGGAAGTTCGGAAAAATTGGCTATTAGAAAGGATAATGGAAATCTACATGTGTTTGACTTGATTAACATTTCGATTTTGGAAGCTTTGAGGTTAAGGAATTCTGCAAGAATGCTTATGGGATTAAGTCCAACGGGTGGCTCTACGACCCTAGGCTTGGAATCAATTCCAATGGCGGCTTGATATTCTTCTAAAGTCAGTGTCAATTCATACTCTCCAAATTGGAAGGTGGCAGTGGAAACTTCTAAAAAATGCACCAATGATTGGTTCAAACTGACTTGATGTTCTACATGGATCAAGTCTAGAAGGTATCCCAACCTATCTTGGACATAAACTTGGTTATCTTTTGTCATGTCCTTCCACCAAGCCATGAGCTCTTTTCGTGAAATGGGAGTCACTTGGATATCTAGTTTTCCCATCGAGCCTAATTATGCAAAAATATTCATTATTAATCACCATGGATTACACATCAATTTTTAAATGCCCACATTTTAATTATATGTCCTTTTATGGAAAAAAAATAGAGGTAAAGTACATTTGCATATTTATGACGCAATACAAATGCCACTTCTAATTCATTTATGCCTTAAAAGAGCATATACTTGAAAATGTGAATGAAATCAATGTTTAATACAAATGCTTTTTGTCATGCTCCATTTTGACTATAAAGTCCTATCCTATGGTTTACAACTTCAAATATATCGAAAATAGACTTTCGACAAATGGGATTGTATGTGTCACATCTTACGCACTCAATCTACTTGAATTACATTGAAAATCGCCATGGACCTATACATTCCACCTAGAAATGAAAAAAAATATGACCATGACCAAATGGAGCATGCCACCCTATTCATTCATTCTAGTATAAAAAGGCATTTTGATCAAACATTGATTGTCATTTGAGCATTTTTTAACTAAATTGTGTCAATGAACTTTGCATGATTAAAAAGATAAGAGAAGTGGAACGACACTTACTTACTGACACATTTTTGTTTGGTTTTAGGTATACCAACCACAAAGATAAGCATATGCAGCAAGTGAGGTTTTGACACCTAAAAGGGTGGGTGATGCGGGAGCATCAGAGACTACTGATCAATCCTTAAGTCCTGAGCAGATTCCTTCGGCAAAACAAACACTATCGGTACTTATTCATACCAAGACTAACTTTGGTTACAACTTGCTTCGATGGGTTAAGGAATGCTGATACCAATATCAAAATTCGTTGCTGATCGATGCTATATCAAAAGGGAGTTATTCAGAATAAGTTCCGTAGTGATTTAATGCTCTTTGGAAGTGGATATTTGCTGGTTATTATTGGTGGACGAATTTTGAAGGCTGAAGAGTTAAGACTCCTAGTCCCTATGTTGTTTAATGCATTCCCTAGTTCCTAGAATTTTGAAGGCTGAAGAGTTAAGACTCCTAGTCCCCATGTTGTTTATTGCATTCCCTAGTTCCTAGACCTTTAATGCTATTTCAGTCTTGTTTAGTCTTTAATGTTTGGGTAGTTCCCATGTTGTTTTCAATTCTGAGTCTAATATCTATATAATGAGACATATTCTCATTTGTAATGGATGGAGTTGAACAAATGAAAATTCCTCTTTGTGAGTTGAATTATTATCTCGATTCTTTATCCAACGTCGTTGGTGGTGAATCAAACAGTTCTTTATCCTTGGTCGGTGGAATTTCCTTTAAGCCTTGGTGGTGAACTGCAATTATCTCGGTCCTTTATCCTTAGCTGGTGGCTTGTGCCTTTAGGCTTAGGTGATAGACCTTCCATATCCTTTGAGTTACAAACATCCCCACAAACACAGTGCCTCGTCCACTTCCTCCCAGAATCGTTCACTCCACAGAGCATATTTGTAGAAACTCAAAACACGAAAGTTGTAGATCTACGAGTCCTTGATCTGTGGCTTTTGGAATCGGGTTAATCCGACCTGTATTGAGGAAGTTACGCCCATTTTTCCGGAATCGTGCAGTCCTGAAATTTTCTGTTCGCAGTCACTCGCCCACGCACGTATCAAGTTGGTATCAGAGCTCAAGGTTGAACTTATCTTGAGTGATTCCTTTGTGCTGTTATTTTCTACTTATCATGGATGACGAACAAGTTCCACGAGGCTTGACTTTGGAGCAAGCGCACAACCTAAGGCGAGATCGTGCTATAGAGAATCTCCAAAGGCAAATGGAGCGAGTTCTCAATCTCCTAGAGAACCCGGCGAGACAAGAGCAACCAGCAAGGCGTCCCGATGTTCAGCGACACCATGACGATTCAGATTCGCATCACAATTCTAATGATGATTCTGATTTCACTGGAGGCAACTCTAGTGCCTCTGAGCACCGAGTTCGAAGAAGAAGAAGACACCATGAGAATGATCGTGAGATTAAAACAGATGTACCTAAATTCGAGGGTAGTCTCAATCCTGACAACTTTGTTGATTGGCTCCATGCCATTGAACGAGTTTTTGACTTCAAATCCTACTTGGATGAGAAGAGGTGTAAAGTCGCTGTTCTGAAACTTACTAAATATGCTTCTCTATGGTGGGAGAATTTAAGGCATCAGCGAGCTAGAGAAGGGAAAAGCCGAATCAAGTCTTGGGATAAACTCAAGAAACTCATGAAGAAGAGGTTCTTGCCCGATACCTATAAGCAAGATCTGTTTCTCAAGTTGAATTCCCTAAGACAACAAGGGATGAGTATTGAAGAATATATTCGTGAGTTCGAACAACTCATGATGAGATGCGAAGTTCTAGAAGTTCCCGAGCAAACCATCGCTCGATTCCTTGGTGGCATGAATCGGGAAATTGCTGATTTGGTTGAACTTCAGCCTTATTGGTCCTTCGAAGATGTTTGCAAGCTAGCCATGAAGGTTGAGAAACAACTAAAGAGTAGCAAGAGGTTTTTCTCCAAAACCTCCTCGAAGGGGACATCCTACTTTAGGGGTGCTTCCTCAAGCAAATATGAAGGTGTTTCGTCGAAAGCTAAGGGTAAAGAGAAGTTGGTGGAACCCGTCAAAGAAACCAGCAAGAAAGTTGATGGTGACACAAGGAAGTGTTTTAAGTGCCATGGCTATGGGCATTTGCAAGCTAATTGTAACATCCCGAAATTCGACTCGATCTCTGGAATGAATAAAACGAGTCTTATTCGATATTTTATTTTCGTAAGTCTCGCCCGGAGCTGATCACTCTCGGGATACTGACCAAATAGGAATGGCCAACTACGAATAGATACGTGGACTATGGACCCGGTCGTGAGTTAAGCCTGATTTAGAAGAATGACGAGGAAGTATTTTGGGCCAGTGTGAACCGATCTTCCGAACCGGTAATTCCTCTCGTTCTCTCGACAATCGAGCTTGCCGCGATTCGGACAACTCGAGGTCGATACGCGTAAATCCTAATCGGCCACCCATTAGTGAGAGAATTGGAAAATGGAAAATTGACAAATTCAATCGTGAAATTTAGTCCGGACTTCAAGGTCGATTTTCGAGGATTACGGGATGATTTTTATGAGGACGACGTCAAATTAAGTTGGACACATGTGTATAGGACTTATATAGTCGAAATTTGGCGATCCGACCCGGTACCGGAAATTAGAGTAAGTTTTACCCTTTTGCCCCTTGGAATTCCGAATTTTGGATTTCTTGTGGGGGTGTGACACTTGTCAACACCCCCCTTCCCATGCATGTCATGATTTGAACCAAAACCCCACTCCACCTCTTGATCTTCCCCATAATCTCCATCATCACCTTTCACTTCATCACCCCTCTCCTTCTCTCTCCCTTTTCCTCTCTCTCTCCTTCGGAACCGACCCCCTTCCTCTCCCTCTCCTCTCCGGCGAATTCTCTCCCTCTCACGGCCTCACGCCGCCGCCCTCAGCCCTCCGGAACCGCCACCAGCCAGCACCGCCGCCGTGCAACGCCTCTCCCTCTCGCCTCATCACCGGTCGACCGTCCCCATCCATCTTTCTCTCTTACTGTTCGCGATCGGCCAAGGCCTCACGCCGAGGCCAGCTCGGCCGCGCCTCCGCCGAGCCCGTCGCCGTCCCGCCAAGGCTACCGCCGAGCACCGCCGTCGCCCCCCTTGCCGTCTCCCTCCTTCCCTCTTCGTTTTTCCTTCCATTCTCCTCCTCTCCGGCTGCATGCAAAAGAGTTTGGCGTCGGTCAGCCAAGGAGAAGCAAACTGATCGTCCGCCTTCCGCCGTTGTGCACCGCCGGCCGCTGTCGCCGTGGCCGCTGCTGCTGCCACTCTCCCTCCGCCGTCTCTCTCTCCCTCTCTCTATCTCTCTCTCTCTCACTCTTGGTTGCATGCAAAGGTGAACACCGGTCGGCCGCGCCACTAGCTCAACATCGCCACCCTCTCTCTCCCCCCCTCTTCGACGCGGCTGCATGCACGGTTGAACCACCACCGGAGCTGCTCGCAGCCGTGCGCCGGACAGCTCGCTGATCACTGTCGCCGCCCTCACCAAGCTGTCCTCCACGCCTCTCCCTGTTCTGTTTTTCCTCGCCGGAACAGTCGCGTCGTCGCTTTCGCCGCCAAGACCGCCGTCCGCCGTGCGTTGCCATGAGCAGCAGCTGTCCGTGCTGCTCAGCCGCTCGTCTAGCCATCCTCACCGTGAGCCAGCAGTCTCGCCGGCCGTGAGCCGTCGCCCGTGGCTGCTGTGGACAGCCGGCCGCCGCTCACCGCCACCTCCTTGGGAAGTGTGCCGCCGGTTCCACCGTTCACCGGTGATCGGCCGCCGTTCCCCGTCGTCCGAGCTTGGATTGAGGTGGGTGTAAACCTCTAAACCCTAATTAGCACGATTATGCATTTTAAACGGGCCTAGGGTGTGTCGGTTAGTCGATTAGTGTCAATTAGGACTCATATAAATTTACATGTTAATAGTGGGTGTCGGGAAACGATTGGTAGGTGACAAAGCATGATTTAGAAGAGAATTAGAGGCTGAAATGAAGAGGATTAGCTGTTGTCCATGTCAGGAACTTGACTCCCAAATTAACAGTAGTTAGTGGATTAACTTGATTGGAGTGCCGGGATGGCCGGGATGGTTGAATTGCGTGTCGGTTTGACAATCATGATGAATGGAGTCTACCATGTCGCGTGTTTGTGTGACCGACCAATGTGGAATGTGATTGGTGAATTGTCGATGTACGTCATAAGTGCCACAATCACATGTGATGCCTCGAGTTATTGATTGGGCTAACTGAGCATATGACGTGGATCATTGAACATGAAATTGTGGCATTGAATTGTGTGGGACATTATGCCGTGGTACATTGCACCAACATTCGTGTGCGCAATTGCATGGCTACGCATTATGCATACCGAGTATGAGGCTTGTGGAAATTATGCGAGAATGCGTGTATGCCATGGGCATGTGATCACCTAATTATGCCTTGACGCGTTTACGCGGGGTTTAGATAAAAACCGGTTGTGTGAATGTGTGATCACCTTCGCCCTGATGCGTTTACGCGGGGTGTGCCGTCCTCATGCACTTTGGAGCAGGACGATGTCCGGTACGTCCGGAAGACGACCATCCTGATGCGTTTACGCGGGCTCTGGTTCGTAAGGAGATTGGTGTTGCGCCTGATGCGTAGTGACGCGAGCTAGAGACACTGGGCCTGGGGTGTCTTTACGCTGGCCACGAAGTGTTGTGATTGGTCTTCGGACCGGATCTTCGGATCGGGCCTTCGGGTCGAATTAATAGGAATAAATGGTTAACGTGTGATGTATAGTGTCTGATTATGTAATGGAATCTACTGGGCATGGTATGGGATGTGCCTAAGTGGATTCTATTCTATAATCGGAACACGAATGGAATTTTATGTCGAAATGCCATAGGAGTTGAATTGTGAGCATGGCAAGTTAGTGGCATCTGCATGCATATGAATGCATGAGTTAGTGTGCGGAACTATGTGACTCGGTGATCTATGCTTGGAACTGTCACTAAAGATTTTGAACATACGTGTGACGTACGCGTGATCGAGGGTGCCGCTCGTGTAATGTGATATTATGGGATTATCTAACCTGCAGGGTCATTGAAATGCCGATTTGAGCCTACGGGCCTAAGTCATCCTTGTATGTGAGTGGTTTGTTTTTCCCGTCAGGAGATGCATGCTAGCCTAATTTAGGTTTAGGAGTTTTTCACTCACTGAGATGTGTCTCACGGTTTTTATAACCCAACCTTTCAGACCCGCGTCCATGACGAAGCCACCTGTTCCGGTACATTTTGGGATCCCCGTAGAGTATGAGCATACTATGACTGCACATCCTGTAGGGAACGGGGAGGTGTACTTGAGGCATTATTCTCTGATAAGTGTAGACGTAGGTACGACACATCCTGAAGTTCATGAATATGTAGCCTGGTGTTTCCGGGACCGTTTTGGGGATGAATATAGACCCCTCCGTACTATGGATGTTCCATTTACCATAGATGGTCAGTTAGATCCGCAGTGCCCGAGTGGTGAGATCGTGGATTCTAAGATGGATTCGGAGGAGACTATAGGTCCTTTCGCTTGGTACGAGGCTGCCGAGGACGAGGAGCTAGGAGGCGTAGACCACGAGCCAGTAGTGGAGGACCCGGTGGTGGAGCCAATGGAAGTCGACGAAGCCGAGCCGATGGATACCGAAGAGTCCGAAGAGGAGATTCCCAGTGAAGATTCAGAGATACCCGATAGTTCATCAGAGTTCGAAGGCTCTAATATTGATTGGGCGCCCTAGGCTAGGCTTAGTCTTTTTGTGAGGGTAGATGCTTTTTGGATTTTAGACCCTCTCCTTTGTGGCGATTGGCCTCTTGTCTCTTAGCCCTCTTGACTCATATGACAGTACTCTCTTTGTTGCACCCTATTTCCTTTGTTGTTCATAGAAATTTTTGTAAGGATGTTTCTGGCAGTTTTTGTTATGGATGTGTACGTTGCCTCAGTTCTTCTTATGTTGCTTTCCCCGGTTCTCATATTTATTCTGTACGGGTGTTTTTAATTTTTGCTTCCGCATGTGCCTTATGTTTTGCTTTGGGAAACGGGTCGATGGCGACGCGTCCTGGGATGTCGTACTACTGTATCAACCACCGAACGGGTTGTTGCGTGCCGTGGAGGTCGGGGCGTGACACTAATTGTCCAAATCAGAGAGTTATGACTCTTCAAGAAATTGAGAAGATCGATTTGGAACTTCAAGAGGCCAGCGATGAACATGACCAGAATGATTCTAAAGCTGAAGAATCCGAGAATATCGTTGAAAAGGCTGATGATGGCGAGTTGTTGGTGATATGGAGAGCATTACATGCTGAGATATCTCCCGAAGAGAATGAGCAAAGGGAGAACATCTTCCACACCCGTTGTACTATTAACGGGAAGGTGTGTACGATGATTATCGATGGAGGAAGCTGCACCAATGTCGCCTCGACAACCATGATTGAAAAACTGAAGCTACCAACATCGAAACATCCTCAACCTTACAAGCTTCAGTGGCTTAGCAAAGGAAGTGATGTGAAGGTAACCAAACGAGCCTTTATATCATTTTCCATTGGGAAGAATTATCGAGATGAAGTTTTGTGCGATGTTATTCCCATGGATGCTTGTCACTTGTTGTTAGGTAGACCTTGGCAATATGATAGAAAGGCTGTACATGATGGGCATAAAAACACATACTCTTTTCACAAGGAACGAAAATGCATTACTCTTGAATCTTTGAAACCAAGCATGATACATCGAAATCAACCTGGGGAGGGAAACACTAGTAAGGAAAATCTTTTCTTGAGTGAAACACAGGTTGAGAGAGCCATTACCAAACAGAAAAATGTATTTGCTTTGCTTATGGTTGAGAAAAAGAGTGAGAAAGAGATACCTATACAGCCGAAAATGCATTCCTTGTTAAAAGACTTTGCAGATGTGTTCCCCGAAGAATTGCCATCTGGATTACCTCCAATAAGAGGTATTGAGCACCAAATTGACTTGCTGCCCGGTGCCCCTCTACCGAACAAAGCAGCATATAGATGCAACCCGAAGGAAACAAAGGAGTTGCAAAGACAAGTCAATGAACTTATCGACAAGGGATATGTTCGAGAAAGCATGAGCCCATGTTCTGTTCCGGCTCTACTCGTGCCAAAGAAGGATGGAACATTCAGAATGTGTGTCGATAGCCGAGCCATCAACAACATTACTATTAAGTATAGGTATCCTATACCTAGACTTGATGATATGCTTGATGAATTATATGGTTCTACTGTGTTTTCGAAGATAGATTTGCGAAGTGGCTATCACCAGATCCGAATGCGGGAAGGAGATGAGTGGAAAACAGCTTTCAAGACTAAGGGAGGTTTATATGAATGGTTGGTTATGCCATTCGGACTTTCTAATGCTCCAAGTACTTTCATGAGGCTTATGAACGAGGTTCTTCATTCCTTTATTGGTCGATTTGTTGTTGTATACTTTGACAATATCCTTGTTTATAGTCGAAGCGAGGGGGAGCATATTTCTCATTTGAAACAGGTCTTTAAAGCCTTGAGAGAACAGAAGCTTTATGCCAAAATGGAGAAGTGTGAGTTCTTCTCTTCCAGCATTATATTCCTTGGATATGTGGTTTCGAAAGATGGAATTTCCATTGATCAATTGAAGGTGGATGCAATGAAAACCTGGCCGGTTCCGAAATCCATCACCGATGTAAGGAGTTTTCATGGCCTTGCTTCTTTCTATCGTCGTTTTGTGAAGAACTTCAGTACAATCATGGCCCCTATCACTGAATGCATGAAGAAGGGTTCTTTTGAATGGACAAGAGCTGCTCATGACGCTTTTGAACTCATCAAACAGAAGCTATGTGAGTCCCCCGTTCTTGCCCTTCCTAATTTTGATAAAGTATTTGAAGTTGAATGTGATGCAAGTGGAGTTGGCATTGGAGCTGTTCTTGTTCAAGAACAAAGGTCATTGGCATATTTCAGTGAAAAGTTAACTGATTCGAAGAAGAATTACTCAACTTATGATAAGGAGTTCTACGCCATTGTGAGAGCTCTTGATCATTGGAGTCATTATTTGAGGCCTAAACAGTTTGTACTTCATTCTGATCATGAGGCTTTGAAGTTTATTAGTGGCCAACGCAAGCTCAACTCAAGGCATGCCAAATGGGTAGAATTTCTTCAATCATTTTCTTTCGTTTCGAAGTATAAACTTGGCCATACTAATGTTGTTGCGGATGCTTTATCAAGAAGATACTCTATGCTTGCTGTTCTTGATTCTAGAATTCTTGGTTTTCAATCCATGAAAGAACTATATTCTGAAGACCCGGAGTTCTCTACTATTATCGATAGTTGCAAACATGGAATTCAAGGTACATATTCTGTCCAAAATGGTTTTCTTTTCAAGGGAAATCGATTATGTGTGCCGAAGAGCTCATTTAGAGAATTGTTGATCCGAGAAGCACATGGTGGAGGTTTGGCTGGTCACTTCGGCGTGAACAAAACTCTTGAAATCCTTCAAGAGCACTTTTATTGGCCAAAGATGAGTGGAGACGTACGTGCTATCATCTTGAGGTGTGCAACTTGTCAAAGAGCAAAGAGTCATTTCCATCAAGGGTTGTATACTCCCCTTCCAGTACCATTACAGCCTTAGGAAGATGTGAGCATAGATTTTATTGTGGCTCTTCCAAGAACTCAGAGGGAAAAAGATGCCATTATGGTGGTCGTTGATCGGTTTTCAAAAATGGCTCATTTTATTCCATGTCACAAGACGGATGATGCATCTCATGTGGCTGATCTTTATTTCAAGGAGATCATTCGCCTTCATGGAGTACTGAAGACCATTGTATCTGATCGTGATTCTAAGTTTTTAAGTTATTTCTGGAAGACCTTATGGAGAATGCTTGGGACCAGACTTCTATTCAGCACCACTTGTCATCCTCAAACCGATGGCCAAACGGAGGTAACCAATCGCACCCTCACTACGTTACTTCGAGGAATGGTTAGTAAATCTCTAAAAGATTGGGATTTGAAGCTTGCACATGTTGAGTTCGCTTATAATCGATCACCAAGTTATACTACTGGTCGATCACCCTTCGAAGTTGTGTATGGAATCAATCCGCTCACACCGATTGATTTAATTCCTATTCCATCCAATTCACAAGTGAACTTTGATGGCAAAGAGCGAGCTGAATCAATGAAAAAACTCCATGAGCAGATTCGAAGTAAGATCGAGAAGGCTAACGAGTTTTATAAGAAGAAAGCTAATAAACATCGGAGGAAGGCTCATTTCCAACCAGGTGATCTTGTGTGGTTACACTTAAGGAAGGAAAGATTTCCTTCTCAGCGGAAGAATAAGCTTATGCCTAGAGCTGACGGTCCATTTGAAGTTCTCGAGAGAATTGGCGAAAATGCTTACAAGATTGATCTTCCTGGAGAATATGGAGTTTCGGCAACTTTTAATGTAGGTGATCTTTCTCCCTACTTGGAGGATGATGACTTGCCAGATTTGAGGACAAATCTCAAACAACCCGAGGAGAATGATGCGGGAGCATCCGAGACTACTGATCAATCCTTAAGTCCTGAGCAGATTCCTTCGGCAAAACAAACACTATCGGTACTTATTCATACCAAGACTAACTTTGGTTACAACTTGCTTCGATGGGTTAAGGAATGCTGATACCAATATCAAAATTCGTTGCTGATCGATGCTATATCAAAAGGGAGTTATTCAGAATAAGTTCCGTAGTGATTTAATGCTCTTTGGAAGTGGATATTTGCTGGTTATTATTGGTGGACGAATTTTGAAGGCTGAAGAGTTAAGACTCCTAGTCCCCATGTTGTTTAATGCATTCCCTAGTTCCTAGAATTTTGAAGGCTGAAGAGTTAAGACTCCTAGTCCCCATGTTGTTTATTGCATTCCCTAGTTCCTAAACCTTTAATGCTATTTCAATCTTGTTTAGTCTTTAATGTTTGGGTAGTTCCCATATTGTTTTCAATTCTGAGTCTAATATCTATATAATGAGACATATTCTCATTTGTAATGGACGGAGTTGAACAAATGAAAATTCCTCTTTGTGAGTTGAATTATTATCTCGATTCTTTATCCAACGTCGTTGGTGGTGAATCAAATAGTTCTTTATCCTTGGTCGGTGGAATTTCCTTTAAGCCTTGGTGGTGAACTGCAATTATCTCGGTCATTTATCCTTGGCCGGTGGCTTGTGCCTTTAGGCTTAGGTGATAGACCTTCCATATCCTTCGAGTTACAAACATCCCCACAAAACACAGTGCCTCGTCACTTCCTCCCAGAATCGTTCACTCCACAGAGCTTATTTGTGGAAACTCAAAACAAGAAAGTTGTAGATCTACGAGTCCTTGATCTGTGGCTTTTGGAATCGGGTCAATCGACCTGTATTGAGGAAGTTACGCCCATTTTTCCGGAATCGTGCAGTCTTGAAATTTTCTGTTCGGAGTCACTCGCCCACGCACGCATCAGTGGGATATACTAAATGCTCAAGGTCACTACCTTAATGGACAAGGGATTCTATTCCATTAGGCAATCGACCTAAAGAAATGGAATATTATTCCATCTCGATTGTCAGTATTGTATTTAAATGATCCCATGAGCAATCGGCTCACAGTTTTGCCTAAACACATACCTCTTAAGGGTGATCCTAAATGTAGCTGGGGTTGGGCCATGGGTGGTGTGCGTGAATAGTGTAGTGCTAAAGCAATTTAAAGCCATGCACAACAATTTATAACCAAACAGCACTTCTAAAATTTGGCCAAATCACATTCAATCCCAACACCATCCTACAAAATAAAGTTAACCACAGACTACACTCCTTATACCGCCCATCTGCATCACCATTTAACACGTCATTAGTGAAACGTACCTGGGATCCTTGCGAGCACAAACATATGCATATCTTCTATTTTAGGCTTAAGTCCACTTAGAAACCTAATAGAAACCTAATCGAGGTACGGGATAAGTACCACGATCCTATGAATCAGAGATTCTGAATAAAGGACTTGGTTACATTAACGATCCCAAATTGACACCATTAACGCCCTTTCGGTACCTAAGAATGATATGACTTGTCTAACGTGCCACACGAATCCCTAAAGTTAATTCACTAACCTAATCATAAACAAACAATTAAGCACCCAAGAATTAAATGCACAAACAATTGCAAATCAATCATAGCAATCCTCATTTGACGACTAAAAATGAAAATCTAGTAAAATACCAAAACCCTAATGAAGCTCTAATAGCTTGTTCATTTCATGGTGCATTTTTAGTTTAGGGTTTTATAGGGGTTTTACCCATAAAATTGGAATTTTCCAAAAATGCCAGTTAGGCATTTTTGAAAATTCAAGTTTCGCTTTTTATGGCTGGCCACGATGATTTTGGACCTTTCTGTGAATTTTCAAATTTTTTAAAATTTTGATTTTTTTTAGAAAAATTTTTAAACCAAGAACTGATTTTTTTTATGATTTTCTAGAGATGTTTATGAATTTTCCAATTTTTCAATTTTTTATTGATTTTTCAAAATTTTCAATTTTTTTATTCGTATTTTCCGAATTTTCGGGATTTTTTATGAATTTTTTGAAATATTTTTTTTGATTTTTCTGAATTTTCTGTAATTTTTTGAAATTTCTAATTTTATAATTTTTTAGATTTTCTCTATTTTTTAGATTTTTCAGATGTTTTGTTTTGTTTTTTTATTTTTATTTTTGATTTTTCTAATTTTATTTGAATTTGATTTTTTTATTATTTATTTGTTATCATTTTTTTTAATTTTCCCACCGGGGAATTGAATCGGACCGGACCAGTTCAGACCCGGTTCGGTCGAGACCGAACCAGCCATCGCCGATGCTGGCGCCGATCACCTTCTTCGGCGAGACCAGGGCCAAAATGGCGCCGTTTTGCTTGATTTTCATTGAGGCATTTTCACAAACACTTGGTGTGCATTATTTCTAGTTCAGTCTTCTTGAGGCTGCCAGTTCGGGCTCATTGCCGGCGACTTTCCGACACTATTTCGCTGTTCCAATTGCACCACAATGAAATCCATGTTACCTGTTACTAATCTAGCCTAATTTTTGGGCCGTCGGACATCCGCCAACCGGCGAAAAATCGATTGGAAATTGTCAACTTACTATTATTTCCAGCCTCACAATGCCACAGGCTCCAAGTTTCCATTTTCATCGCCCTAGCCGTTTACATCGATTAAAATAATTTCTAGAACATCAAACAAGGTAAGAACAAATTGACTTGATAGGCTCGTGGCCTCGGTGATGCTCCAGCGAAGCTTCGGGGCTTCCGGTGAGGGGATTTAATGGTGAAGCTGACTTGGTTCGTGCATTATAGTGTCCAAAAATGCAATCAATCAACACCAAAAATGATTATAAATGTATTTAGAACATCAAAGACTTCAGAATCATCCAAGAAATTGTAAGATTGACAATATCAAGTTCAACTTCATTTTCATAGAATCTAGAAAAACTGAGGTGATGAAGGATTTTTACCTGTTCTGTTCAATGATCAAACAACGTCCCCGAGCTGATCCACGAACGTGAAAATGTTCCTCAACTCTCAGGCTTCAAGTTGATGGCCTTGGATCCACCGGAGAAGCTCCTGACACTCTAACAGGGACTCGTTTTCAGGCTATAATGACTAGCCATTCCCTGGTCATCTCAGATGAGGACACTCACCTATGGTGACCACTTCGCCGGCGCTTTTCCGGCCGAAAAAGCATCGATCACGCAGTCACAGGGAGTTTCAACTCAACCTTTTGCTTGTTTCCTCTCCTTCTCTCTCTATTTCTCTGGACTATTATGCTGATTTGGAGACGGATTAGAAGCCGAGAACATGCTGATTAATGGCTCTCCACTTCGGGGATTAATTGGATTAAGTTGGATAAATTGGGGATTAAATTGTGCAAGTGCCACGAGTGCCTAGATTGACATATTATTGGCTGAGTTGTGCTTGAGTGTGCTCAATTGTGTATATT
The DNA here is from genome assembly GCA_031216185.1 of Syzygium aqueum. Lineage (NCBI taxonomy): Eukaryota > Viridiplantae > Streptophyta > Magnoliopsida > Myrtales > Myrtaceae > Syzygium > Syzygium aqueum. The sequence goes on along the minus strand of CM062241.1, from coordinate 19,483,152 downwards.
GCCATGCCGCGTGTTTGTGTGGCCGATTAGTGCGGTGTGTGATTGGCCAATAATTGGTGTGCATTATATTGCCCAAGTATGTGATTTACGAGTGCCAAAGTGGTGCCATGCAAGATTGTATTGCACTGACTAATTGGGCTTGGTAGCATGTTAATTGAGCATGTCGTGATTTAAATTGAGCATGTCATAGTATGAATTGGGCAAGTTCTTGGTGGCATTGAGCACGTTGTAATGCACATTGACCTTGGCATGAATTATTTATGTGCTTTTGTGAATTGGATACTCATTGTGCATTGCATTATTGCCCGAGTGTGGGAAATTGTATGGCCACGCATTTCATATTCTGAGAATGGGCATGAGACAAAAATTGTGCGAGTATGCGTACCTAACATGAGCAAGTGATCACCTAAAATGCCCTGATGCGTTTTACGCTGGGTTCAGATAAAACTGGCTGTGTGAATGTGTGATCACTAAAAGCTCTGATGCGTTTTACGCGAGGTATGAACCCGTCCTGATGTGTTTTACTCGGAACGATGCCCAGATTGCCGGAAGACGGCCAACCTGATGCGTTTTGTGCGGGTTGTGGTTCGTACGAGGAGATAGGTGTTGCGCCTGATGCGTTTTACGTGGGTTAAAGACACTGGGCCTTATGTGTTTTATACGGGCCAAGAAGTGTTGGAATTGATATAGACTTGATGCGTTTTACGCGGGTCGAAATCTTATTGAGAATTGAACAATATGCAAGTGTGCATTATTGAGCCGGATCATGAGCATGTGCATATTGGTGGCATATGTGTTTGCAAGAGTGCAATGGCTGGTGTGCTGGCATGTGCATATCGGTGAACCACGTGTGCTTCGACATTAAAGAGTCATGTATGTGCATAACGTACGTATGATTGAGCGTGTTACGTATGTACCATTATGTGATTATTACTATGCTTAACCTGCAGGGTCAATGCTATGATCGATTTGGGTCCGAGGGCCTAGGTCAAGTGATTGTCGTTTGTTAAGTATTCTGTGTGTTTGGTTTGCGTGTCAGGAGGTGCGTGTTAGCCTAGTTTAGGTTTAGGGGGTTTTACTCACTGAGATTCGTCTCACAATTGTTAAAACCCAACTTTTCAGACCCCCGGCATTAAGGATATCCGTAGTACCTATTTGTTTTGGGATCCTTTACCGGATAGACCCCGTAGTACCCCGTAAGGAACGAGGGTACATATGTTAGGTACTTTTCGATGGTTTGGGTTGATGCAGGCGAGTAGCTTGACCAAGCCCACGAGTATATATGCTAGTGCTTCAGGGATGACTTAGGGACCTACGGACCTCTTCGGAGTTTTGACGCACCATTTAGCGAGTTAGGGGATGTTGATCTTCAGTGTCCACATGGAGATTTGGCGAGTCCTGACTATACGTACGAAGAGAGTCCTAGTGCTGACTTAGGGCATGGGCCGAATGTTTAGAAGATAGACGAGCCGGAGCCGATGGACGAGGAGTCGGCAGATTGGGAGTCAGACCCGGAGCCGATGGATTCAGGGAATAAGCCAGAGTCAATGGAGCAGGACCTCGAGCCAGAGGCCGAACTAGAGGAGGGCAGTTCAGATGAAGAGTTATTCGAGATTTGGGCCGGGTATTCCCAGAGGGCGCAGTACAGACTTAGGCCGTATTTACTGAAAGTTTCTATGGGAAATATTTCTCAGAGATTGCTCAGGAAAGGGAACTAGCAGAGTTTATGCGACTTCGCCATGGACAGATGACAGTAGATCAGTATGAAGCGGAGTTTGCCAGATTGTCCAAGTTTACACCTAGGATGGTGGAGAACCCGCAAGATAAAGGTTCGGAGATTTCGAGATCGACTGAAGCCAGATCTTTGAAGCCATATGATATCGCTCAACATTAAGGATTATGGGGTGATGTATGAGCGAGCTCAGGCCATCGAGCGAGATCAGCAGGAATGGGCAGCTGTTTCTAGGTCGCAGTTTGCTTAGAATAGGGATAATTGCCGCTTCGAGAAGAAGCCGATGACGGGAAATCGGAGATTCATCCCACCGGCCCAAAAGAAAATTGGGAAGCCGAACAATCCACTGAGCAGGTTCGGGGCTTGCTTTAAGTGTAGAAGTTTGGAACACCAGATCAGGAACTACCCCCATTAGTGTCCCGTAGGACTTCCGATGCAACCATAGTAACCCCGAGTTAGGAATCAGGCTGGAAATCCCCCACAAGGTTTGAGGCCTGCTTTAAGATCGACCGCTTGCACAAGGATGAGTTTATGCAATGGCGCGTAAGGAAGCTGAGGACGCGCCGGGCGTGGTCATATATACAGTTTTTCTCTGTGATCATGCTGCGCATGCATTATTTGGCCTGGGCGCGACCCACTCGTTTATTTCGGAGCAATTCGTTAGACTTGTTGGGATTAAACCTGTTATACTTAAGACTATGGTTTGTGTGACAATCCCACTTGCATGATAAAGTGTTAGTGTCATTAGGGTGTCCTAACTGTAAGATAGTGATTGAGAATAGAGAAGAAAGTATCGACTTGACAGTGTTGGCCATATTCGACTTTGATGTGATAATTGAAATGGACTGGCTAGTAAGACAGAAAGCCGTGATGGATTGCGGCAATAGCCCGATCTAGTTCAACCCAGTTGGACCTCCTAGATATAAATTTTAGGGAAACCGATGAGGAATCTCAATCCCTTGGATTTCCTCACTCGTGGTGACGAAGTTGTTAGACGAAGGGTGTGAAGGGTATTTGGTAAATGTGGTCGATCCGACATTGACAGAACCTAAGTTGGAAGAAATAACCATAGTGTGCAATTTCCCCGAGATCTTTCCTCTAGAATTGATGGGTTTCCCACTCGAACGAGAAGTGGAGTTTGTTATAGAATTGGCCCCAGTTACTGAGCCAATCTCAAAGGCGCCATATCGAATGTCCTTGTCGGAATTGAAGGAGTTGAAGGTCCAGATGCAAGAACTACTGGACAAAGGTTTTACACGCCCTAGTGCATCTCTATGGCGAGCGCTAGTCCTGTTTGTAAGGAAAAAGGACGGGACATTGAGGTTGTGTATAGATTATCAATAGATGAATCAGGTGACGGTGAAGAATGAGTACCCGCTGCCGAGGATTAATGACTTGTTCGATCATTGAGGTGCTACGGACTCTAAGGGAAGACGCACTCTACGTCAAGTTCAGTAAGTGCGAGTTTTGGCTCAACTGAGTAGCGTTTCTTGGACGCATAATCTCGGGAGATGGAATTTCTATGGACCCAACGAAAATTGAGGCAGTAACTAAGTGGCCAAGACCGACGTCACGATGGAGATCCGAAGTTTCCTAGGTCTAGCTGGCTATTATCGACGTTTCATGGAATGATTCTCGTCGATAACCATGCCATTGACATGGCTACTTAAGAAGGAAGCCAAGTTCGAATGGGATGACAAGTACGAAAGAAGTTTTCAAGAGCTGAAGCATAGGCTAACAACTGCCCCGGTATTGACCATCCCATCCGGACCAGGAGGATTCGAGGTCTATAGTGATGCTTCATTAAGAGGACTTGGTTGTGTATTGATGCAGCTCGGAAGGGTGGTAGCATATGCGTCGCACAAGTTGAGGCCACATGAGATGAATTATCGGACGCATGACTTGGAACTGGCAGCAATCGTCTTCGCTCTCAAGATCTAGAGGCATTACTCATGTGGAGAAAGGCTCCAGATCTACACGGACCATCAAAGCCTCAAGTACTTGTTTCGCAGAAGGAATTAAATATGAGGCAGCGTTGATGGATGGAACTTCTGAAAGATTACGACTGCGACATTTTATATCATCCTCGAAAGGCGAATCGAATAGCAGATGCGCTAAGTCTTAAGTCGAGTATGACGCACTTGATGGTCAAGAAATGGACCTTATTGGAAAGGTTAAGAGATTCATAGTTCAAGTTTGAGGTGAGCCATGTGTCGAACTTTCTAGCTGCGTTGAGGATCGAACCAGAGATCCAGACTAAGATTAAGGAACTGCAGTCTACGGACCCTGAGATTCGAAAGATCCTGGAGATAGACAGCACTAAGAGAATGTCACGCCCCGAACCCCACGGCATGCAACATCCCTACCTTGGTCGATTGCAGAACAATGCTCCCAGGAAGCGTCGCCGACCCAACGGCCAACAGAGAGTAAAGCACAAGCGGAAGTAATAAATTACAAACCTTAACAGTATATACATGAGCCAAGGATAACCAAACAAACAACCAATCATGCTGAAAATATACTTTCACTTTACATTGCTATTGAAAACTTCTTTACAAACATCTATACACAACTATCAAAAGATACAAGTCCACACCTACACGATCAGCAGCCACAGGGTCAAAAAGGGAAGTGGCTCGGGAGGTCAGACTAACTCAAAGAGAGGGCCACAGTCAAAAAGTTTCCAGCCCTCACTACTAGCTATGGCTCAGGATAAACCTAGGGTTCCCACTCAGGATCGGAAGACTCAGTAGTGTCGTCCGACGGCTCCTCTGAAGGATTCTGTAAAGACTTGGACGGTTCAGAATCCATATCTTCGGCCTAGGCTCGCTCATCTTCGGAGTCCTGCTCCAACTCTGGATCTAGGTAGAGACCTAACTCATCGTCCACTACTAGCTCTTCGTCAGATCCTACCTCAGCGACTTCTCCGTCCTCGCTTGAGTCTTGATCCGTCGACTCCAGTTCCGGCTCCTCTTCCATCAGCTCGGGGTCCTCATACCACATCTCGGGTATCGAATTCACATCGACCAGCTCATCTATGATTTGGGGATCCACAACCTCACCATCAGCCATTTGTGGGATCATCAATCCATCTTGACCAACCGGCACGTCAAAAGTCCTAAGGGGTCGCCTGAGGTTTTTGTCGGCATCTCTCAAGCACCAAGCTACATATTCCTGAGTCTGATGAAAATACTTTCCCAGGTTTACAAACACCATGGATCGGTATCTCACATAAGATTCCCCATTTCCTACAGGGTATGTACTTGTATACTGATGTATCTGTGTAGGTATTCCAAAAAGCGGTGGATTTGGCATCCTTACTGCTGGGGGTCTAAAAATGTGGGTTATTACAACCGTGAGACAAATCTCAGCGAGTACAACCTCTAAACCTAGGCTAGGCTAACATGCATTCTCCCGACATACAAACAACATAATACGCAAACAATGACCTGGCTCTCGGCCCAAATAGAACATAAAGATTACCTTGCAGGTTAGGCAGTTCACTAAAATTCTCAAGGCACATGCACAAATACAATGGTCACACATGCATCACACACATGCTCATGCTCACAGTGTTCATCTCGCATGCCGGGTTATGCACTCTAAGCATGTAATGTCAATGTCATGCCATGATACCATTTCGGTTCACTCTGCACACTGTCTCAATTCTTAATAGTTATTACGACTCGAGTCAATCCAATTCCCGGCCCGATGCATCTAGCCTACTTCAAAGTGCATGAGGCGCAACATCGATCTGGCCCAGTGTCTCTTGCCTACTTCAAAGTGTATGAAGCTAACACTGATCTCCTCACGAACCAGAGCCCGCATAAAACACATCAGGATGGTCGTCTTCCGAACGAACCGGGCGTCGTCCTACTTCAAAGTGCATGAGGACGGCATACCCCGCGTAACACGCATCAGGGTGAAAATGTGATCACACATACACGCATTGTCAATTATTATCTGAACCCCACGTGAAACGCATCAGGGTATATTAGGTGATCACATGCTCATTGCAGGCACGCATTCTCGCACAATTCCAATTCATGCCTCACACTCGGCATACACAATGCGTGTCTATGCAATGCCGCACCATGCATCATGAGCGTCAAATAATAACTCAAGCACCCAATCAATCCAATGCCACCAACACGTGCTCAATCGGCCTAGTTAATACCGTACATCCCAATACACAAATCTCCAATCGGCATTCAATTCAAGCTACAATTGGCCAATCACATACTGCATAATTCCAGCCACACGAGCACACAACATGACATTTCACAGTTAAACACAATTAATCACCAATCGATTGACAGCTAATCACTCTGGGTAATCTCGGTCATTCATCTAACAATTCTTACTGTCCGTTATAATCTGGTACATTCCTCAAAGTACGGACAGCCACTATTCCATCAATCCGAGCCCAATAATTATCTATAATAATCCCACTAAATTCCTCGGATTTAATTTCCACCAATTGGTCCTCAAACCTGTCCTAATTATACACCAATAATACTAAACCAGTCCAGAAAACGCAGTATCAGTCCTAATATGGGTTTAGGAGGTATACTCATTTAATCCAACTTCACGGCGATGAGGAACGGCGATCGATCACCGGTAAACGGTGGAACAGGCGGCGGCATTCCCGGAGGCGATGTACGGACACCGTATGGACACTTACGGACGTGTGCGGATGCCGTACGGACACGTACAGATGTGTACGGATGCCGTACGGACGGCAATGTATGGGCAGCTAGAGGGTCACGGCGGTAGCAGCTCGACCGATTGAGCTCCGACGCGGCGGCGACGGCCTCTAAGCGACGGTACACGGCAGTTCCTTGCGCCGAACGGGATATAAAGAGAGAGAGAATGTGAGAGAGAGAAAACGGACGATGAGGGTGATGGGTTGGGGTGGCTTGGCACGACGGCACGGGTGGACGGCGTGCGGCGGCGCTCTGGCAACGGCGAACTCCAAGCGGCCGAGAGGGAGAGGAAGTACGGCGGAGGAGGGGGAGGTGATCGGGAGAGGAGGAGGACCTAATGAGGGAGGAGAGAGAGAACCAAGGTCAGACCGATCAAATATAGTGGCTTAGTGGGCGTCACATGTCGCCGATCCGAGCAATTTGATCAAAATACCCCTAATCCTACGGTCCTAATTCGATCTCATCCAATAATTGATGGGTAAAAGGGTAATTAGGTCCAATAATTCAATTGAAAAACCAACAATAATTATCCTAAATAATTTCCAAAATTCGGAATCCAAACATAGCCCAGGGGCGAAACGGTCATTTTTCCGGTCCTAGGTCGAAATTTCAATTTTTGGCCATACCAATCCCAAATGTGTGTGGCCAACATAATATGGCGTCAGAATCGCGAATATAGCTTTTTAAGCCTTCGAAAATTAATTGCAAAGTCCTGAGGATTAAAATAATATTATTTTTCACTTCTGAGCTAAAATTCCAATTTTTTACGAAAACAACTCTAAATGTACGTGGCCACCCCAAAATGACATTGGCCTCGAAAAATAACCTCATACGGCCTTAAAGTCTAAGTCAGTGTCCCGAGAGCCAAAATCGTAATTTTTCACCCCCGGATCGAAATTTCAATTTTCAACTGTACTTACTCAAAATATGTGTCGCCAACATAATATGACGTCAGATTCCCAAAAATAATTTCTTAAGCCGTCGAAGATTGACATCGAAATCCGAGCCCAATTTCTTGATCAAAACTCGTTCGATTTCCAATTTAGGGTCTTTCACTAACGGGCGGCTGTTTAGAGCATATGCGTATCGACCTAGGGTTATCCGAGTCACGACGGTCCTGTTCTTTGAGAGAATGAGAAATTATCACTGGTCCCAAAAGTTACGATTGTTCAGTTTAAGTTCAGGACTGATTGGCCATGTACACTTTCGATCTTGTAGAATCACCAGCGATCCAATTGTACAGCGTTGGCCTTGGTCAAACCCAATCCATCGCTTTTCTTAAGATCGGTCCACATCGGTTCAAAATATTTTCTCATCATTTCTCGTGGTCGGTGTCCGATTCGCGATCGGGTTCCTGATCCATGTACCATTTCCTAATTAGCCATATCCTATTGGTTAGTATCTCGAGAGTGATTAGCTCTAGATGAGACTTACTAAAATGAAATGCGGAATAATATCAATTTTATTGATCTCAGAATTACATTGAAATTCAAGCTGTTACAACTCTTCCTCCCTTACAAAAATTTCGTCCTCGAAATTTGTAATCTGTCCTTGGCTACTCAAATAATTGGGGGTGCTGACGTCTCATGGCTTCTTCGCTTTCCCAAGTGGCACCTTCAGTCCCGTGGTGCTCCTAGACGACTTTGACCGTCGGAATCGTCTTGTTCCTCAACACACGATCTTTTCTATCCTCGATCCTGAGCGGTCTCTCTACGTATGACACTTTGTCGTCCACATCTATCTCCTTGTATCTTAAAACGTGGGTCGGATCTGGTTCATACTTCCTCAACATCGACACATGGAAAACGTTATGTACTTGAGACAGGTTAGGAAGCAAGGAAAGTCGGTACGCCATATCACCAATCTTTTCCAATATCTCGAATGGTCCGACAGACTTTGAACTGAGTTTTCCTTTCTTGCTGAATTTGGATAATCCTTTCATTGGCGACACCTTGAGAAATACATGATCTCCCACGTGAAATTCCAAGGGTCATCGTCTCCTATTGGCATAACTCTTTTGGCGACTCTGTGCTATCCTGAGTCTGTCCCGGATAATTTCTACAGCTTCCACTGATTGCTGCACTAATTCTGGGCCGGTTATACTTTGCTCACCAACTTCGTCCCAATAAGATCAAAGAATATCTAGTATGCCAACTAGTATTGGTACCACCAATCCCTAGAGTTTCACTGATCTTATATTTGGCGATTCGCTATGAGTCATTATGAGCGGTGTTTGTACAAAGAAGACCAAATGATGGCAAAGAACAAACCATTTATTACTTGAGCAAGAAGTTCATAATATCATAAATGAATTACCCACCAGTTGAGAAGACAAGCATTACATTGATTTGGGTATTACACAAATTAAGACAATACACCCTTCATCACCAAATTTTGCTAGTGATTGAGAATGATCCGATCAAGTACCTTCTTGAGAAATCCTTCTTGGTCGAAAAATTGGCAAAGTGACAAGTTTTGTTATCAGAATTCGATATTAGAAGTTCATCCCAAAAGTCAGTCAAAGGACAAGCAATAGCAGACATGTTGGCAGAAAAATTCGTAGAATATTGCCAGTCCTGAAGAACAACTCGATGATCATATATTGATACTGATCGACGATAAATGGACCATGTATTTTGATGGTGCAACTAACTTCTTTGGATCATGAACTAGGGTAGTACTGATCTCCCCAGAAGGCCAACAATACCCGATATCTACGAAATTGGTATTTCCATGCACCAATAACATCGTTGAATACGAAGCATGCATTCTCAGCTTACAATAAGCCCTTTTAATGAAAGTAAAGGGGCAGCAAGCATATGGAGATTCTATGCTCATCATATTGCAAATAACTAGTGAATGGCAAACTCAAGATGTCAAGCTAATTCCTTATTATAGATACTGAGAAGAGATGATAAAAAGTTTTAAAGAGATAACATTCGATTATCTCCCAAGAGCTCAAAATCATTTTGCAGATGCTCTTGCAACTTTGTCATCCTTATTACAGGCTGAGGATGGTATGGATATAAAACCATTGAGAATCAATATTCTCGAACAACCAGCTCATTGCATGATGGTCCAAGCAGAGTTCAACAACAAACCATGGTATCATGACATCAAAACATATCTTCAATCAAGAAAATTTCCTAAAGAAAGCCAATCAGGTGATAGGAAATTTATAAGGAAGATAGCCAACAAATTCTTCCTCAGTGATCAAACCCTCTATGAGAAATCATTTGATTCAACCCCTGTTAAGATGTGTGGATGCTACAAAAAGCTGAACAGATCATGAAAGAAATTCACAAAGGTAAATGTGGATCGCACATGAATCGACATCTTCTAGCCCGAAAGATTATGAGATTAGGATATTATTGGATAACAATGAAATCATATTGCATTCAACACATGAGATGTTGCCATCAATATCAAGTTTATGGAGACAAAATCAATGCATCGCCAAATGAGCTACACCAAATGTCCGAGCCATGGCCATTTTCAAAGTGGGGCATTGACATGATTGGTCCAATCAACCCTAAAGCCTCAAATGGACACAGGTTTATCCTGGTTGCTATTGATTATTTCACTAAATGGATTGAGGAAAACTCCTATACGAATGTTACTACCAAGAATGTCGCAAGATTCGTCAGGCGGGACTTCATTGCTAGGTATGGAGTTCCAGAAGCAATAATTACGGACAATGGCTCAAATCTAAACAACAAGATTGTAGATGATTTACTTGAACACTTCTACATCCAACATATGAACTCATCTTCATATCGTGCACAAATTAATGGAGCAGTTGAAGTGGCAAATAAGAACATCAAGAAGATACTAGCCAAGATAGCCGAAAATTATCGTGATTGGCATGAAAGGTTGTCGTATGCTCAGATGACATACCGAACTTCAATTCGAACATCAACTGGAGCAACCCCATATTCCCTGGTTTATGGAATGGAAGCAGTTCTACCCATTAACGTAGAAATTCCTTCATTAATGATACTATCCCAGTTAAAGCTTGCAAAAGATGAGTGGATTCAACAAAAATATGAATAACTCAACATGATCGATGAAAAAAGACTAAGAGCTATATGCCATGGACAAGCTTATCAAAGACGAGTGACTAAATCCTTTAATCAAAAGGTGAAACTGGGGAATTTTAAAACATAGGATTTAGTAGTGAAGAAAGTCATCTTCAATAATTCAAATCCTCGTGGAAAATTCACTCAGAATTATGAGGGTCCATACATTGTCAAGAAGGTTCTTCTTGGAAGAGCATTGATTCTTGTAGATATGGCAGGAACAGAACTAGCCTATCCTATAAGTGCAGATGCTGTCAAAATTTTATATCCATAAAATGAAGACGAACATTCAAGAAAAGATTCGGATCACTTTATAACATGTGCATATCATGCAAATCATGCATACCATGCATTTCATGAATATGTTTATTTGTTTTGCAGAAGAAAGCAAAAAGAATCCGAACCAGTTGATGATTTCAGAATTCCCAATGGAGTTATCAAATAGTAGAGGGAAGTATCACTTCCAATTCTATTTTCCATTGATATCCTCTAATGTGCCTTTTTTTATCATCCCTAGGGAGACAAAGAAGAAAAGGGAGCAAAAAAAGAATTTCTTTTTTTTTTGGTAAAAAGAATTTGGTAAAGCAAAAAATGCAAACAAGAGAGATTTTGGTAAGTTGATCAGACATGTATCCCTAAATCATGAGGGCATGTGTTAAAGAAGTTGCATTTTAAGAGAAAAACAAACTTTGTTTTCCCTAAGCGGAATGACACTAAATTGAACAAAACAAAACAGATTGTTTTAAAAAGGAAAATACCATAGAAATGTTTTGAAACACGCTTTCTTTGAAAATACACTAAGCATCAAAATTTCCTAAAAAAGATAATCTGATAAAAGACTTTGAAAAATTTCACAGAAAAAGTTTTGATTGAATCAAATAGAAAGACCTTCAAATGATGAAAGGTAAGCCATATCCAAACACGTCCCCTATACACTCAAAGCCAAAATAGAGAAATGAGTGAGAAAAAAACTCATCCGAAGGAAATAAGGGATATTTGCAATGATTATATGGATTGAGATGATGAAAGGCAATCATTTCACTATCCCAAACACATGTTTTTTTTTTTTTTGTTAAAGTAAGAAGTATATAACTTTTCAACGCACAGATTACATCAATGGAGGCCGAGCACAAAAAACTCGTACCTGAAGAGACAACAGTGTCCCAACAGGTACAAAGGTGTTACGGCAAACAAAGAAAGCACAAGAAGCGCTATATAGAGAAGGCTACCCGGCAGCCAACATAAAACACCAACAAAGGCTACAAAAGAGGGTCAGCCGAAAATGGACTCCGAGATACCCCAATTAGCTTGAATCCTCCTATTCCGAGGATTGTCTTGAACCGGCTTGAGAGAAAGGCCTTTGTCTTTGACTACCTTGGCAAGATGGTGACGGATAGCAGGCATAAGGAAGGTGCTACTTCGGAAGAGGATATTGTTCCACTCAATCCAAATGAGATGGCACAAAGCCCCAAGAGCAAATCGAGAGACGCGGCGATGGAAGCTATCACCCCCAATGAAACGAGTACCCTAACGGAGGTTCTCTTCCCAAGACCCATTGCACCATGAAAGATGACAATTAGAAGCCCAAAATTACGCTAAGGAGCCCGTAACATTGCACCCAAAAAACAGATGGTCGACCGAATCAGGTCTGATGCGATAGAAGGCGCATACACCTTCAGATGTGACCAAACACATGTTTATCCCTTGCAAACCAAATTTGAGCCAAAACTGAAGAGAAGTTTTCCCAAAAACAACCCTGTTAAGAACCACCCCATATTAAGGCAAATCAGGAAGTTTATGGATTGACAACTATGGAGAATAAGATCAAGAAAGATTTTATTGCATACTCTTGCATCAATCTTTCTGTGATAACTTCATATGAAGTCATATGGAAGCTCAAGACATCCAAAAAGGAAGAAGAGCACTTCATTTCCTATACCCAAACACATTACCTTTGGCAAAGCCCAATTGAGCCTGAATATTCATTTTAGAACCCCAAATTGATGATAATCTCTTCATATTGGAGCATGAGTGTCACGCCCCGAATTCCACGGCACGCAACATCCCGCTCGAGGGTCGATATAGTATATGATACGACGTCCCAGGAGTCGTTGTCGACCCATTTATCCCAAAGCAGAATATAAAGCACACGCGGAAGTAAAACTTAAAAACACCTGACAGAATAAACATGAGAACCAGGGAAGACAACATAAGGAGAATTACGGCAACGTACACATCCATAACTCCAAAAACTGTCAGAAATATCCTTACATCATTTCAAAGTAAAATAATAATAGAAACACGGTGCAATAAGGAAAGTACTATCATATGGGTTCAGAGGGCCAAGAACTAAGAGAGTCAACAACCAAATTATGGAGGGTCTAAAATCCAAAATGTGACTACCCTCTTTCGAGGACTAAGCCTAACCTAGGGCTCCCATTCCGGATCAGAGCCGTCGAACTCTGATGAACTCTCGGATATTTCGGAATCTTCACTGAGGGTCTCCTCTTCGGACTCTTCAGTATCCATCGGCTTGACTTCATCGACCTCCATTGGGTCCACCACCGGGTCCTCCACTACTGGCTCGTGATCTATACCTCCTAGCTCCTCGTCTTCAGCAGGCTCGTACCACGCGAAAGGACCTATAATCTCCTCCGAATCTATTTCAGAATCCACGACCTCACCACTCGGGCACTGTGGGTCTAGCTGGCCCTCTATGGTGAATGGAACGTCCATGGTACGGAGGGGTCCATACTCCTCTCCAAAACGGTCACGGAAGACCCAGGCTACATATTCATGAACTTCAGGATGTGTCGTACCTACGTCTACACTAATCAGCGAATAATGTCTCAAGTACACCTCTCCGTTCCCCACTGGATATGCAGTCATGGTATGCTCGTACTCTAGGTATCGGAACAGGTGGCTTGTTCATGGGCGCGGGTCTGAAAGGTTAAGTTATAAAAACCGTGAGACACTTCTCAGTAAGTGAAAACCTCTAAACCTAAACTAGGCTAACATGCATCTCCTGACGGGAAAAACAATCATACACATACAAGAATGACTTAGGCACGTAGGCCTAAATCGGCATTTCAATGACCCTGCAGGTTAGACAATCCCATAATATCGCATTCCACGAACGGCACTCCCAATCATGCGTACGTCACATGCATGCTCAAACTCTTTAGTGCTGGTTCCGAATAGAGATCACCGAATCGCATAATCCCACACACTGTCTCGTGCATTCACATACATGCAAATGTCATTAACCGTCATGCTTACAATTTAACTCATATGGCACTCCCGGCATAATGTTCCATTCGTGTTCCGATTATAGAATAAAATCTACTTAGACACGTCCCATACCATGCCCAGCGGATTCCATTACATAATCAGGCACTATGCATCACACGTTAACCATTCATTTTGTTAACTCGACCCGAAGGCCCGATCCGAAGATCCGATCCGAAGATCATGACCCGAAGGCCAATCACAACGCTCCGTGGCCAGCGTAAAGATGCCCCAGGCTCAGTGTCTCTAGCCCGCGTCCTTACGCATCAGGCGCAACACCGATCTCCTTACGAACCAAAGCCCGCGTAAACGCATCAGGTGGGTCGTCTTCCGGACATACCGGGCATCGTCCTGCTGCAAAGTGCATAAGGACGGCACACCCCGCGTAAACTCATCAGGGCGAAAGGTGATCACACATTCACACAACCAGTTTTATTTGAACCCCGCGTAAACGCATCAGGGTATGATTAGGTAATCACATGTCCATGGCAAACACGCACTCCCGCACAATTTCCATAAGCCTCATACTCGGCATACATAATGCGTGGCCATGCAATTTCGCACACGAATGTTGGTGCAATGTACCACGAGCATAATGTCCCACAATGTGCAACACAATTCAATGCCACGAATTCATGCTCAACGATCCACGTCATATGCTTAAATAATCCAACCAACACCATGGGGCATCACATGCGTATTTGGCACTTATGACGTATTCGGGCATTATGATGAACATGAACAAATCATCAATCGCACTCCACAACAGTCGGCCACACAAGCTTGCAACATGGCATTGCATATTCAAGTATAATTCACACCCAAATCAGCCACTACACGGCCCAACCATTCACACATGGTAGTTCACGAATAAACCATATATTAGCCATATAAGGCCCAATTAAATCCGCAATGGATAGCCACTAATCAGTCCGAGAGAGAAAAACCGAGAATATACAAAATCGGGTCCAAACTGGGAAGTTACACAGCGACGAAATTCCATTTGAAATAAATAGCAAATCAATTCCAAAAATTATGAAATTTGGATACGTTGTACAAAACATCTTGATAAACATTTTCTGTGAAGAACTCAAAATCTAGTTTTAATCTTAAGCACCTCGTTTTGACAGTCAAAACCGGACAGAATCCGGTTCGCTCAAACAGCCCCTCAGACCATCAAAGATGTAACTCATTCAGTACCCAACTCGTTTTGGAAAGCCCTGAAATTTTTATATGTTATAGAAACAAGTGTTTTTAACAATCTTTATGAAGGACATTTGTTGAAATAAGGTCTGGAAAATTTTATAAAAATTCGGAAAGGAAAAAAGGTCGGGGTAAACAGTAAATCGGCAGTTTTGTGACGGTCTGCAAACTGACCTCCGAATGATCCCAAACAAATTCCAAAAATTTTGAATTTAAAGTATGTTATACTTAAAGATGTTGGGAACGATTTCCATGAAGAACACTTTCTCAGATTCGGCCCACAATGATCACAAAAAAAATTAATGAAGCACAGAGGTACAGTAACAATCAGAAATCCGAGAATCATAAATCTTGCACTATTAAGCAAATCAAGCCTATACAACCTCAAAACCAACCATGCACAGCCCCTAATCCCATCTAGAGCGCATAATCATCCTAATTAGGGCTTAGAGGAATACACTCACTTAATCTGAGCTCGGGACGACGAGGAACAGCGGTCGATCACCGGTAAACGGTTAAATCGACGGCACGATCCCAAGGGCGGTGGTGAGCGGCGACCGGCGGTGCGGCTCCGGCGGAGGCGTCACGGTGGCGTGGCGGGATCGGCTATGGATGGCATTTCTCGGCTCTCACTTGGCCGAGAATGAGAGGGAGAGTCGGAGATAGGGAAAGAGAGAGTGGGTGAGGGAAAGAGTGAATGAGAGAAGATGAAGTGAAAGGTGATGATGAGGGTTATGGGGAAGATGAAGGGTCTAGGAAAGGTCAAGAGGTAGAGTAACATAACAGATCAATTGATGGCTGGCATGGGAGAGAATTAGAGGTCTTGAAACTCCAAAATTCGGAATATGGAGGGGCTCGAGGGTAAAAACGACATTAAGTTCCGGTACCGGGTCGATTCGCTAAGTTTCAACCATATAAGTTCTATACCTAAGTGGCCAGTATATTTTTGATGTTGTCTTCACAAAAATCATCCCGTAGTTTTCGAAAGTCGGCTTCGAACTCCGGACTAAATTTTACGATTGAATTCATCAATTTCTCATTTTCCAATTTTCTCACTAACGGGTGGCCGTTTAGGATTTTACGCGTATCGACCTCGGTTGTCCGATTTGCGGCGAGCTCGATTGTCGAGAGAGCGAGAGGAATCATCGCTAGTTCCGAGGACACGATCATCCGGCTCGAGTTCCGAAGATTGGTCCATGCTGGCCCAAAATGTTTCCTCGCCATTCTTCTAAATCAGGCTTAATTCGCGATCGATCCTAGGTCCACGTATCAATTCCTAGTTGGCCATTCCCATTTGGTCAGTATCCCGAGAGTGATCGGTTCCGGGCGAGACTTACGAAAATGAAATATTGAATAAGACTCGCTTTATTCATTCCAGGGACAGAGTCGAATTTCGGGATGTTACAATTCTTCCCCCCTTACAAAAATTTTGTCCTCGAAATTTGCAACCCAAACTAATCTACTCAAACAGCCGGGGGTATTGACGTCGCATGGCTTCTTCACTTTCCCAAGTGGCACCTTTCGTTCCGTGGTGCTCCCAAACTACCTTGACCATCGGGATCGTCTTATTCCTTAGCACTCGATCCCTTCTGTCCTCGATTCCGACCGGCTTTTCTACGTACGACACTTTGTCGTCCACGTCCACTTCTTCGTACCTCAAAACGTGAGTCGGGTCCGGTTCATACTTTCTCAACATCGACACGTGGAATACGTTGTGTACCTGGGATAGGTTAGGAGGCAAGGCTAGTCGGTATGCCATATCCCCAATCTTCTCTAGGATCTCAAATGGTCCGACATACCTTGGGCTGAGCTTTCCTTTCTTGCCGAATCGAGATAGTCCCTTCATTGGCGACACTTTAAGAAACACATGATTTCCCACTTGGAATTCCAAGGGTTGTCGTCTCCTGTCGGCGTAACTTTTCTGGCGACTCTGAGCAGTCCTCAGCCTATCCCTGATAACCTCTACTACTTCCACTGTTTGCTGAACTAGCTCCGGTCCTGCGATACTTCGTTCACCAACTTCGTCCCAGCACAGTGGTGTCCTACAAGCCCTACCATATAAGGCTTCGAAAGGCGCCATCTGAATGCTCTGCTGAAAACTATTATTATAGGCAAACTCTACCAAATGCAGTTGTTCTTCCCACTTGCCTTGGAAATCCATGACACAAGCTCTCAGCATATCCTCCAGGGTCTGAATCGTCCTTTCTGACTGACCATCTGTTTGCGGATGGTAGGCTGTACTGTACTGTAATCTTGTTCCTAAGGCCGTTTGTAGACTCTTCCAAAAGTTGGCCGTGAACCTTGGATCGCGATCTAAGGTGATAGTCACTGGCACCCCATGAAGACGCACTATTTGTCGCACGTACAACTCCGCATACCTTTCTAACTCCAAGTCCTTCCGTACTGCTAAGAAGTGCGCTGACTTAGTCAAGCGATCCACTATGACCCATATCGAGTCATGACTTCTCTGGCTTCGCGGCAGTCCCGTCACGAAATCCATCGTGATATGCTCCCACTTCCATTCGGGAATTTCTAAAGGTCGCAACAGTCCACCTGGTTTGCAATGCTGTGCCTTCACTTGTTGACACGTCAGACACTTGGCCACATACTTAGCCACATCCCTCTTCATACCATTCCACCAATAATGCTGACGCAGATTCTGGTACATCTTCGTACTACCCGGATGGATACTATACTGACTCCGATGGGCTTCGCTCAGAATTTCCTCCTTGAGTCCTTCGTCATCCGGTACACAAAGTCGAACACGAAACTTTGAGGTCTTATCCTCAGACACTTGGAAGTCCGAATTTCTTTTTGCCACATCCATATCTAAAATCTTCTGGATCTCGAGGTTCGTAGGTCGAAGCTCCTTGATCTTGACCTGAATCTCCGGTTCAATCCCTAACGTTGCGAACAAACTGGATACTCGGCTCACTTCAAACTTAAACTCTGAGTCTCTGAGTCTTTCCAATAACGTCCACTCTTTGACCAGCAAATGAGCCACACTGGACTTGCGACTTAGAGCATCAGCCACTCGGTTTGCCTTACCCGGATGATACCGAATGTCACAGTCATAGTCCTTCAACAGTTCCATCCATCGACGCTGCCTCATATTCAGCTCCTTCTGAGAGAACAGGTACTTGAGGCTCTGATGGTCCGTAAAAATTTGAAACTTCTCTCCGCACAAGTAGTGCCTCCAAATCTTAAGTGCGAAGATAATCGCTGCCAGCTCCAAATTATGCGTCGGGTAATTCATCTCATGAGGCCTCAACTGACGTGACGCGTACGCTACCACTTTTCCATGCTGCATGAGCACGCATCCGAGCCCTCTTAACGAAGCATCACTATATATCTCGAATCCTCCTGGCCCGGACGGAGTGGTCAAAACCGGTGCGGTCGTCAACTTGCGCTTCAACTCTTGGAAACTTCTTTCACACTTATCATCCCAAACGTACTTTGCTTCTTTCTTTAGCAACCTGGTCAAAGGCATGGCTATTGAAGAAAATCCTTCCACAAATCGTCTGTAATAGCTAGCCAAACCAAGAAAACTCCTTATCTCCGTTACCGACGTTGGCCTGGGCCACTTTGTCACTGCTTCAACCTTAGCCGGGTCCACAGAAATTCCATCTCCAGAAATAATATGGCCAAGGAACCCTACTTGGTTAAGCCAAAACTCGCACTTGCTGAACTTGGCATAGAGTGCATTTTCTTTTAGGGTCCGTAGTACCTTTACCAAGTGTTCCTCATGCTCTTTGGGACTCTTCGAATACACCAAAATATCGTCGATGAACACTATGACAAACTGATCCAAAAATTCTCTAAACACCCTGTTCATCAAATCCATGAAAGCAGCTGGGGCATTTGTCAACCCAAAAGGCATCACTGTGAACTCATAATGCCCATACCTCGTCCTAAAGGCAGTCTTGGGGATGTCCTCCTTCCTGATTCTCAACTGATGGTAGCCCGTCCTCAAATCTATTTTGGAGAACACCAAGGCTCCTTGTAGCTGATCGAACAAGTCATCGATCCTTGGAAGAGGGTACTTATTCTTCACCGTCACTTGGTTCAACTGCCGGTAATCTATACATAACCTTAATGTCCCATCCTTCTTTTTCACAAACAGGACCGGCGCTCCCCACGGAGATGCACTGAGGCGGATGAAACCCTTGTCCAACAATTCCTGCATCTGGACCTTCAATTCCTTTAGTTCAGATAGGGACATTCGATACGGGGCCTTCGATATCGGTTCAGTCCCGGGTGCCAATTCAATAACAAACTCCACTTCTCGGTCGGGCGGCAAACCCGACAATTCCTGAGGAAAAACCTCGGGGAATTCGCACACTACGGGTATATTTTCCAACTTAGGTTCCACCAAGGTCGGATCCACCACATTCACTAGATAACCTTCGCATCCATCATCCAGTAACTTGCTCACTTCCAACGAAGATATCCATGGGGTCAAGGTTCCTCCTCGATTCCCCTGGAACTCAAAACTAGGACGTCCTTCAGGACTAAATCGGATCGTCCTATTACTGCAGTCCAATACGGCTTTCTGTCGGACTAACCAGTCCATCCCTATGATCACGTCGAAATCGAACATGGCCAGCACTGCCAAGTCGATACTCTCTTCCCCACCCCTAATATTTACCTTACAACTAGGGCATCCAAAAGAAACTAACACCCTATCATTCATTGGCGTCATCACACAGAGCACATTTTCTAACAGAACCGGTTCTAAACCACTCAACTTAACAAACTGCTCTGAAATGAATGAATGGGTTGCCCCTGAATCAAACAGTGCATAAACGGCATGACCACACAACGAAATCGTACCTGTGACCACGCCCGGCGCATTGTCCACTTCTCCACGCGCTACAGCATAAACCTTTCCTTGAGCGGGCGGTCGTCCTTGATTCGCCGGTGGGGGATTCCCGGCCTGATTTCCTGGTCGGGGCTGATACTGCTGAGGTGCCCGATGCTGTTCCTGGGGACGTGCCTGTGGACAGCTGCGAATCTGATGCTCCGTGCTTCCACACTTGAAGCACACTCCGAATCTTCCTGTCGGGGCAGCTGGCTTCCCGATATTCCGTCTGATAGGGGGGACAAATCGCCGATTGCTTGTCATAGGCTTCTTCCCCAATCGACGGTTATCCTTACCCCGAACAAACCGCGATCCAGAAGCGGCTAACCTTTCCTGCTGATCTCGCTCAATTATCTGGGCTCTCCTGAACATCTCTCCATACTCCTTGATGTCGTGTGACAGGATCTGGCTACGAAGATCCGGCTTCATCCCATCCCGGAACCTTCGAGCCTTGTCCCTTGGATTCGCCACCATGGTCGGTGCGAACTTCGCCAGCCTTGCAAATTCAGCCTCATACTGGTCCACGGTCATCTGGCCTTGGCGCAACCTCATGAACTCCGTCAACTTCTTTTCCTGGGCATTCTCCGAGAAGTATTTCTCATAGAAGTTCTCTACAAATACGGTCCATGTTGGGGCCGTTCCTTCCGGGAACACTTCACCTTCCATGGCGCTCCACCAGTCATTGGCACCATCCTGGAGTTGGTACACTGCCAATGTTACCTTCTCCTCATCATTGCATCCCAACACTTTAAAGGTCTTTTCCAGTTCTTCCACCCATCTGGGTGCGGCCTCGGGGTCACCACGACCGTTAAACTTAGGCGGCTTCATCTTCAGGAATTGCTCTACCAACCGGGGCATTTGCCTAGCCCCAGCTGGGTGACCCTGCCCTTGCTGGGCATGATTTCCTCCATTCCCTGCAATCGCTGCAGCTTCAGCAGCCTGAGCATGGACTGCGGCTCTCTCCTGCACATGTAATCCAAAGATGTGTCCTATCTCGCGCAGGGTCTCCATGACTTCATTGAACCTAGGGTCCCTAGCCTCGCGGGTACCCTCACTAGGCTGTGCCTGAGGCTCCTTTCCCCTTCTTCTACTCATCCTAATGACTTGACAGTCCTATTACCTGCTATAATTCCATTAAAGAATTAGAGACTTAAACCAATCTATTCCAATCTAAGTCCTAGGCAGGTCTCAACACAACAATCAACCAATCAGCATGCGGCTTAACCTGAATTATTCAACACATCACTCAAGGAATTTACGTACTCACCTCAGGTCCTGCCGCACCTGCACATCAGGGGTCATAATAATACATGCCAGAACATCACACATTGTTAGGAGATACATGTAGCACACGAGGTCATCCTAATTGGCTACCCAGGGTCTCATCGCTCCTTATCACTCCAGGCTTCGACCTAGTTGGATCGAGCCGACCTTGCTCTGATACCATTTCAACGGGGGATGTCACGCCCCGAACTCCACGGCACGCAACATCCCGCTCGAGGGTCGATATAGTATATGATACGACGTCCCAGGAGTCGTCGTCGACCCATTTATCCCAAAGCAGAATATAAAGCACATGCGGAAGTAAAACTTAAAAACACCTGACAGAATAAACATGAGAACCAGGGAAGACAACATAAGGAGAATTACGGCAACGTACACATCCATAACTCCAAAAACTGTCAGAAATATCCTTACATCATTCCAAAGTAAAATAACAATAGAAACACGGTGCAATAAGGAAAGTACTGTCATATGGGTTCAGAGGGCCAAGAACTAAGAGAGTCAACAACCAAATTATGGAGGGTCTAAAATCCAAAATGTGACTACCCTCTTTCGAGGACTAAGCCTAACCTAGGGCTCCCATTCCGGATCAGAGCCGTCGGACTCTGATGAACTCTCGGATATTTCGGAATCTTCACTGAGGGTCTCCTCTTCGGACTCTTCAGTATCCATCGGCTCGACTTCGTCGACCTCCATTGGCTCCACCACCGGGTCCTCCACTACTGGCTTGTGATCTATACCTCCTAGCTCCTCGTCTTCAGCAGGCTCGTACCACGCGAAAGGACCTATAATCTCCTCCGAATCTATATCAGAATCCACGACCTCACCACTCGGGCACTGCGGGTCTAGCTGGCCCTCTATGGTGAATGGAACGTCCATGGTACGGAGGGGTCCATACTCCTCTCCAAAACGGTCACGGAAGACCCAGGCTACATATTCATGAACTTCAGGATGTGTCGTACCTACGTCTACACTAATCAGCGAATAATGTCTCAAGTACACCTCTCCGTTCCCCACTGGATATGCAGTCATGGTATGCTTGTACTCTAGGGGAATCCCAAAACGTATCGGAACAGGTGGCTTGTTCATGGGCGCGGGTCTGAAAGGTTAGGTTATAAAAACCGTGAGACACTTCTCAGTAAGTGAAAACCTCTAAACCTAAACTAGGCTAACATGCATCTCTTGATGGGAAAAATAATCATACACATACAAGAATGACTTAGGCACGTAGGCCTAAATCGGCATTTCAATGACCCTGTAGGTTAGACAATCCCATAATATCGCATTCCACGAACGGCACTCCCAATCATGCGTACGTCACACGCATGCTCAAACTCTTTAGTGCTGGTTCCGAATAGAGATCACCGAATCGCATAATCCCACACACTGTCTCGTGCATTCACATACATGCAAATGTCATTAACCGTCATGCTTACAATTTAACTCATATGGCACTCCCGGCATAATATTCCATTCGTGTTCCGATTATAGAATAGAATCTACTTAGACACGTCCCATACCATGCCCAGCGGATTCCATTACATAATCAGGCACTATGCATCACACGTTAACCATTCATTTTGTTAACTCGACCCGAAGGCCCGATCCGAAGATCCGATCCAAAGATCACGACCCGAAGGCCAATCACAACGCTCCGTGGCCAGCGTAAAGATGCCCCAGGCCCAGTGTCTCTAGCCCGCGTCCTTACGCATCAGGCGCAACACCGATCTCCTTACGAACCAGAGCCCGCGTAAACGCATCAGGTTGGTCGTCTTCCAGACATACCGGGCATCGTCCTGCTGCAAAGTGCATGAGGACGGCACACCCCGCGTAAACGCATCAGGGCGAAAGGTGATCACACATTCACACAACCAGTTTTATTTGAACCCCGCGTAAACGCATCAGGGTATGATTAGGTAATCACATGTCCATGGCAAACACGCACTCCCGCACAATTTCCATAAGCCTCATACTCGGCATACATAATGCGTGGCCATGCAATTTCGCACACGAATGTTGGTGCAATGTACCACGAGCATAATGTCCCACAATGTGCAACACAATTCAATGCCACGAATTCATGCTCAACGATCCACGTCATATGCTTAAATAATCCAACCAACACCATGGGGCATCACATGCGTATTTGGCACTTATGACGTATTCGGGCATTATGATGAACATGAACAAATCATCAATCGCACTCCACAACAGTCGGCCACACAAGCTTGCAACATGGCATTGCATATTCAAGTATAATTCACACCCAAATCAGCCACTACACGGCCCAACCATTCACACATGGTAGTTCACGAATAAACCATATATTAGCCATATAAGGCCCAATTAAATCCGCAATGGATAGCCACTAATCAGTCCGAGAGAGAAAAACCGAGAATATACAAAATCGGGTCCAAACTGGGAAGTTACACAGCGACGAAATTCCATTTGAAATAAATAGCAAATCAATTCCAAAAATTATGAAATTTGGATACGTTGTACAAAACATCTTGATAAACATTTTCTGTGAAGAACTCAAAATCTAGTTTTAATCTTAAGCACCTCGTTTTGACAGTCAAAACCGGACAGAATCCGGTTCGCTCAAACAGCCCCTCAGACCATCAAAGATGTAACTCATTCAGTACCCAAATCGTTTTGGAAAGCCCTGAAATTTTTATATGTTATAGAAACAAGTGTTTTTAACAATCTTTATGAAGGACATTTGTTGAAATAAGGTCTGGAAAATTTTATAAAAATTCGGAAAGGAAAAAAGGTCGGGGTAAACAGTAAATCGGCAGTTTTGTGACGGTCTGCAAACTGACCTCCGAATGACCCCAAACAAATTCCAAAAATTTTGAATTTAAAGTATGTTATACTTAAAGATGTTGGGAACGATTTCCATGAAGAACACTTTCTCAGATTCGGCCCACAATGATCACAGAAAAAATTAATGAAGCACAGAGGTACAGTAACAATCAGAAATCCGAGAATCATAAATCTTGCACTATTAAGCAAATCAAGCCTATACAACCTCAAAACCAACCATGCACAGCCCCTAATCCCATCTAGAGCGCATAATCATCCTAATTAGGGCTTAGAGGAATACACTCACTTAATCTGAGCTCGGGACGACGAGGAACGGCGGTCGATCACCGGTAAACGGTTAAATCGGCGGCACGATCCCAAGGGCGGTGGTGAGCGGCGACCGGCGGTGCGGCTCCGGCGGAGGCGTCACGGTGGCGTGGCGGGATCGGCTATGGATGGCATTTCTCGGCTCTCACTTGGCCGAGAATGAGAGGGAGAGTCGGAGATAGGGAAAGAGAGAGTGGGTGAGGGAAAGAGTGAATGAGAGAAGATGAAGTGAAAGGTGATGATGAGGGTTATGGGGAAGATGAAGGGTCTAGGAAAGGTCAAGAGGTAGAGTAACATAACAGATCAATTGATGGCTGGCATGGGAGAGAATTAGAGGTCTTGAAACTCCAAAATTCGGAATATGGAGGGGCTCGAGGGTAAAAACGACATTAAGTTCCGGTACCGGGTCGATTCGCTAAGTTTCAACCATATAAGTTCTATACCTAAGTGGCTAAGTTTCGAAAGTCGGCTTCGAACTCCGGACTAAATTTTACGATTGAATTCATCAATTTCTCATTTTCCAATTTTCTCACTAACGGGTGGCCGTTTAGGATTTTACGCGTATCGACCTCGGTTGTCCGATTTGCGGCGAGCTCGATTGTCGAGAGAGCGAGAGGAATCATCGCTAGTTCCGAGGACACGATCATCCGGCTCGAGTTCCGAAGATTGGTCCATGCTGGCCCAAAATGTTTCCTCGCCATTCTTCTAAATCAGGCTTAATTCGCGATCGATCCTAGGTCCACGTATCAATTCCTAGTTGGCCATTCCCATTTGGTCAGTATCCCGAGAGTGATCGGTTCCGGGCGAGACTTACGAAAATGAAATATTGAATAAGACTCGCTTTATTCATTCCAGGGACTGAGTCGAATTTCGGGATGTTACAATTCTTCCCCCCTTACAAAAATTTTGTCCTCGAAATTTGCAACCCAAACTAATCTACTCAAACAGCCGGGGGTATTGACGTCGCATGGCTTCTTCACTTTCCCAAGTGGCACCTTTCGTTCCGTGGTGCTCCCAAACTACCTTGACCATCGGGATCGTCTTATTCCTTAGCACTCGATCCCTTCTGTCCTCGATTCCGACCGGCTTTTCTACGTACGACACTTTGTCGTCCACGTCCACTTCTTCGTACCTCAAAACGTGAGTCGGGTCCGGTTCATACTTTCTCAACATCGACACGTGGAATACGTTGTGTACCTGGGATAGGTTAGGAGGCAAGGCTAGTCGGTATGCCATATCCCCAATCTTCTCTAGGATCTCAAATGGTCCGACATACCTTGGGCTGAGCTTTCCTTTCTTGCCGAATCGAGATAGTCCCTTCATTGGCGACACTTTAAGAAACACATGATTTCCCACTTGGAATTCCAAGGGTTGTCGTCTCCTGTCGGCGTAACTTTTCTGGCGACTCTGAGCAGTCCTCAGCCTATCCCTGATAACCTCTACTACTTCCACTGTTTGCTGAACTAGCTCCGGTCCTGCGATACTTCGTTCACCAACTTCGTCCCAGCACAGTGGTGTCCTACAAGCCCTACCATATAAGGCTTCGAAAGGCGCCATCTGAATGCTCTGCTGAAAGCTATTATTATAGGCAAACTCTACCAAATGCAGTTGTTCTTCCCACTTGCCTTGGAAATCCATGACACAAGCTCTCAGCATATCCTCCAGGGTCTGAATCGTCCTTTCTGACTGACCGTCTGTTTGCGGATGGTAGGCTGTACTGTACTGTAATCTTGTTCCTAAGGCCGTTTGTAGACTCTTCCAAAAGTTGGCCGTGAACCTTGGATCGCGATCTAAGGTGATAGTCACTGGCACCCCATGAAGACGCACTATTTGTCGCACGTACAACTCCGCATACCTTTCTAACTCCAAGTCCTTCCGTACTGCTAAGAAGTGCGCTGACTTAGTCAAGCGATCCACTATGACCCATATCGAGTCATGACTTCTCTGGCTTCGCGGCAGTCCCGTCACGAAATCCATCGTGATATGCTCCCACTTCCATTCGGGAATTTCTAAAGGTCGCAACAGTCCACCTGGTTTGCAATGCTGTGCCTTCACTTGTTGACACGTCAGACACTTGGCCACATACTTAGCCACATCCCTCTTCATACCATTCCACCAATAATGCTGACGCAGATTCTGGTACATCTTCGTACTACCCGGATGGATACTATACTGACTCCGATGGGCTTCGCTCAGAATTTCCTCCTTGAGTCCTTCGTCATCCGGTACACAAAGTCGACCACGAAACTTTAAGGTCTTATCCTCAGACACTTGGAAGTCCGGATTTCTCTTTGCCACATCCATATCTAAAATCTTCTGGATCTCGAGGTCCGTAGGTTGAAGCTCCTTGATCTTGACCTGAATCTCCGGTTCAATCCCTAACGTTGCGAACAAACTGGATACTCGGCTCACTTCAAACTTAAACTCTGAGTCTCTGAGTCTTTCCAATAACGTCCACTCTTTGACCAGCAAATGAGCCACACTCGACTTGCGACTTAGAGCATCAGCCACTCGGTTTGCCTTACCCGGATGATACCGAATGTCACAGTCATAGTCCTTCAACAGTTCCATCCATCGACGCTGCCTCATATTCAGCTCCTTCTGAGAGAACAGGTACTTGAGGCTCTGATGGTCCGTAAAAATTTGAAACTTCTCTCCGCACAAGTAGTGCCTCCAAATCTTAAGTGCGAAGATAATCGCTGCCAGCTCCAAATTATGCGTCGGGTAATTCATCTCATGAGGCCTCAACTGACGTGACGCGTACGCTACCACTTTTCCATGCTGCATGAGCACGCATCCGAGCCCTCTTAACGAAGCATCACTATATATCTCGAATCCTCCTGGCCCGGACGGAATGGTCAAAACCGGTGCGGTCGTCAACTTGCGCTTCAACTCTTGGAAACTTCTTTCACACTTATCATCCCAAACGTACTTTGCTTCTTTCTTTAGCAACCTGGTCAAAGGCATGGCTATTGAAGAAAATCCTTCCACAAATCGTCTGTAATAGCTAGCCAAACCAAGAAAACTCCTTATCTCCGTTACCGACGTTGGCCTGGGCCACTTTGTCACTGCTTCAACCTTAGCCGGGTCCACAGAAATTCCATCTCCAGAAATAATATGGCCAAGGAACCCTACTTGGTTAAGCCAAAACTCGCACTTGCTGAACTTGGCATAGAGTGCATTTTCTTTTAGGGTCCGTAGTACCTTTACCAAGTGTTCCTCATGCTCTTTGGGACTCTTCGAATACACCAAAATATCGTCGATGAACACTATGACAAACTGATCCAAAAATTCTCTAAACACCCTGTTCATCAAATCCATGAAAGCAGCTGGGGCATTTGTCAACCCAAAAGGCATCACTGTGAACTCATAATGCCCATACCTCGTCCTAAAGGCAGTCTTGGGGATGTCCTCCTTCCTGATTCTCAACTGATGGTAGCCCGTCCTCAAATCTATTTTGGAGAACACCAAGGCTCCTTGTAGCTGATCGAACAAGTCATCGATCCTTGGAAGAGGGTACTTATTCTTCACCGTCACTTGGTTCAACTGCCGGTAATCTATACATAACCTTAATGTCCCATCCTTCTTTTTCACAAACAGGACCGGCGCTCCCCACGGAGATGCACTGAGGCGGATGAAACCCTTGTCCAACAATTCCTGCATCTGGACCTTCAATTCCTTTAGTTCAGATAGGGACATTCGATACGGGGCCTTCGATATCGGTTCAGTCCCGGGTGCCAATTCAATAACAAACTCCACTTCTCGGTCGGGCGGCAAACCCGACAATTCCTGAGGAAAAACCTCGGGGAATTCGCACACTACGGGTATATTTTCCAACTTAGGTTCCACCAAGGTCGGATCCACCACATTCACTAGATAACCTTCGCATCCATCATCCAGTAACTTGCTCACTTCCAACGAAGATATCCATGGGGTCAAGGTTCCTCCTCGATTCCCCTGGAACTCAAAACTAGGACGTCCTTCAGGACTAAATCGGATCGTCCTATTACTGCAGTCCAATACGGCTTTCTGTCGGACTAACCAGTCCATCCCTATGATCACGTCGAAATCGAACATGGCCAGCACTGCCAAGTCGATACTCTCTTCCCCACCCCTAATATTTACCTTACAACTAGGGCATCCAAAAGAAACTAACACCCTATCATTCATTGGCGTCATCACACAGAGCACATTTTCTAACAGAACCGGTTCTAAACCACTCAACTTAACAAACTGCTCTGAAATGAATGAATGGGTTGCCCCTGAATCAAACAGTGCATAAACGGCATGACCACACAACGAAATCGTACCTGTGACCACGCCCGGCGCATTCTCCGCTTCTCCACGCGCTACAGCATAAACCTTTCCTTGAGCGGGCGGTCGTCCTTGATTCGCCGGTGGGGGATTCCCGGCCTGATTTCCTGGTCGGGGCTGATACTGCTGAGGTGCCCGATGCTGTTCCTGGGGACGTGCCTGTGGACAGCTGCGAATCTGATGCTCCGTGCTTCCACACTTGAAGCACACTCCGAATCTTCCTGTCGGGGCAGCTGGCTTCCCGATATTCCGTCTGATAGGGGGAACAAATCGCCGATTGCCTGTCATAGGCTTCTTCCCCAATCGACGGTTATCCTTACCCCGAACAAACCGCGATCCAGAAGCGGCTAACCTTTCCTGCTGATCTCGCTCAATTATCTGGGCTCTCCTGAACATCTCTCCATACTCCTTGATGTCGTGTGACAGGATCTGGCTACGAAGATCCGGCTTCATCCCATCCCGGAACCTTCGAGCCTTGTCCCTTGGATTCGCCACCATGGTCGGTGCGAACTTCGCCAGCCTTGCAAATTCAGCCTCATACTGGTCCACGGTCATCTGGCCTTGGCGCAACCTCATGAACTCCGTCAACTTCTTTTCCTGGGCATTCTCCGAGAAGTATTTCTCATAGAAGTTCTCTACAAATACGGTCCATGTTGGGGCCGTTCCTTCCGGGAACACTTCACCTTCCATGGCGCTCCACCAGTCATTGGCACCATCCTGGAGTTGGTACACTGCCAATGTTACCTTCTCCTCATCATTGCATCCCAACACTTTAAAGGTCTTTTCCAGTTCTTCCACCCATCTGGGTGCGGCCTCGGGGTCACCACGACCGTTAAACTTAGGCGGCTTCATCTTCAGGAATTGCTCTACCAACCGGGGCATCTGCCTAGCCCCAGCTGGGTGACCCTGCCCTTGCTGGGCATGATTTCCTCCATTCCCTGCAATCGCTGCAGCTTCAGCAGCCTGAGCATGGACTGCGGCTCTCTCCTGCGCTTGTAATCCAAAGATGTGTCCTATCTCGCGCAGGGTCTCCATGACTTCATTGAACCTAGGGTCCCTAGCCTCGCGGGTACCCTCACTAGGCTGTGCCTGAGGCTCCTTTCCCCTTCTTCTACTCATCCTAATGACTTGACAGTCCTATTACCTGCTATAATTCCATTAAAGAATTAGAGACTTAAACCAATCTATTCCAATCTAAGTCCTAGGCAGGTCTCAACACAACAATCAACCAATCAGCATGCGGCTTAACCTGAATTATTCAACACATCACTCAAGGAATTTACGTACTCACCTCAGGTCCTGCCGCACCTGCACATCAGGGGTCATAATAATACATGCCAGAACATCACACATTGTTAGGAGATACATGTAGCACACGAGGTCATCCTAATTGGCTACCCAGGGTCTCATCGCTCCTTATCACTCCAGGCTTCGACCTAGTTGGATCGAGCCGACCTTGCTCTGATACCATTTCAACGGGGGATGTCACGCCCCGAACTCCACGGCACGCAACATCCCGCTCGAGGGTCGATATAGTATATGATACGACGTCCCAAGTGTCGTCGTCGACCCATTTATCCCAAAGCAGAATATAAAGCACATGCGGAAGTAAAACTTAAAAACACCTGACAGAATAAACATGAGAACCAGGGAAGACAACATAAGGAGAATTACGGCAACATACACATCCATAACTCCAAAAACTGTCAGAAATATCCTTACATCATTCCAAAGTAAAATAACAATAGAAACACGGTGCAATAAGGAAAGTACTGTCATATGGGTTCAGAGGGCCAAGAACTAAGAGAGTCAACAACCAAATTATGGAGGGTCTAAAATCCAAAATGTGACTACCCTCTTTCGAGGACTAAGCCTAACCTAGGGCTCCCATTCCGGATCAGAGCCGTCGGACTCTGATGAACTCTCGGATATTTCGGAATCTTCACTGAGGGTCTCCTCTTCGGACTCTTCAGTATCCATCGGCTCGACTTTGTCGACCTCCATTGGCTCCACCACCGGGTCCTCCACTACTGGCTTGTGATCTATACCTCCTAGCTCCTCGTCTTCAGCAGGCTCGTACCACGCGAAAGGACCTATAATCTCCTCCGAATCTATTTCAGAATCCACGACCTCACCACTCGGGCACTGCGGGTCTAGCTGGCCCTCTATGGTGAATGGAACGTCCATGGTACGGAGGGGTCCATACTCCTCTCCAAAACGGTCACGGAAGACCCAGGCTACATATTCATGAACTTCAGGATGTGTCGTACCTATGTCTACACTAATCAGCGAATAATGTCTCAAGTACACCTCTCCGTTCCCCACTGGATATGCAGTCATGGTATGCTCGTACTCTAGGGGAATCCCAAAACGTATCGGAACAGGTGGCTTGTTCATGGGCGCGGGTCTGAAAGGTTAGGTTATAAAAACCGTGAGACACTTCTCAGTAAGTGAAAACCTGTAAACCTAAACTAGGCTAACATGCATCTCTTGATGGGAAAAATAATCATACACATACAAGAATGACTTAGGCACGTAGGCCTAAATCGGCATTTCAATGACCCTGTAGGTTAGACAATCCCATAATATCGCATTCCACGAACGGCACTCCCAATCATGCGTACGTCACACGCATGCTCAAACTCTTTAGTGCTGGTTCCGAATAGAGATCACCGAATCGCATAATCCCACACACTGTCTCGTGCATTCACATACATGCAAATGTCATTAACCGTCATGCTTACAATTTAACTCATATGGCACTCCCGGCATAATGTTCCATTCGTGTTCCGATTATAGAATAGAATCTACTTAGACACGTCCCATACCATGCCCAGCGGATTCCATTACATAATCAGGCACTATGCATCACACGTTAACCATTCATTTTGTTAACTCGACCCAAAGGCCCGATCCGAAGATCCGATCCAAAGATCACGACCCGAAGGCCAATCACAACGCTCCGTGGCTAGCGTAAAGATGCCCCAGGCCCAGTGTCTCTAGCCCGCGTCCTTACGCATCAGGCGCAACACCGATCTCCTTACGAACCAGAGCCCGCGTAAACGCATCAGGTTGGTCGTCTTCCGGACATACCGGGCATCGTCCTGCTCCAAAGTGCATGAGGACGACACACCCCGCGTAAACGCATCAGGGCGAAAGGTGATCACACATTCACACAACCAGTTTTATCTGAACCCCGCGTAAACGCATCAAGGTATGATTAGGTGATCACATGTCCATGGCAAATACGCACTCCCGCACAATTTCCACAAGCCTCATACCCGGCATACATAATGCGTGGCCATGCAATTTCGCACACGAATGTTGGTGCAATGTACCACGAGCATAATGTCCCACAATGTGCAACACAATTCAATGCCACGAATTCATGCTCAACGATCCACGTCATATGCTTAAATAATCCAACCAACACCATGGGGCATCACATGCGTATTTGGCACTTATGACATATTCGGGCATTATGATGAACATTAATAAATCATCAATCGCACTCTACAACAGTCGGCCACACAAGCTTGCAACATGGCATTGCATATTCAAGTATAATTCACACCCAAATTAGCCACTACACGGCCCAACCAATCACACATGGTAGTTCACGAATAAACCATATATTAGCCATATAAGGCCCAATTAAATCCGCAATGGATAGCCACTAATCAGTCCGAGAGAGAAAAACCGAGAATATACAAAATCGGGTCCAAACTGGGAAGTTACACAGCGACGAAATTCCATTTGAAATAAATAGTAAATCAATTCCAAAAATTATGAAAATTGGATACGTTGTACAAAACATCTTGATAAACATTTTCTGTGAAGAACTCAAAATCTAGTTTTAATCTTAAGCACCTCGTTTTGACAGTCAAAGCCGGACAGAACCCGGTTCGCTCAAACAGCCCCTCAGACCATCAAAGATGTAACTCATTTAGTACCCAAATCATTTTGGAAAGCCTTGAAATTTTTATATGTCATAGAAACAAGTGTTTTTAACAATCTTTATGAAGGACATTTGTTGAAATAAGGTCTGGAAAATTTTATAAAAATTCGGAAAGGCAAAAAGGTGGGGGTAAATAGTAAATCGGCAGTTTTGTGACGGTCTGCAAACTGACCTCCGAATGACCCCAAAAAAATTCCAAAAATTCTGAATTGAAAGTATGTTATACTTAAAGATGTTGGGAACGATTTCCATGAAGAACACTTTCTCAGATTCGGCCCACAATGATCACAAAAAAAATTAATGAAGCACAGAGGTACAGTAACAATCAGAAATCCGAGAATCATAAATCTTGCACTATTAAGCAAATCAAGCCTATACAACCTCAAAACCAACCATGCACAGCCCCTAATCCCATCTAGAGCGCATAATCGTCCTAATTAGGGCTTAGAGGAATACACTCACTTAATCTGAGCTCGGGACGACGAGGAACGGCGGTCGATCACCGGTAAACGGTTAAATCGGCGGCACGATCCCAAGGGCGGTGGTGAGCGGCGACCGGCGGTGCGGCTCCGGCGGAGGCGTCACGGTGGCGTGGCGGGATCGGCTGTGGACGGCGTTTCTCGGCTCTCACTTGGCCGAGAATGAGAGGGAGAGTCGGAGATAGGGAGAGAGAGAGTGGGTGAGGGAAAGAGTGAATGAGAGAGTGAATGAGAGAAGATGAAGTGAAAGGTGATGATGAGGGTTATGGGGAAGATAAAGGGTCTAGGGAAGGTCAAGAGGTAGAGTAACATAATAGATCAATTGATGGCTTGCATGGGAGAGAGTTAGAGGTCTTGAAACTCCAAAATTCGGAATATGGAGGGGCTCGAGGGTAAAAACGGCATTAAGTTCCGGTACCGGGTCGATTCGCCAAGTTTCGACCATATAAGTTTTATACCTAAGTGGCCAGTATATTTTTGATGTTGTCTTCACAAAAATCATCCCGTAGTTTTCGAAAGTCGGCTTCGAACTCCGGACTAAATTTTACGATTGAATTCATCAATTTCTCATTTTCCAATTCTCTCACTAACGGGTGGCCGTTTAGGATTTTACGCGTATCGACCTCGGTTGTCCGATTTGCGGCGAGCTCGATTGTCAAGAGAGCGAGAGGAATCATCGCTAGTTCCGTGGACACGATCATCCGACTCGAGTTCCGAAGATTGGTCCATGCTGGCCCAAAATGTTTCCTCGCCATTCTTCTAAATCAGGCTTAATTCGCGATCGGTCCTAGGTCCACGTATCAATTCCTAGTTGGCCATTCCCATTTGGTCAGTATCCCGAGAGTGATCGGTTCCGGGCGAGACTTACGAAAATGAAATATTGAATAAGACTCGCTTTATTCATTCCAGGGACTGAGTCGAATTTCGGGATGTTACAATGAGCATATGATCCACTTCAATAGATAGAAAATAAAAAGGCAGAACACAGAGTTCTTAGAATTCAAAAGATCAAAGACAAAAGAGTCTGGGACATAAAAAGCAGTGTGCCTGGTAAAAATAAGGCCAAATGTCCGAGAAAAATGAGAAAAAAGTGAGTTCAAAAGAAAGCTCAAAATGACAAAAAAAGTCATGACAAAGTAAAGTCAAGATCATGAGAGATCATAGATCACAATAAGTGAGAATAAGCAAAAAAGAAAGAGATTGTGATGAATGTTTAGAGGACTTTGATGTTCATAAAGGAAAAGATCTCTAGTGAAAAAAAGAAGAAGAAAGGAAAAAGTGGTGATGTCAAGAAGATCATCAATTTCATAAAAACCCTGAATTCAAACAAATGAGTCTTTTGAGCCTACCCAATATCAATAATACAACCTCTTTCCAAAGACTTTTCAGATTGGGATGTTGAGAGTAGAAACACGACTTTATAATATGACGCCATCACTCAAAGAAGTGTATGCAATAATATCTTGTCTTATCCTCAAGGTTCTTAACTTGTAAACCCGAAGTCAATTGTGATGAAAATCCTTTTTCTTAGCCTCAAAATGCCTATCCTTTGAATAGCCATTGACCAAGCCAATATTACAGTCTTCCAAAAGACCTTATCGGATCAATTGGATCGTATACATCGCGAACATCTCCGAACACCTAAGGATTGATTAAGAGAGATAAAATTGAGAGATATCGGACAAATTCCCTTTTCAATCAGATGAAGAAAAGACCAAGTTCATAGATTGAAACAAATCCTTTCTAATGAAGGTCTTCCAAACGATCATTTCAAGCATTTCTTGAAAGTATGTACGCATTTTGTTCAAATAATTCCTTGAAAAGGAAATTTGATTATCTGAAATGCATTAATGCAAAAGAATGCATGTTTCCAGACCAGGTTTTAAGAGTTTTTGGTCAACTTAAAACCAAGTTTTCAAATAATTTGTGGTAAGCTAAGAAAAAAAAATCACATTTCAAACAGTTTTGATTAATTTCAAAAACTACTTTTCAAAATAGTTTTTGGTCAACTAAAAAAAACCATACAAATGGTAGTGAAACCTTAAAATCACATAACTCAGGGTCAAGGCATTCATTGTTTGAAGACTTCCTAAAGTCCTGCAGGCTAGGAGCCCCTAGGCAAATTCAAGTCCTACATGTGAGGAGCCACTAGGTAAATTCAAGTCCCACTGGTGAGGAACCACTAGATAAATCCAAAATCCCATGGGCGAGAAACCCCTAGGCAAATTCAAAGTCCTACAGGCGAGGAGCCCCTAGGCAAATTCAAGTCCTACCAGTGAGGAACTACCAGGTAAATTCAAAGTTCTATAGGCGAGGAGCCCCTAGGCAAATCCAAAGTCCTATAGGCGAGGAGCTCCTAGGCAAATTCAAGTCTTACAAGCGATGGGCCCTTAGACAAATTCAAAGTCCTACAGGCGAGAAACCCCTAAGCAAATTCAAGTCCTACAGAAGAGAAGCCCGTAGGTAGATCCAAAGTCCTACAGGTGAGGAGCCCCTATGCAAATTAAAGTCCTACAGGCGATGAGCCCTAAGGCAAATTTAAGTCCTACTGATGAGGAACTACTAGGCAAATTTCTAAATCCTCAGGCGATGAGCCTTAGGTGCTCATGGTTCGTGGATTCGTCCTTAAACCACGAAACCTGATTAACCATCATAATAATCACCACCATCAATTCATGCTCTTGGATAAGCAATAAACAGACAGCTCACAAATAGGTAAGTTTCTCTCCCTCAATCATTAAGAACATTTCGAAATATGTTCTGAAAAGAGAAGTGTTGGATTAGATCATGAATTTCAAAAGCAAGATCCCTAATCAGATATTGTGAAATTTCTCCTATCTTGTTCAGTGAGTCGACTAAAAATTCAAGTGTCACATTGTCTTTGAGATCAATCTCCAACGAGCTCGATCTTAAAGAAAGGTAGCTGTTGACACCTGATTTTTAGCTTATTTTTTTCATATTCTCAAAAATCTCAAAATTAGGAATAGAAATCTTGGCCAAGCCTAGAAACCTATTTCTAAACCAAAAAATAATTTTTTAGCATTTTTTATCATTTTTCCTTAATTTCTTTTAGTCAAAATAAGTAAGAAAATCAAGAAAAATAGTAAATGGAATTATAAAATTTCATAAAAATAGTCATTAGTCTTATCTTAAATCCAATTTCATGAATACATCATCAATTTTAAAAAAATCTCAATCGGGTATATGTTTTTCCAAAAATTGGGCAAAATTAAACCCGAATGAACTAAAAATGCAATTAAATTTTTTCTAGTCATTTTTAAGACATAGTGTCTTTACAACAAATGGTTTTGGGACCTTGAATTATATAATGGTCGGTCCAATTGCACAATTTGATATAAAAATAAAAAATCCCCAAAATTCGATTGAAAATTAAGAATTTTGAACCCAAATTGGGAATCGTGCCCAATATGAAATTGTCAAAATATGAGACCATCATTTCTAGGGTTAATCAGATGTGGGTAATTCAATTTTGATATTATTTTTGCCTAATTAGATCATTAGGACATCAAATTGAACAAAACCCTATTAACCCGAATACAAAAATATGAAAATCTTGGACACAATTATAACAAAAATTGGGAAAAATCATATATTTGGGTTCGGAATATGATAGGGAATTCAATTTTGGGGTTTAATTTGAAAAAATCGGTTGAAATTGAGTTCAATTTGAGTTTTTAATCAAAACAGGGGTTGCCGGTTGATCGGGTCGTCCCGACCCGACCCAGTGACCTGTCTTCTTCGCCCGAATCACGTCAGAACATTCAAAACCCAGAAAATAACTCCTGTGCCCAGATCTTTACCGACTTACCTCGATCAAATTAGCACATTTTAATCAATTGGGCCAGCTGGCACCAGAAAATCACCCTAACCGATTCTAGGTCGGTTACAACAAACTTTGGGTAGGAATTTTTTATGAACAAAAAGGAAAAAAACTG
Source organism: Syzygium aqueum (assembly GCA_031216185.1). Lineage (NCBI taxonomy): Eukaryota > Viridiplantae > Streptophyta > Magnoliopsida > Myrtales > Myrtaceae > Syzygium > Syzygium aqueum. The sequence goes on along the minus strand of CM062241.1, from coordinate 19,446,160 downwards.
AACATTGCAAAGAGGGGGATGCTCGACGAAATGCCAAAGAGGGAGAAGAGAGAGAAAGAGGTGAAATCAATGAGAAGGATCTAGAGAGAGGGTCGAGAGTCCCCTCACAAGTGTTCGGTGATGCCGTGGACGGCAGAGCATCGGCGAATTGTGGATTGGCCGTGACTCTCTCTTGGTTGTTCCAGTCGACTCGACTGGTCCTGAAGGCCTGAAACCGAGCCTTTTCCGGCCAATCAAACCTTTTCCGGCGAGACCAAGACCACCAGGGTGAAGATCAAGTGTCAAGGAACAACTCTTCGGGTGTGGATTAGTTCGGCAATTCCTCCTGGTCATCGAACGAAGCAGGTAAATATTGTTCATAGTTATGGTTTTTCCAGATTTGCAAAATGGTGAACTTGAGTTCAATCTTGCTAATTGGACATTTTCTTCCACGAGTTTGAGTTTTTCAATGCTCAAAACATGTTTTGACCTCATTTTCGTTGTTTGGTTGCATTTTAAATGATCGAAAATGTCACGCCCCGAACCCCACAGTGCGCAAGCATCCCCACAGAGGTCGTAAAGGTGCAACGCTCCCAGGACGCGTCGTCGACCCAACACCCAAGCATGGAGATCAAGGCACATGCGGAAGTAATATAAAACACCCGAACAAAACAACAGATGACCAAGGGTAGAAAACCCCAACAACAACAGGATAACAAATATACAATTATATTACCACTGAAAACATTTACAATATCTATTACAAACAGCAAACACTAGCAAAAGCGGACCAGAGCCACTTCAACAAAAAGGATAAGTGGCCAAGGTTGCCAAACTAGACCTAAGGGAGGGCTATGGTCAAAAAGGGTCGGCCCTTACCAACTATGAACTAAGGTCTAACTAGGGGTCCTAATCCGGATCCGTTCCTAACGACTCAGAAGAACTCTCAGACTCCATGGACTCGTACTTGGTGTTAGATCCAGAGGACTCTCGGTCTGAACCATCCTCCTCTGGCTTGTCCTCCTGCTCGGGGTACAACACCATAAGCTACTGCTCAGGGTTCGGATCCGGCTCATTCTCCACGTCCATCGGCTCCGGTTCTGGGTCTAAAATTACTGGTTCATAGTCCACCACACCAAGCTCATCATCCACCTCCACGACTATAGGCTCGCTATCCAAACTCGAGCTCTCCTCGATCATGGCATCGTGGTCCACTACATCACCGTCAAGGCACTGCGAGTCTATCTCGCCCTGCCCGTTACACGAGACATCAAAAGTCCAAAGAGGTCCATGCTCTCCAAAGCAGTCCCTAAAGCACCATGCTATGTACTCGTGGTGATTGGGGAACATCTGGCCCACATCTACTAATATAATAGAACGATACCTAATATACGCCTCCTCATTCCCTACAGGGCGCACGGTCGACATCTGCCCTAACTGGCGCAGAATCCCAAAACGTACTGGTGCATCAGGCATCCTCAGGGCCGATGGTCTGAAAAGATTGGGTTTACACAACCATGAGACGAATCTCAGCGAGTAAAAATTCCTAAACCTAAGCTAGACTAACATGCATCTCCTGACAGGCATCAACAAACAATAGCCAAAACAATAATAATTGACCTAGGTCTGCGGGCCTAGGTCGCTCACCTAATTGACCCTGCGGGTTAGACGATTCAATACAATAACCACGGCATATACGCGAACACACTAGTCACATGTACGCCATATGCATGCTCATACTCTCTAGTGTTCGTACCGTACACAATTCACCGAGTCTCACATACTCGCACACCTACTAATGCAATCTTACATACGCATGCCACTTGTATGACTATGCTCATGATACGGCTCAAATTTCATTCTGGCACACTGCTCATTTTTCATTTAAACTCGACCCGCGTAAAATGCATCAGATCTATTTCTCAATCACAACACTCCATGGCCCACGTAAGATGCATCAAGCCCAGTGTCTCTAGCTCGCGTAAAACGCATCAAGCACAACACCGATCTCCATATACGAACCACACCCGCGTAAAACGCATCAGGTTGGCCGTCTTCCAGACGTACCGAGCATCGTCCCGCGTAAACGCATCCGGACGGCATCAATACCCCGTGTAACACCCATTAGGGTCATATGTGATCACATGTTCATGTCAGGCATGCATACTCGCACAATTTTTATCTCATGCCTCATTCTCGGCATGCTAAATGTGTGGCCATGCAACTCCCATACTCGGGCAATAGTGCAATGCACAATGAGCATCAAATTCACAAAGGCATATATTCAATTCATGCCAATATCAACGTGCATCACAACGTGCTCAAAGCCATCAATAACTTGCCCAATTCAATACGCATCAACATGCTCACTTGGCCAATTTAATATCATGTGGCCCAATACGCACTTGGCACTTACCATTCACAATTTGTGCAACATAATTCACGCCACAAAGTGGCCAATCACATGCCGCATCAGTCGGTCACACGAACACGCGGCATGGCAATGTAAACTTGAGCATAATCAAGCACGAATTAACCAATTCAAGACAATCACGACACTCTCAGCACTTACACCACTTAATCTCCAATTTGTCCAACTTAATCCGATTAATCCTCGAAGTGGACAACCACTATACAACATGTTCTCAGCCTCTAATCCACCTCCAAATCAGCACATTAGTCCACAAAAATCATCTCGACACCAGCCACTAATCATCGGCACCACTGTTGCCCTTAAATTACTCTAATAATCCACCAAAACACCCTAAACCCATCTAGAAATGCATAATAATCCTAATTAGGGTTTAGAGGGTAATACTCATTAAATCCTATGCTCCACGAAAAATCTGGACAGGCGGGGGATGGCGGCGAGTACGAGCGGTGGCTTCCGGTCGATGCTCGGCGATGGCTCCGGCTTGGTCTTCACACCAAACGAGGGAGAGAGAGACGAAAGGGAGAGAGGGATGGTTGGGTGGTGGCAAGGTGACTAGACGGCGACGCAGCACTTGCGTGCGGCCGGCGGCACTCCGAAGAACGGCGGCAGCGATCCTCACGGCCGGGGCTGATCGACGGTGTTCCTCGCGGTCGACGAGATTGAACAGCGACCTAGGAAGAAGAGAGAGAAAGATGAGACGGTGGGGGGTGGTGCACGGTGTGGACGGCGGCCAGCGTGGCTTCGGCAGGGGGCGTTCCGGCGAATGGCGGTGGCCAAGGGGAAAGGCACGGGCGAGAGGGAGTGAAAGAGAGAGAGAGAGGCACTTGGCTTGTGGATGAAGAAATGAGGAGAAAGAGAGAGAGAGAGAGAGAGAGGAAGTGGGTATTTATAATGGGGAGTTAGTGGATGCCATGTGTCACAAATCCAATGCTTGACTAAACTAAACTTGATCCAATGGTCTACATTCAATCTTATCCAATAATTAAAGGGCACCTTGGTCTTTCCATCTCATGCATTATTGGGTTGAATTATCCACATAAATATCCAATATTTAATCCCCAAAATCCTTCAAAAATTCGAAATATCCATAATAAGCTTAGGGGCAAAATGGTAATTTTTCGATTTCGGGCCAAAATTCTATTTTTCGATCGTACCAACCCCAAATATATTTGCCCATACTAAAACAACATCGTCCTTACCAAATAATGATGTACGTCCTCGAAAAATCGACATCCAAGTCTGGGTCTAATTTCGCGAACAAAATTGCTGAATTTCAATTTTAGGGTCTCTTACTAATGGGCGGCTGTTTAGGAGTTACGTGTATCGACTTAGGGTTATCCGAGTCATGATGGTCTTGATTACCGGGAGAATTCGAGAATTTATCGTTGGTTCCGGAGTTTGCGATTGTTGACACCTAAATTTTGCCGACCATTTAGTCGTAATTTGCATAGAAAATTAGGGATTAAATTTTTAACCTCTAAACAAAAAAATTTAAATTGCATAGCATATAGTTTAGGTTCATTTTAATTTAATTGCATTTTACATTGGATTGACGGTAGCGAACCAGCTTAAAATTCATCGAACGAGACTCGGCTCGCTCGGAAGGCAAGGGTCGAGAATCTCAAGTCAAACGGGCTCGGTTGTTTTAATTTGAGCTTACTTTAGATTATTGTGCTTAATTAAATAAAAGCCCAAGTTAATTCGGCCCATTTAAATGAAAATTAGAGCTTAAGCCCAAGTCTAAGCCCATTAGGACTAGAGAGCCCATCTAATTGACCTAGATTAGCATTATATATATTTGTTTAGGTCAGATTTTTGGGAGAAGGGGGACAATTTTTCAGATCTGATTTTTAGAGAGTGACACGAGAGAAACACAAGCGAGAGAGAGAGGACGAGCCACCGCTTCCTGCGTCTTACCACGAACCCTTCCGCCGCCGCACGTCCCCGCATCATGAGCATCACGTAGCCCCTGTTGCCGCAGATCATTCTGTTCTTCCTCGGTTCGGTGTTCTCGCAACCTCAAAGTGAAGCCTTGAAGATCCCCCTATGCAGAAAACGTCGAGAGGAGAGGACGTGTAGAAAAACTTCTTCGTCCAACTTCCCTACGTCAGCCGCGTCAGCAACATCCAGAGAAGTCCACGTTCTTCCTTGGCGTTGACACCACCAGTCTTGCATGCTTCTTTCATGATCTACATCAAAACATGGGAGAAGACAACAACGCTCTGGAATACACGTCACAATTTCGAGAGAGCACCTTACGGAGAGAAGAAAAAAAAGAAAATCCAGAGAGGGCTCTTGGAGAAGACGGTCACAAAAAGACAAGGGAGAGGGGTTGAAGCTCGAAGCTTGGAGGAGACCGACGTTGACAATTGAGAAAAAGGGAGACTTCTCTCTGGAACCATAGAAAAAGACAGAGAAGCTATCCACAAGCTTGCACTCAAAAGAACGCACGCCCACTTTAGTGAGAATTGAGGAAGAAAAAGGGTGGTGGGTTCTGTTCTTGCAGTTCTCGTTCGTGCCTTGGGCTTCCACAGCCACGCGTCTCCACAACCTCCTGTTCTACGGCCTCCCCGACGTCCAAATTGCATTGGTTCAAACCATTGTTGTTTTGGTGTTTCTTATTTGCAGGATATCTAATGTCGACTCACCTAGCTCAGTCCACCTATGAAAACCGTCGTCGCCCATAGCTAGCCAAGTACCGCAAATTGTCTCTCCACGACGGGAAAGTTTTTGTATTTACAGGTTTTTCCCAAGGCTTTTCATTATTGATCATCGGACAAGTGTAACATCCCGAAATTCGACTCAATCTCTGGAATGAATAAAACGAGTACTATTCGATATTTCATTTTCGTACGTCTCGCCCGGAGCTGATCACTCACGGGATACTGACCAAATGGAAATGGCCAACTAGGAATAGATACGTGGACCATGGACCCGGTCGCGAGTTAAGCCTGATTCAGGAGAATGACGAGGAAGTATTTTGGGCCAATGTGAACCGGACAATCGTGTCATCGGAACTAGTGAGAATTCCTCTCGTTCTCTCGACTATCGAGCTCGCTGCGATTCGGATAACCCGAGGTCGATACGTTTAAATCCTAAACGGCCGCCCGTTAGTGAGAGATTTGGAAATTAGAAATTCGACGGATTCGATCGTGGAATTTAGTCTGGGCTTTGAGGCCAAATTTCATGAGTTACGGGATGATTTTTATAAGGACGATGTCAAATTAAGCCGGCCATATGTGTATAGTACTTATATAGTCGAAATTAGGCGATCCGACCCGGTACCGGAAATTCGAGTCAGTTTTCCCTTTTTGCCCTTTTGAATTCCGAATTTTTGAAGTCTTGTGGGGTGTGACACTTGTCAACCTCCCCCTTCCCCATGTATGTCATGATTTAATCCAACATCTCACTCCACCTCTTCATCTTCCCCATAATCCCCATCATCACCTATCACTTCCTCTTTTTCTCTCACTCACCCTCTCCCTCTCCTTCGGCAACCGACCCCTCCTCTCCCTCTCCTCTCCGGTGAGTTCTCTCCCCCTCACAGCCGCCGGAAACGCCACTAGCCAGCACCACCACCGTGCACCGCCTCTCCCCCTCGCCTCACCACCTCCAACCGACCGTCACTCTCCCCCTTTCCCCTCGCTGTTCACGCCGGCAAAGCCTTACCGTGGCCGTCTGCCCGTCTGCCTAGCTCGGCCGCACCACCAGCCGCCGCCGAGGCTGCCACCGTCCACCGCCGTCGCCCCTCGTCGCTGTTCCTCACCGTTTCTCCTCCATTCCTCTCCTCTCCAGTTGCATGCAAGGGAGTTCGGCGCTGGTCAGCCAAGGGGAAGGGCAGTCCGTCCGCCGCCGGGGTGCGTCGCCGCCGCCGTGACGCCGTGGCCGCCGCTGCCCCCCTTCGCCACCGCCTCTTCCTCCCGGTTGCATGCACGAGGGAGCGCCGGTCAGCCGCGCCAATAGCCGTCGCCACTCTCTCTCTCCTTCCTCTCCGTCACGGCTGCATGCACGGCTGAGCCACCGCCGGGGCTGCTCGCCGCTGCACGCCGTCGCCGATCGCCGCCGCTGTGGCCGTTCCCTGCCCTCTCCCTCGCTGTCCATCTCTGTTTTCCTCCGCCTCTGCCTGTTCTGTTCCCCCTCGCCGGAACAGCTGTGCCGTCGCCGTCCACCGTGCGCTCCGTGAACAGCAGCCGCCCGTGCTGCCCGGCCGCCCGTCCGGCCTCCCTCGCCGTGAGCCAGCAGTCCCGCCGGCTGTGAATCGCCGCCCTGGTTGCTGTGGACCGCCGGTCGTCGCTCACCGCCGCCTCCTCGGGAAGTGTGCCGCCGGTTCCACCGTTCACCGGTGATCGACCGCCGTTCCCCGTCGCCCGAGCTTGGAATTAGGTGGGTGGAAACCTCTAAACCCTAATTAGGACAATTATACGTTTTAAACGGGCCTAGGGTGTGTTGGTTAGTCGATTAGCGTTAATTAGGACTCGGGTGAATTTGTGTGCTATTAGTGGGTGTCGGGAAACAATTGGTAGGTGACAACGCATGAGTTAGAAGAGAATTAGAGGCTGATATGAAGTGAATTAGTTGCTGTCCATGCCGGGAATTTAACGGTCCAATTAACGGAAATTAGTGGATTAACTTGATTGGAGTGCCGGGATAGCCGGAATGATTGAATTGCGCGTCGGTTTGACAATCATGATGAATTGAGACTACCATGTCGCGTGTTCGTGTGACCGACCCTTGTGGAATGTGATTGGTGAATTGTCAATGTACTTTGTAAATGCCCGGATACGTCATAAGTGCCATATTGCATGTGATGCTTCGAGTTATGGACTGAGCTAACTAAGCATATGACGTAGATCATTGGATATGGAATCGTGGCATTAAATTGAGTGGTACATTGCACCAACATTCGTGTGCGAAATTGCATGGCTACGCATTACGCTTGCCGAGTATGAAGCTTGTGGAAAATTGTGCGAGAATGCGTGTATGCCATGGATTGTGATCACCTAATTATACCCCGATGGGTTTACGCGGGGTTCAGATAAAACCGGTTGTGTGAATATGTGATCACTCTTCGCCCTGATGCGTTTACGCGGGGTGTGCCGTCCTCATGCACTTTGGAGCAGGACGATGTCCGGTACGTCCGGAAGACAACCATCCTGATGCGTTTACGCGGGCTCTGGTTCGTAAGGAGATCGGTGTTGCGCCTGATGCGTAAGGACGCGGGCTCGAGACACTGGGCCTGGGGCGTCTTTACGCTGGCCACGGAGTGTTGTGATTGGCCTTCGGGTCGTGGTCTTCGGACCGGATCTTCGGATCGGGCCTTCGGGTCGAGTGAACTAAATAAATGGTTAGCGTGTGATGCATAGTGTTTGATTATGTGATGGAATCCGCTGGGCATGGTATGGGACGTTTCTAAGTAGATTCTATTCTATAATTGGAACACGAACGGAAATTTGTACCGGGATGCCATAGGAGTCGATTGTGAGCATGGCGAGTTATTGGCATTTGCATGCATATGAGTGCATGAGTTAGTGTGTGGAATTGTGTGACTCGGTGATCTCTACTCGGAATTGTCACTAAAGATTTTTGAGCATTCGTGTGGCGCACGCATGCTCGAGAGTGCCGCCTGTGAATTGTGGCATGACGAAATTGTCTAACCTGCAGGGTCATTGAAATGCCAATTTGGGCCCACGGGCCTAAGTCATCCTTATATGTGTATGGTTTATCTTACCCGTCAAGAGATGCATGTTAGCCTAATTTAGGTTTAGGAGTTTGCACTCACTGAGATGTGTCTCACGGTTTTTATAACCCCAACCTTTCAGACCCGCGTCCATGACAAGGCCACCTATTCCGATACGTTTTGGGATCCCCCTAGAATATGAGCATATTATGACTACACATCCGGTGGGGAATGGAGAGGTGTACTTGAGGCATTATTCTCATATTACTGTAGACGTAGGTACGACACATCCTGAAGTTCATGAGTATGTAGCCTGGTGTTTCCGGGACCGTTTTGGAGACGAGTTTGGACCCCTTCGTACGATGGATGTTCCGTTCACCATAGAAGGCCAGCTTGACCCGTAGTGCCCGAGTGGTGAGATTGTGGATTCCGAGATGGATGAGGAGGAGACTATAGGTCCTTTCGCTTGGTACGAGCCTGCCGAGGACGAGGAATTAGGAGGTGTAGACCACGAGCTAGTAGTGGATGACCCAGCGGTGGAGCCGATGGAGGTCGACGAAGCCGAGCCGATGGATACCGAAGAGTCCGAGGAGGAGGTCACCAGCGAGGATTCAGAGATACCCGAGAGTTCATCAGAGTCTGATGGCTCAGACCCGGACTGGGCACCCTAGACTAGGCTTAGTCTTCTTTTGTGAGGGTAGTCATTTTTTGGATTTCGGACCCTTTACTTTTTGGCTGTTGGCTCTCTTGGTCCTTAGTTCGAATGACTCATACGGCAGTACTCTCTCTCTCTCTCTGTTGCACTCTATTTCCATTGTTGTTTTATTTGGAACGATGTAAGAATGCTTCTGGCAGTTTTTGGGTTATGGATGTGTACGTTGCTTCAGTTCTCCTTACGTTGCTTTCCCTGGTCCTCATATTTATTCTGTTCGGGTGTTTTAAAAACTTTTGCTTCCGCATGTGCCTTATGCTCTGCTTTGGGGTAACGGGTCGATGTCGACGCGTCCTGGGACGTCGTACTACCATATCGACCACCGAACGGGTTGTTGCGTGCCGTGGAGGTCGGGGCGTGACAACAAGTAATCATCAAAGACAACTAGTCGCGGATGATCTCTCTTCATTGATTGGTCTAAACCGCGAAGCCTCGTGAGTCACCACCGCGACCGTCGTTGAGCAAAGCGTCCCTATAGTGCCGAGCACCACCGCAAGCATCCCGACACCGCCACCGTCGCTTGTCCCGAGCCATCGTGATTCGAATTTGGAGATTATCTGCAAATTAGGTAATTATATTATCCAGTATATTTTTAAAATATTTAGATTCCTAATCTGAAGATTTTGAATATTCCGTGAATATCGTGTCTATTGCTAGATATCTTAGGATAATGTTTATGATATCTGTAATTTTTTAAAATATTCAAAATTAGCAACGTATTTGGATGTCTATTTGACCTTATCCCTAAGGTACGTTACGCGGCGATACGGAAAATTATTATCCTATCCATAATTACTTGGATACGATAATGATTGTTATTTGTTTTCCAAATTTGAATGATCGACTTTCCATCAATATCTATAACTCTATAGATATGACCGATAGTTTGATTTTTGTGCCTAATCCGAGTTTAAAACAAATCTGGCGGATTGCATGGATAGTTTGAATGTGGATGTTATCTCTGTTTAAACTGTTTTTCCTTTTCAAATAAAAAAAAATTAAAAAAATATCAGTTAGGATTTAAATTAGAGTTTTGCATATTTAGGGAATCCTAAATATATCTAGAAGATAGAGTAATTATTTAATTTAAATTAGGACTTGAGATAATCTATTTTCTAGTTTAAATTAAGTAATATTCTAATCTTAATAGATTATTTAGGTTATTTTTTTATTCCGAATTTTCATGAAAACCCAAAAAAAGAATGAATTGCTTTATGGTAGATTAAGATAGGTTGCATTCTTAATTTAAGTAATTTATTATTTCCAATTTTCATAAAAATCCCAAAAATAAGTCATGTTAGGATATGTTAAATCATCATAGATTGCATGTTATTTTAGGAATTTTTAAAATTCCGAATTTCATTAGAAAATACCAAAAATAAATCATTTGTCCGTCATTTGAATTAGGTCACGTCGTCGCATGACATATAGTTTGCATGCTAGGTTGCATTATTCGCATGTCATTTTTGCACGTCATTGCATGTAGATTAGATTTCATTTAAATAAGTGAAAATCCAAAAAATATTGAGTGAACTGCTTGTTAATTAGAAATCATATTAAGGTATTGATGTGATTTTCTAATTAACGATGCAGATGCTTACATTGCTTCGAGGTAAGTAATTCTTCTAAACTTACAATTTATTTAACGCTTTCTTGGGTGTTAAATTAGTGGTTTGCGCATCCGCATGAACACTTCACAAGTTAGTGACTAAGTTGAAATGGATCCAAACTGCATGCCAAAATATTTTTGAAAAGAAAAGGTACCGAAAGAGCGTTAGACTAGATCTAGCGTAATCAAGCCCCCGTGCTTAGAATCTCTGGTTCATAGAAATAAAACATATCTCCCTATGTTTTATTTAGGTTTCTAATCAACCTACCACAAATTGATTAGTGGCGATTCCAAGCATGAAAATATTTGCATGTTAAAAGACTTAAACCTCTAAGTTACGAATTGGTAGGGTTTGGAAGGACCCGAGTTAAGATTAGTCTTAATAATCCATTAACCCGAAAAATGAAAATTTTTTAGGTCGCGACAACTTGGCGACTCCGCTGGGGACTTGAGTTAAAACTCTTAGTGGACTTAGGCTAATTTTGCTTTTCAAAAATAATTTTTGCTTGGCAGCAAGGATCCCAGGTACGTCCCTAACATTTTAAGGTGTTAAATGTTCTTGCAGTATGGGAGGTATAAGGGGAGGCGTGATTGTTAACCCTTGTTTTACAGGGAGGTGTTTGGATGTATGGTTTAATTTATGTGCATGCCTTACATTTACACTACACCGCACACACTACCCGCTGTCGGATCTGGACGGCATAGGTTTAGGATGGTACTGAAATAGTGGATACCCTGACCACAATTATGCGGTACGGGTCGCCCTCCTTGGTCCCGAAAGTTCATTCATGGTGTCATTGAATACCCACCACGGTTGCGCCCCTTACAACCCGGGTCGGCTCTTTGACTAAGCCGGAGTCAGGGAAATCCCAGCCTAACTACCACCATGACTGGTTCAGCTCAGTAATCCTCGCATCTCCATTTTGCAAGCCAGAGTCTAGATAGAAATCGAACCTCACATTTCATGCGCATGTCTATGTGATTGCCATTATCCTATCGGGCGAAGTAAGTTTTCTAATCCTATGCTTACTTTTTCGTACATTTGGTCGGTCCATGATAGGTCTAGATCGATCGTAATTTTTGAAAATAATAATCATTGAATTTTTTTCAAAGGGGAAGAAAAAGAAAAAATAAAACTTTGAAAAGAAGTTACTTTCAATTCTTGTTATTATTTTCCTAGGTCTGTTATAAGTCATTATTTCCTAAAAAATTAGCCATCATTTTCATAAGTACATGGAGTAATGAAAAATGTCATGAAAATGGGAATAAAAAGGGACGATTAGACTGAGTCATGGACCGATAATTTTGATGACGCATACTTACCATGCTCTATTTTTGAATTTAGGTAATTACGGACCGATCACGTTCGCCTATTCGTACGCGTTCAAGAGCTAGAATGGCCGATCAAACTGACCTCCGAGATCGTGTTGTTAGCATGGAGGACCAGATGAAGGAAGTCGTCATTGCAATGCAACAAATGTCCGCTGAAATCAAAGCTCTTCGGTTGATCCCTGTTCCAGCATCCCCCAAGACATCAGCCCCGAAGCATAAAAGTGGAAAAAATGTTGATGTTGAGGGAGATGACGATATTCCCGATTTAGAAAACGACCCCATCCAGATCGTCGTCAACAAACACAAGCTTGATGAACAAGTCAACAAACTCGAAGAGAGAGTGAAGCAGTTGGAGGGTTCATAGGATTCACCCTCGATCGATCTGTCCCTGTACTCACAGATCAAAATCCCAAAAAAGTTCAAAATGCCAGATTTTGACAAGTACAATAGCACCACGTGCCCAAAAGCCCACCTACAGTTGTACCACATACAGATGACCTCGTACGTGGATAATAAACTCCTGATGATCCATGTGTTTCAAGCAAGTTTGACGGGTCTTGCTTTGAACATGTATCTCATGAAGAAGATAAATGGCCTTAAAACTTGGAAAGAAGCTAGCGAGGCATTTCTAAAGCAGTACAGGTTCATAACAGACATAATTTCTACCCGTGATGATCCCGAACGTGCTTAGATAAAAAAGACTGAGTCCTTCAAAGACTATGCTATCAGATGGAGGAATATAGCCGCTCAGGTCGTTCCGGAACCCATAGACAGTGAGTTGAAGAGGATGTTCGTGAAAACTTTCCCGTTCGAGTACCGTAATCGAATGGTTGCCATTCCGGCTGACAACTTCAACCAACTCATCCCTATAGGCGAACAGATTGAGATGGGACTGAAGGATGGGTGATTTGTGGAGCCATCTTCGTCGACCAAAACATTCAGTACAAGAAAAGAGAAAGAACCGACAGCTGAAGTGAATGTGACTTATAACCAACCGAGCTGGCGGAATATTAACCCTGCCCTAGAAATCCAAGTAGCATAAGCTTAGCAACAAATATGGGTCGTCAACCTTTATTAGAGGAAGAACAACAAGCGGCAATTCACCCCCCTCCCCGGATCATTGTCTCAAGTATTGGCGGTGCTCCGGAAGAAAGGCTTGCTTACTACCGAGCCAAAGCGGCCCAATCCTAAGCAGTTCTATAACTACGACCCGTCAAAGAAATGTGATTATCACATGGGCGAGCTGGGATACTCAATCGACGATTGCTATGTCCTCAAGCACCGAATCCAGAACCCCCTGGACACGAAGGCTTTCTCATTCCAACCCGCTAAGCCAAATGTTCAGAGTAACCCGCTCCCTGATCACGCGGGCAATATGAATGCCATATTCAGTTTCGATGCTGGTCGAATCAAGAACGTCAAGGTGTATACTACTAACGTCTATAGCAAGCTGGTGAAAGCCGGTTATTACCTGAGTAATGAAGCCGTTTCCCTGGCTATCATGAGAGGAAGAATCTCAAGAATGGTAGAAGCTGGGTTGATCCTTTATGCTGACCACACCGGCATCGTCTCTACTGTCGCGACCCTAAAAGATTTATCATTTTCTCGGGCTAATGGATTATTAAGATTGAACTTAACTCGGGCCCTCCCAAGCCCTACCAATTCACAACTTATGGTTTAAGTTCTTAACGTGCAAATGTGTTCATGCTTGGAGTCGCCACTAATCTATTAACGGTAGGTCGATTAGAGACCTATATAAAATATAGGGAGATATGTTGTATTCCCACGAACCAGAGATTCTAAGCCCAGGGACTTGATTACGCTAGATCTAGTCTAACGCCCTTTCGGTATCTTTTCTTTTCAAAAATATTTTGGCAGGCAGTTTGGATCCATTTTAATTTAATTATTAACATGTGAGGTGTTCATGCGGGTGCGCAAATCACCAATTTAACACCCAGAAATCAAAGCATTAAATAAATTGCAAGCTTAAGAGAACAACTTACCTCGAATCCAGCAAGCATCTGCGTTGTTAGCTAGAAAATCACATCAATCAACCCTAATATGATTTCTAATTAACAAGCATTCACTCAATTTCTCTTTTTAGGATTTTCACTTATTTAAATGAAACCTAATCTATATGCAATGACGTGTAAGAATGACATGCGATTAATGCGACCTAACATGCACACAATATGTCATGTGACGACATGACCTAATTCTAATGACGTGCAATGATATATTTTTGGTATTTTCTGACGAAATTCGAAATAAAAATATGTCTAAATTAACATGCAACTAATGATGAAACTAGATAATTATCTCATTCTCTAGGATATATTCAAAATTCCTAAACATGCAAAATTCTAATTTAAATCCTAATTGATATTTTTTGAATTTTCTGTTTTATTTGAAAAGGAAAGAAATTTAAACAAATAAGGATAGCAATCAATTCAAATCAACCACACGATCCGCCAAATTTGTTTCAAACTCGAATTAGGCACAAAATTCGAGCTATCGGTCATATCTATAGGGTTATAGATATTAACGGATAGTCGATCATTCAAATTTGGAAAGCTAATGAAATTCATTATCATATCCAATTGGTTATAGATAGGATAACAATTTCCTGTATCGCCGCGTATCGTACCTTAGGGATAAGGTCGAATAGTCGTCCCGATACGTTGCTAAATTGTGAAATTTTCCTAATTTGAATATTTGAAAATATTGCGGATAAATCAAACATTATCCTAAGATATCTAAATATCCACACGATAATCATGCAATATTCCAAACAATTCAAAATAGGAAATCGAAATATTTTAAAAATTTACCGGATAATCTTACCTAATTTGGATAACTTCCAAATGTGAACGTCTCGGGATCAGACTCGGGCTTGCGGATCAGATTGAGACAACCGACGATGGCGACGACACGGTGGATCACAGCTGAGGCGGCTATTCCGACGGAGGGCAGCAACCACCTTGTCACTAGACCGTGGGAGAAGAACAGCAAAGCAGCAACATCACCGGGTGCAGGGACGTTTGAGTTTGGCTGTATATTGGTGTCGTGGAAGTGCAACGACCGGGCTGCTATCTAGAGCAGTGATGATGACAATGTTCTCGGTTTAGGCTGGGATAGCAAGTCTTCGTTTAGTCAGGGAGAAGCAGCAACAAAAGAAAAAGACGTTGACTTGGGCAGAGGAAGCACAGATCGTCGTTCGGGCAAAGCAGGACAACTTCACGTCAGTGCAGGGGCTTCTCTGGAGGCGTCTGGACGTGAAGCAGCGGCAGGAATCCTCCTCAGTGCAGGGTTGTCGTGGCTGAGGAAGAACGTGGCTGCAGAACAGTGGAAGGCTTCGTCAACTGGAATGAGTCTTCCGTTGCATGGGAGGATTTCACGTCTCGGTGGAGCACGAAGAAGCAGCCACCGCAGCCACGTCTTCTTGGGGCAGGCTGTTCAACACGAAGTGTGGCGGTGTGGTGAGGGATGAGCGGTGTCGTGGGGAGCGTCGCAACGGTGCGGCACGGTGTGGACAGCAGCTGAGCGTTCGGTGTGGTGGCGTGCGGCGGTGAGGCGCGGCGACAGACACGCGCGAGCGGCGGCAACGGTCTACCGGTCTTCTCCCTCTCTCTCACTTGGACTCTCTAAAAAAATCAGATCTGCAAATTGCGTGTCCTCTCCCCCAAAATTCTGACCTAAACATGTTTATATAATATTAACCTAGGTCAAATAGATGGGCTTACTAATCCTAATGGGCTTAGGCTTGGGCTTAGACTTTAATTTAATTTAAATGGGCTGAATTAATTAAGGATAATGGGCTGAATTAAGCTCAAATTAAAACAACCGAGCCCGTTTGACTTGAAATTCCCGGCCCTTGGATTCCGAGCGAGCCGAGTTTTGTTCGATGAATTTTAAGTTCGTTCGCCATTGCCAATCCGATGCAAAATGCAATTAAACTAAAATGAACCTAAACTATATGCTATGCAATTTAAATATTTTTGTTTAGGGGTTAAAATTTAATCCCTAATTTTCTATGGAAATTACGACTAAATGACGCGCCAAAATTTAGGTGTCAACATCTACTATCTCCGAAGTCGTCATTAACTGTGACGAGGAGTTTCCTACGTTGAGCGCTGAGAAGGACAAGCTTGATCCTTTGCCTGAAGACGTTCCTCCGCTCGAAGACGCGACCGATGATGAAGAGATCGTAATAAGCACGCCCGCAGCCGATGAAGGGATAGTGATCGAAATACCTCAACCGTACGAGTACTCCGATGATAAGGCAGTCCCTTGGTCCTACAGTCTCGACGTCGACTTAGTCACTAGATCTGGACGTACCTATGGCCAAGCTAATGCTCAATTGGTAAAACCTGTCACTGATGAAGAAGCCAAAGAGTTCCTGACCATGATCAAGGCTAGTGAGTACAACATAGTTAAGCAGTTGCGCAAGATGCTTGCGCAAATCTCTATGCTTAAACTCCTCCAAACATCTGTCAAACATCAAAAGGCCCTGATGAAGGTGTTAAGTGAAGTCCACGTACCAGAGACGATTGAGCATGAGAAACTGGAGGAATTTGTGGGTTCTATACTCCTTAAAGACCTTATAGCCTTTTCGGATGAGGAATTCCCTCTAGAAGGCAGAGGACATACCAAAGCATTGTATATTTCTGTCAAATACAAGGCCACGCACGTAGCCCCGGTACTCATCGACAATGGATCAGCCCTGAACATTTGTCCTCTAGCGACTTTACACCGTCTCAAGATAGATCCGTCTAGAATAAATACTACAAAGACCTCCGTGCGAGCCTTTGATGGAACGAAGAAAGAAGTGATGGGAGAAATCCACCTTGACATACAGATAGGGCCAATAGTGTTTAACGTCTTATTCCAAGTTATGGACATTCCCACTGCATTCAATTTCCTATTGGGTCGTCCATGGATTCATACTGCTGGAGCTGTGTCATCCAGTCTACATCAAAAGGTGAAGTTTGTTGTGGAGAGGAAGTTAGTCACCATCCACGGTGAAGAAGAGCATCCGATTTATCATACAATGGCTATCCCCTATGTCGAGCCGGATTACAAAATAGAATCGAGTTATCAGTTGCTTGAACTCGTATCGACCATACATGCGGCTAGAGGATCATCACCGCCCGTTCCTGAGGTGTCAAATACTGCTGTCATGGTCGGAAGAGTAATGGTGTCCCATGACTTTATTCCGAGTGAAGGCCTTGGCAGGGATGGTCAAGGTATTCGCCAACCGGTGGAAGTCTCTCAAAGACCCCGCACTTCTGGATTGGGGTATCAGGGGTCAATTGCGCCAAATAATGAGGGACGTAGACATGGACGTGGCCGAGGTCGAGGTCAAGGATACACGCAAAATAGACAGCAATCTGAAGAAGAGCCAAATGGTGAAGAACGTTTCGTTGAACTACCCAAAATAATGGAGAACTCGGGCGTGGTTGGTTGCTTCCACACATTCGCACCACATTCCCTGGCCCTGCGAGGATAATGCACGAAGAGAAGGAAGTGATCAACACTCTGGGGCAACCGAGCGACAAGTTCGACTATTATGTAAAGTACTCAGCGCCCCTGAGTTTCTATGTTGACCCCCGTGATATTGTTCCTGATGGATGGGGAGGTATGGATAATCCAACATCTCAAATGACAAAAGATTCTGCAGATGCAATAGATGGAATCACTGCCCTGTTCGATGATGTCTTTATTGGAGCTATTGAAGAAGGACCGTTAGAAGGAATGCGCACTGGCCCACAAGAGTAAAATCTTTACTTTTTCGCACACTCCCCTGCATGGGAATTTTTACTGCTTTTTAGGACTTGCCCCGTCTCGGGTGCTGTTTTCCATTTTCATTTCTAGCACTTGATTGTTGCAATTTCCATTCAATAAATGTAATTCCTTTGGTGATAATCAATGAAATTACAAATTGTTTTCATTTTTGAGGGCATGTTGAGGTATATCAAACCAGCCCGGTGATGA
Source organism: Syzygium aqueum (assembly GCA_031216185.1). Classification (NCBI taxonomy): domain Eukaryota; kingdom Viridiplantae; phylum Streptophyta; class Magnoliopsida; order Myrtales; family Myrtaceae; genus Syzygium; species Syzygium aqueum. The sequence goes on along the minus strand of CM062241.1, from coordinate 19,428,423 downwards.
TATCCAATCGATAAAAGAAAATATAGTCCAAGGAGATTCTGAGGCCTGGGCTTCTTCATGTTTCCTCGCGTTAAAACTTTTTCGAAAAGAATTTCAAAAAAACACAAAAAAGTAAAAAAAACACAAAAAAATTAATTACAAAAAAAATGCAATGTTTATCCCTGTTTGTCCTTCTGAATCCATTACTTTATGTTTCGGGGGTAATCTTGTGACACATGAGGGTATGGGAACGGTCCAAAATGATGAATTATATGCAATCGAGCTTAGTCCCGATGATGCCGGAGAAGTCGATGATTCCTCAGATATTCAGCACGATCTAGAGCGACATGAAAAACCCAAAGTTCTCACATCAGACCATACTGTTATGGTTAACTTGGGTGATTCTGGAGAGCTCAAAGAGGTGAAGATAGGGGCAACCCTTCCCGAAGATGAAGCCAAATGTCTAATCCAATTGTTGAAGGATTACCAGGATATCTTTGCCTGGTCATACACTGATATGCCGGGTTTAGATCCTTCTATTGTGGAGCATGGCTTGCCTACTAATCCTGGCATGCCGCCCAAGAAACAGAGGCTACGAAGAACTAAACCTTAGCTTTTGAAGAAAATAGAAGAAGAGGTCATGAAGCTTTTGAAAGTGAGATTCATCGAAGTCACCCAATACCCTACCTGGGTGGCCAATATCGTGCCAATCATGAAGAAGGACGGTCGAGTTCGGGTTTACATCGATTATCACGACCTAAACAAGGCTAGCCCTAAAGATGACTTCACATTACCGCACATAGATATTCTGGTAGACAGTACTGCTGGATTTGAACTATTTTCATTCATGGACGGTTTCTCGGGTTATAATCAGATAAGAATGAAAGACGACGATAAGGAGAAAACGGCATTCATCACTCCTTGAGGTATGTTCCACTATAAGGTCATGCCCTTCGGCCTTAAAAATGCCAGGGCAACATATCAATGCGCAATGGTGACTCTATATCCATGACATGATGCATAAGGAGATCGAGATCTATGTTGATGACATGATTGCCAAGTCTCGACCCCGAGAGAGTCATGTTAATACCCTGAAGAAATTGTTCGACCGACTCCATGAGTTTAAACTCCGTCTCAATCCAGCGAAGTGCATATTCGGGGCAATGTCGGGCAAACTACTCGGGTTTGTAGTGAGCAGTAAAGGCATTGAAGTCGATCCTTCCAAAGTAAAGGCTATATGTGAGTTGCAACCCCCATCGACCGTGAAGGAAGTGTGGAGCCTCCTGGGTAGATTAAACTACATAGCCCGTTTTATTTCCTAACTCTCCGAAACTGCCAAACCTTTCTTCAAACTTCTAAGGAAGAATGCTCAAGTGGAATGGGACGATGATTGCCAGGAAGCGTTTAATGAACTGAAGCATGACCTAATGAAATCACCAGTGTTAATCGTACCAATGCCGGGCCAGCCTCTGATCCTCTATCTCACGATTCATAGCGAGTCTTTGGGTGCAATGCTAGCCCAGAAAAATCCGGAAGATGGAAAAGAGTGAGCCATTTATTACTTAAGTAAAAAGTTTACCGTCTCGGAGTTGAACTATCTTAAAGCCGAAAAGACTTGCGTTGCACTAATATGGGTGCTCCATAGGCTGCGGCAATATACATTGCATTACCAGACTTTGCTGGTGACTGAGAATGATCCCATCAAGTATCTACTTGATCAACCGGCTTTGGTAGGGAAGCTAGCCAAATGACAGATTTTGATTTCAGAATTTGATGTCCAGACGATGCCACAGAAGTCAGTCAAAGGCCAAGTAATTGCTGATGTGTTAGCCGAGAATCCTGGAATCTCGGATGATGATAGATTTTCTCCAGAAGATCGCATTCTGGTAATAAAGGAAGACACATGGACCATGCTCTTCGATGGAGGAGCCGTGAACTTGGCTAGTTCCAATATTGTGGCAGTTTTAATATCCCTCGATGGGCAACATTATCCAGTAGCAGCAAAGTTGGTGTTCCCATATACCAACAACATAGCTGAGTACGAAGCTTGCATCCTCAGACTCCAAGCCGCAATGGAAATGGGGATAACTAAATTGAAAGTGTTTGGTGATTTCGCTCTGATTATTCTCCAAACTGTAGGAGAGTGGAAGACGAGAGACACCAAATTAGTGCCGTACCATGAATACCTCGAAGAAATTATACAAGAATTCAAAGACATTTCTTTTGAGTACTTGTCGAGGTCCCACAATCATGTTGCTGATGTGTTAGCTACGTTATCATCCATGCTGCAAGCGACTGGTGGAGTAGAGGTAGAACCCTTGAAGATCGAAGTCCTAACAAAGCCGGCTTACTGCATTGTTGTGACCGGAGAACCCAACGAAAAGCCATGGTATTACGATATCATGAATTATATCCAGAGACAAGAATTTTCTGAAGGAAGCACTTCGGCCGATAGGAAGTACATAATGAAAATGGCTTCAAAATTCTTTGTTAATGGTGAAAATCTGTACAAAAGATCTTATAATTCAATCCTGCCGAGGTGCGTAGACGCAATTGAAGCTACCAGAATCATGCAAGAAGCACACGAGGGGATATGTGGTCCACACATGAATAGCTACATGTTAGCTAAGAAGATCATGAGGTTGGGCTATTATTGGCTCAGTCTTGAAAGTGATCGCATCCAGCATATTCAAAGATGCCATCGTTGTCAAATTCACGAGGATAAAATAAATGTTCCCCCATGGAGTTACATCAGGTGTCCAAGCCATGGCCTTTTTCAATATGGGGCATCGATATGATTGGCCCAATCAATCCCAAGGCATCGAATGGACATCGATTCATCTTGGTTGCGATTGATTATTTCTCCAAGTGGATTGAAGCCGCGTCTTATGCCAACGTTACTGCGAAGAATGTTGTAAGATTCATCAGGCGAGATATAATCGCTCGTTATGGTGTCCCCGAGGCTATTGTCAATGATAATGGGACGAATTTGAACAACAAGTTCATAGATCAGTTGTTCAATGAGTTCAAAATCCAGCATCTGAATTCATCTCCCTATCGTCCATAGATGAATGGAGCAGTCGAAGCCGCTAATAAGAACATCAAAAAGATCCTGGCTAAAACCGCTGAAAACTATCGTGATTGACATGAAAGATTGCCATTTGCACTAATAGCATATCGGACTTCCATCCGAACCTCTGTCGGTGCAACTCCTTTTTCCTTGGTGTATGACATGGAAGCAGTCCTGCCCATTGAAGTAGAGATCCATTCCCTGCGAATTTTATCCCAGGTGGAGTTGTCTAAAGCGGAATGGATGCGACAAAGACATGAGCAGTTGAACTTAATTGATGAGAAACGATTGAAAGCCATTTGCCATGATCAAACTTATTAGCAGAGGATAGCTAGATCCTTCAACCAAAAGGTGCGTCCAAGACATTTCGAGGTAAATGATCTAGTCCTAAGGAAGGTACTGTCGGTCTTCCCTGTTCCTGGAGGTAAATTTGCCCCAAACTACATCTGTCCATATGTGATTAAAAAGGTGCTTCCTGGAGGTGCCCTGATTCTCGCAGAGATGGATGGTCGTGAGTTCTCCAATCCTGTTCATTCTGATGCTGTAAAGATATATTATCCTTGATAAAACCTGGCATTTTGCAGCAAAAGTTTTCCAGTGTTCGTTTTTTTACTTCTAAATTGCAAACATTTCAGTGATGAATAAATGGTTTTAATCAATTTTTCAAGTTAAGATGTTTGCATTGGCTTTAATTTCTGCATGGTTATTTTGTCGATCAATATTATTGACTTCAAAGGGGAAGTCTATTTAGATAATCTGATAACTCATGCGGAGTGATTTGAATGTGTCGAATGAGGTACATCGGGATGATGGAAGACAAGCCATATCCTATACACAGTCCCATGTACTAATCCCCAGTGAGTTGAGTGAAAAAATTCTATGTCTGCAAGGTAAAGAGTTCTCTCGCAAAAGGTACGGCGACCGAGATGACAAGAGGCATTTCATTTTTCTACCTTAAACACTACAAGTTATCCCTTGTTTTGTCTCTTTGAGCCTAAACACTTGGAGAAATTCATTCAAATTACCCCTGTCAAGAACCACCCCACATCGGGGCAAACCGGAGGTAAATCAGTATCATAAGGTGAAAAATGACTAGAAATTTTCTTGCTCTCACTTGCATCAATCTTCGAGTGTTGTTTTTTCAGATGAATTCACGCGAAGTTCAAGTGCCTTAGGATGATGAAGAGCATTTCTTTCTTTATCCTATACACATTTTATCATTTGCTAAGCCCAATTGAGCCTGCAAATTTGTTTCGTATAAACCCAGTTGGTGATCATCCCCTATACTGGGGCAAGGCAAAAGATCATCATTGTTCAAATAGCATATTCGAAGTGTCGATGGAAGACAAGAATCCTTGAGAGTTCAAATGGCAAGTCATTCAGTCAGATATAGCTGACTAGTGTTTATATTGTAAGAAAAAAAAAAGGGGTAAGAAAAAGCAGTGTGCCTGGTAAAAGCAAGGCCAATGCCCAATGAAAACATGTCAGGATATGACATACCAAAATCATCCCCAGTAGAGCAGTAGTCCTATAAGTTTCAAAGGAATCAAGTGATGAACTCCTGAAGCCAATGGAACATCTACCGAGGAGATAATCTCTGATGAAGAAAAAGATCGGTGACAATGCTAAGATGATCACCAACTTATTCATCCCAGTTATACACATTTTGAGCCTAATGATCCATTCATTTCTCAACCCATGAGTCTAGCCTACGTTACGTCCCTTACAAAGTCTCTTCAAATTAGGGCACTTGAACTGACGTAGGAATTCAGATGTTTATAAGTTTAGCTCGAAGAAGTGTGAGCAAGTCCATTTCTATCTCATTTTGCAGGGTTCTTGACTTGTAAATCCGGAGACAATTGTGGAGTATTTTCTTTCAATAGCCTCGACTCAAAAAGTCTCTTTTGCTAAGCCATTGACCAAGCCCACGTTACGATCCTAGCAAAGACCTCTCAGATTGGTAAGGTCGTACCATTTGCAAGAATACTCGGACCCTTGTCAACATGATGATGGTAAGATGGAGCAATTTTCATAAATCAGCCTTTTTCGATGAGAATGAGAGAAAGCCATTTTGGACCGTAAGTCCCTCATTCGACATTTTCAAGGCAGCCACTTGTGAGTTCGGATTGTCTTGTCATGATTTTTCCCCAGTGGAGTTTGTAATGTCAATTTGACAAAACCATCATGAATAAAAATCAGTTGAAATCATGGTGCATGTGTATGTGTGTTCTTGTTTGTCCATGAATACATATTACATGTTGCCTAAAACTATGTCTAGCAGGAGACGCACCCTCAAGAGTCGAAGATATTGCCAGGTAAGTATATCTTTATCCCTTGGATGTCTATGACTATCTAGGTATTCGTTCACCAACTTCGTCCCAACAAACTGGCGTTCTGCACGCTCTGCCATATAAGGCTTCAAACGGTGCCATTTGGATACTGTACTGATAGCTGTTATTATAGGCAAATTCCACCAAATGCAACTGTTCTTCCCATTTGCCTTGAAAATCCAAAACACAAGCTCTCAGCATATCCTCTAAAGTCTGTATTGTTCTTTCTGACTGGCCATCTGTTTGCGGATGATACGCTGTACTAAACTGTAACTTTGTCCCCATGGCCACTTGTAAACTTTTCCAGAAGTTAGCTGTAAATCTCGGGTCACGATCTGACGTGATCGTCACTGGTACCCCATGAAGTCTGACTATTTGTCTCATATACAACTCTGCATATCTTTCCAGCTCAAAATCTTTTCGTACAGCAAAGAAATGTGCTGACTTAGTCAGGCGATCAACTATTACCCAAATTGAATCATGTCATCTCTGGCTACGAGGCAATCCCGTCACAAAATCCATTGTGACATGTTCCCATTTCCATTCGGGAATTTCCAATGGTCTCAGCAATCCTCCCGGTTTACAGTGTTGTGCCTTCACTTGCTGGCAGGTTAGGCACTTGGCTACATGCTTGGCCACATCCTTCTTTACTCCGTTCCACCAGTAATGTTGCCTTAAATTTTGATACATCTTCGTGCTACCTGGATGGATACTATAGCCACTACGATGTGCTTCTCTTAGAATTTCCTCTTTAAGCTCCAAATTGTCAGGCACACACAGTCGCCCTTGAAATCTTAAAACTCCATCTTCACTCACTTGAAATTCCGGTTTTCTCATGGCGGCATCCATCTCAACAATCTTTTGAATCTCTGGGTCCATAGGTTGAAGTGCCTTAATCCTTGCCTGAATCTCTGGCTCAATTCTCAACGCGGCCATCAGGCTCGACATCTGACTCACTTCAAATTTAAACTCTGAATCCCTAAACTTTTCCAATAAAGTCCATTCTTTAACCATCATATACGCCATACTTGATTTGCGACTCAATACATGTGCGACTCGATTCGCTTTCCCAAGGTGATACATGATATCGCAATCATAATCTTTCAAAAGCTCCATCCATCTACGCTGCCTCATATTTAATTCCTTTTGCGAAAATAAATACTTGAGGCTTTGATGGTCTGTGTAAATCTGAAATTTTTCTCCGCACAAGTAGTGCCTCCAAATTTTCAGAGCAAACACGATCGCTGCCAACTCCAAATCGTGTGTCGGGTAGTTCAATTCATGTGGTCTTAACTGACGTGACGCATATGCAACTACTCTCCCGTGTTGCATTAAAACACATCCAAGCCCTCTTAATGACGCATCGCTATAAACTTCAAATCCTCCTGGTCCGGATGGAATGGTCAACACTGGAGCAGTTGTTAACCTATGTTTCAACTCCTGAAAACTCTTCTCACACTTATCATCCCATTCGAACTTAGATTCCTTCTTGAGCAATCGCATCATCGGCATGGCTATGGATGAGAATCCTTCTACAAAACGTCGATAATAGCCAGCCAATCCTAAGAAACTTCGGATTTCTATCACCGAGGTCGGTCTTGGCCATTTCATCACTGCTTCAATTTTCGCGGGATCCACCGAAATTCCATCCCCCGAAACTATATGTCCAAGAAACGCCACTCTACTTAACCAAAATTTACACTTGCTAAACTTGGCAAAGAGTGCGTGTTCTCTCAGGGTCCTTAGTACTTCAACCAAATGTAATTCATGTTCTTCTGGATTCTTCGAATATGCCAAAATGTCATCGATAAACACTATGACAAATCTATCCAGAAACTCCTTGAACACCTTGTTCATTAAATCCATGAAAACTGCAGGGGCATTTGTCAATCCGAAGGGCATTACTGTGAACTCATAGTGCCCATACCGCGTCCTAAATGCGGTCTTAGGTATGTCCTCCTTCCGGATTCTCAACTGATGATATCCTATTCTCAAGTCGATCTTGGAAAACACGGATGCTCCTTGCAACTGATCAAACAAATCATCGATTCTCGACAGTGGATACTTATTCTTAATTGTTACCTGATTCAACTGCCGATAATCAATGCATAACCTTAGTGTCCCGTCCTTTTTCTTTACAAATAGGACCGGTGCTCCCCATGGAGACACACTAGGATGAATGAAACCTTTGTCCAGCAATTCCTGCATCTGGACTTTCAATTCTTTCAATTCTGTCAATGACATTCGGTACGGCGCCTTCGAGATCGGTTCAGTTCCTGGTGCCAATTCTATCATGAATTCCACTTCTCGCTCTGGCGATAAACCCAGTAATTCCTCAGGAAAAACTTCGAGGAAATCACACACTACCGGTATCTCTTCCAACTTAGGTTCCGCCATTGTTGGATCTACTACATTCACTAAATATCCTTCACATCCATCGTCCAACAACTCTGTCATTTCGAGCGAAGAGATCCAAGGGATCGAGGTTCCTCCTCGGTTTCCCTGAAACTCAAACCTTGGACATCCAATCGGATTAAATTGGATCGTCATACTGCCGCAATCCATGACGGCCTTCTGGCTCACTAGCCAGTCCATACCAATAATCACATCAAAATAGAACATGGCTAATACTGCCAAGTCGATACTTTCTTCTCCGTCCCCAATCACAATCTTACAATTAGGACATCCAAAAGAGACTAACATCTTATCATTCATAGGCGTTGACACACACAACATAGTCTCAAGCAATACAAGCTCTAAACCAATCAATCTAGCAAACTGTTTTGAAATAAAGGAATGGGTCGCCCCCGGATCAAATAACGCATAAGCTGAATGACCACAGAGAGAAATGGTACCTGTGACTACGCCCGGCGCGTTCTCTGCGTCCTTGCGCGCCATGGCATAGACTCGTCCCTGTACTGGTGGTCGTCCCTGATTAGCCGGTGGGGGAGGTCCGGCTTGATTTCCAACTCGAGGCGGGGGTATGGGTCTGGGCGGTCCAAAGGGACGTTGCTGAGAACAGTTCTTAATTTGATGCTCCAGACTTCCGCACCTAAAGCACGCCCCAAATCTGCCCTGCTGGGGATTCGGCTTTCCTATGTTCCATTTCACAGGTGGAACAAAACACCTATTTCCTATTATAGGCCTCTTTCCCATACGACGATTATCTCTAAGCTGATTAAACCGTGACCCAGCAGCTGCTCTCTCTTGCTGATCTCTTTCTATTATCTGTACTCGCTCGTACATCTCATCAAAATCCTTAATATTCAGAGACAAAATCTGACTGCGAAGATCCGGTTTCAATCCATCCCGGAATCTTCTGGCTTTGTCTCGTGGGTTTTCAACCATCATCGGCGCAAACTTAGCCAATCTGGCAAACTCCGCTTCATATTGATCCACCGTCATCTGGCCCTGACGTAACCTCATAAATTCCATTAATTTCCTTTCTTGGGCCACTTCTGAGAAATATTTTCCATAAAAGCTCTCGACGAAAATTGTCCAGATCGGTTCAGTACCCTCTGGAAATACCTTACCTTTAGTGGCTTTCCACTAATCATTAGCCCCACTCTGTAGCTGATAAGCAGCTAAGGCAACCTTCTCGACATCCGTACATCCTAGCACTTCGAATGCCTTTTCCAACTCATTGACCCAATCTGGTGCCGTTTCAGGGTCACCTTTACCATTGAACTTTGGTGACTTCATTTTTAAAAACTGTTCTACCAGTTGAGGCATCTGTCTGACTACCCCTGGTTGGCCCTGACCTTGATGAACTGGATTACCTTCATTGCCCACACCTGGGGCGGCTTCAGCAGCTTGAGCATACGCTGCAGCTCTTTCCTGGGCCTGTAGACCAAATATATGCCCCATTTCTCGAAGGGTATCCATAACGTCATCAAACCGCGGATCTCGGGCTTCACGCACCCCTTCACTTGACTGGCCCTGAGGTTCTTTTCCTCTCCTCCGACTCATCCTCACAGGTTGGGCTACTCACTCAACTACCTGCTATAATTCCACCGAGGAATTAAAGACTTAACTCAGCCATTCTAACCCGGTCTAAGTCCTAGGTAGGTATTTAGCACAACAAACTAGCACTCAGCATGCATTCTAGCACGACTAGCACAAACTTCACCCAAGGAGATTAATATACATACCTCGGGTCCTGCCGCACCTGCATTAACACGGGTCACAACCAATCACTCAAAACACAAATGGTCAGGAGATGTACTTAACACACAAGGTCACCCTATAGGCTACCCATGGTCTCATCGCTCCTTATCACTCCAGGTTCCGACCAAAATGGACCGAGCTGACCTTGCTCCGATACCAATTAAACAGGCTGGATGTCACGCCCCGACCTACTCGGATCGTGATCATCGCCCTTGGTCATTTGATGTGCAACGCTCCCAGGATTGCATTGCCGACCCAACCATCAGAGAACAAAACACATGCGGAAGACACGTATATATAATTATCTATATATACACCCGTACAGTTATAATGATAACCATGAGTAGAACATTACACCAAGAATGACACTGAAAAAAAACTTATTACATTGCCTTAAGAAAATATTTATAACTGATATTTACATATACAACCAAATGAGCCTGCAACATGCCACACTAGAAAACATCAAAAGCCGACACACTGCAGCCATTACAACAAAAAGGGGCTTTGGCTGCGAAGGAGGGTTCAGTCAGATACTATCTAAGGTGAGGTCGCCATCCAAAAAGAGTTAACTGGCGATTGGGGTTAGGACGAAAGCTAGGGCATCCAGTCGGGGTCAGATCCCGAGGAATCATACTCTGAACTCTCCTGTGGCTCTGATTCCTCCTGAGAGCTAGACTGAGGTTCAGACTCCTCCAAGTCCATATCCTAGACTGGCGCTCTCAGCTCCTCAGAATCGTATTCTATCTCTGGATCAAGATACCACCCAAGCTCCTCATCACTATCTACTTCCGCGACTTCTCCATTTTCAGCTTCATCGACATCCATGGCATCCGGTAGATCCTCGTCGTTCAACCACTCATCCTGGTCTTCAGCTACCATCTGGGGCTCATTATCTATCTCGAGATCATAGGCCTCACCTATTGGTTCGTCCTGGGGGTCAATCACCTCTCCATCAGCTATGATCGGCGTCATTAAACCATTTTCATCTAGAGGCGCATCAAAGGATCTAAGAGGTGGACCTATGTGTCCCTGATCATCACCAAGGCACCAGGCGATATATTCTTGCTTCTGCTCAAAGGGCTCTCCGATATCTACGGACACAACGGATCGATATCTAATATAGGCCTCTCCATTTTCCGAAGGAAAAACACTGGTGAACCACTCTAGCTGTGTCGGTATCCCAAAACGTGGTGGCGGCTGCGGCATTTCTCAAGGACGGGGGTCTGAAATGTTTGGTTTAAACACCAATGAGAACACATCTCAGTGAATACAACCCCTAAACCTAGGCTAGGCTAACGTACAATTCTCCTGACCACAAATAACATAACACAAACAATGGCCTAGGCCCTCGGGCCCAAGCCGATAATTGCATAGACCCTGCAGGTTAGGGAATTTCATAACATATAACCACTACATACACGCGGCATGATTCAACGTGCTCATTTTCAAATCACGCACCGAATAATATGCATTAATGTAACAATTAACGCAATCATATGCATGAAGATGCCATTCTCGTGCCAAAGTCTCAATTTAAATCACACGGCACATTATCTCGGCATTCATTTCCAATTTTATATTCGACCCGAAGGCCCGACCCGAAGGCCACGATCCGAAGACCCGATCCGAAGACCACGACTCGAAGGCCACGATCCAAAGACCAACAACACTTCACGGCCCGCATATAGCGTTGTTGGCCCAGTGTCTCTAGCCCGCGTCGAAACGCTCTAGGCGCAACACCGATCTCCTCACGGTCAATGCCGTCTTCTGGACGAACTGGGAACGACCCGAAGGCCCGACCCGAAGGCCACGATCCGAAGACCGTATTGTGATCACACGGCACACGGCCCATTTTATCTGAACCCGGCATGAACGCATCGGGCAATTATAGTGATCACACGCTCATGTCAGGCACGCATTTCCGTACAACATTAATCAAAGCCTCATTCTCAACATACGAATGCATGGCCAGGCAATGTCAGGCAATATGTCATGAGCATCACTTATGTACAAGCACTTAACCCAATCTAGATTAACGCACAGTGCTTGATCGGCCAATTAATACCATGTGGCCCAATAATCACGTTTTATAATCCTCAATAAATTCAATTAATTCGCACGTGACACATTTGACACGGCAACATCGAGATTGGCCCCAAACAATGTCAATCAACACCAAATCAATCAATTTGGGCAATCTCAACCATGCAATTGGCAATTATCGCGGTCTAATTAGCCCCGGTACGAAATCTAGTCCTAGGAAAATCTACATTTCCTTAATCTGGACTTAATAATCATATCTAAAAACTCCATTAAATCCCACATGATTTATGGACACATACAATTTAACAATTCCAATCAATATCAGTACCGGAATTACCTAACCCAGTCCCAAATACACCGAAAATACCTAAACCGGTCTAGAAAAATGTACCGACAGTCCTAATCAGGGTTTAGGAATTATACTCACGGTTTTCTAGGCCCAAGACGACGTAGGAACGACGGCCAGACACTGGTGAACAGTGTTTCCGGCGACCGGTCCCGGCGTGAACAGTACGCCATGAATAGTGATCCGTACGGACGTGAACAGTACGTACGGACACTGTACGGACGGCTGGGATAGGGTCGTACGGTGGCAGGGGACAGCCCTGTGGCGACGGTTTGGCCGGCGGAGTTCCGACGAAGCCCCGGGTGTCCAAAACAGCAACTCTAGAGAGAGAAAGAGAGAGAAAAACGGGCTGGAAAGGGAGGAAACGGGGGGCTGAGCCGGCTCGGGTCTGCTGCTGGGGTCTGGTGGAGGCGAGGGGGTGCTGGTGCGCCGCCGGTGGTGGTCCACGGTGGCCGGAAAAGCTCCGGCCAAGCCTTGGCCGAGAGAGCCGAGAGGGAAGAGAGAGAAACGGGAGAGAGGGAGAGGAGAGAGAGAGCTGGTTCTGATCTGCAGGAGGGAGGAGAGAGAGAGAGATCTTATCCAGTCAAACTCGGTCAAAAATATCAGCCCGGGGCGCCACGTGTCGCCGATCCGCGCGATTTCCCTTTTTACCCTTCGATCCGACGATCCAAAACCATTCAACCTAAATAATTGAGGGACATTTCGATCAAAAACACCAATAATTGAGCTGATACATGTCTGAAAATATCCCATATGTACACCCCGAAATTCGGACCTGAACAGGGCTAGGGGCGAAACTATCCTTTTTCCGGCCCCGGGGCGAAATTCCAATTTTTGCACTCACGTGTTCCATATATGCGTGGCCAACTCATGGTGGCGTCGGAATCCCGAAATTCATTTTCTAAGCCTCCGGAAATCGACTGCGAAGTTCCGGGATTAAAATAATATTATTTTCCAATTTTTGTCGAAATTCCTGTTTTGGTCCAAAATGACTCCTGGTATGCGTGGCCACTCCAAAATGGCATCTGTCTCGAGAAATAACCACTTCCGGGCCCCGAACCCAAATCGGCCTCCCGAGGGGCAAAACCGTCATTTTTCACTTCCGAACCGGAATTCCAGTTTTCCATCCTATACACTCCAAATGGGCGTGGCCAGCGAAATACGACGTCGAATTTCCAAAATTAATCTCTTAAGCCGTTGAAAATCAATATGCAATTCTGGGCCCAATTCTGTGTTCAAAATTCGCCCGGCTTCCAATTTTAGGATCTCTCACTAACGGGTGGCTGCTTAGAATATACGCGTATCGACCTAGGATTATTCGAATCACAACTATTCCGTCCTTTGAGGGAATGAGAATCTATCGCTGGCCCCGAGAATCACGATCATACAGTTCAGGCTTAGGATTGACTAACCACGCGTACTTTCGGTCTTGCAGAATCACCTGCAATCCGATTGCACGTCGTTGGCCTTGGTTAAATCTAATCCGTTGCCTTTCCTAAGATCGGTTCATATTAGTTCAAAATATTTTCTCATTACCTCTCGGGATCGAGATTCAACTTGTGATTTGGGTCCTTGATCCACGTACCACTTTCTAATGCCATACCCTATTGGTCAGTATCCCAAGAGTGATCAGCTCTGGGCGAGATTTACTAAAATGAAATGCGAAATAATGTTAACTTCATAGATCCTAGAATTACATCAAAATCGAGCTGTTACAGCCGCCGTGCCGTCGTAGCTCAATCCGCAAACCCGATCTACAATCCAATTTGGGAATATTTCAAATTAGGTAATTGAACATTATCCAGTAAATTTTCAGAATATTTAATTTCCTAATTTGGGTGTTTGAATATTTCATGAATATCGTGTGGATATTTAGATATCTTAGGATAATGCTTGATATATCTGTAATGTTTGAAATATTCAAAATTAGGAAAATTTCCTAATTTAACAACGTATCTGGACGACTATCCGACCTTATCCCTAAGGTACGATACACGGCGATACGGAAAATTATTATCCTATCCATAATCACTTTAGATACGATAATGATTTTTATCCACTTTCCAAATTTGAATGATCGACTTTCCATCGATATCTATAACCCTGTAGATATGATTGTCAGTTCGATTTTTGTGCCTAATTCGAGTTTGAAACAAATTTGGCGGATCGCGTGGTTGATTTGAATGTGGTTTCTATCCTTAGTTGTTTAAATCGCTTTTCTTTTCAAATAAACAGAAAATTCAAAAAAAATATCAATTAGATTTGAATTAGAGTTTTTTTGCATGTCTAGGAATCCTAAATATAACTAGAAGATAGAGCAGTTATTTAATTTAAATTAGGACTTGAGATGATCTATTTCCTAGTTTAAATTAAGTAATATTCTAATCTTAATAGATTATTTAGGTTATTTTATTATTTCGAATTTCCATGAAAACCCCAAAAAAAGAATGAATTTTTAGGGTAGATTAAGATAGATTGCATTTTTAATTTAAGTAATTTATAATTTCGAATTTTGCCAAAAATCCCAAAAATAAGTCATGTTAGGATAGATTAAGTCATCATAAGTTGCATGTTAACTTAGGCAATTTTAAATTTCGAATTTTAATAGAAAATACCAAAAAGAGAAGTCATTAGGTTGCATGTTAATTTAGGCATATTTTTAATTCCGAATTTCATTAAAAAATACCAAAAATAAATCCTTTGTCGTCATTAGAATTAGGTTACGTCGTCGCACAACATATAGTTTACATATTAGGTTGCATTAATTGCATGTCATTTTTGCACGTCATTGCATATAGTTTAGCTTTCATTTAAATAAGCGAAAATAAAAAAAAATTGAGTGAATTGTTTGTTAATTAGAAATCATATTAGGGTTGATTGATGTGATTTTCTAGCTAACAATGCAGACGCTTACGTTGCTTCGAGCTAAGTAATTCTTCCAATCAGGTAATTTATTTAATGCTTTCTTGGGTGTTAAATTGATGGTTTGCGCACCCGCATGAACACCTCACATGTTAGTGACTAAGTTAAAATGGATCCAAACTGCCTGTCAAAAATATTTTTAAAAAGAAAAGGTACCGAAAGGGCGTTAGACTAGATCTGGCGTAATCAAGTCCCCGAGCTTAGAATCTCTGGTTCGTAGGAATAAAACATATCTCCCTATGTTTTATTTAGGTTTCTAATCAACCTACCGTAAATTGATTAGTGGCGACTCCAAGTATGAAAACATTTGCATGTTAAGAACTTAAACCTTAAGTTGCGAATTGGTAGGGCTTAGGAGGGCCCGAGTTAAGATTAGTCTTAATAATCCATTAGCCCGAAAAATGTGAAAATTTTTTTAGGTCGCGACATCTAGCTAACGATGCAGATGCTCACGTTGCTTCGAGCTAAGTAATTCTTCCAAACTTACAATTTATTTAACGCTTTCTTGGATGTTAAATTGGTGGTTTGCGTACCTGCATAAACACTTCACATGTTAGTGACTAAGTTATAATGGATCCAAACTGCATGCCAAAATATTTTTGAAAAGAAAAGGTACCGAAAGGGCGTTAGACTAGATCTAGCGTAATCAAGTCCCCGAGCTTAGAATCTCTGGTTCGTAGGAATAAAACATATCTCCCTATATTTTATTTAGGTTTCTAATCAACCTACCGTAAATTGATTAGTGGTGACTCCAAGCATGAAAACATTTGCATGTTAAGAACTTAAACCCTAAGTTGCGAATTGGTAGGACTTGGTAGAGCCCGAGTTAAGATTAGTCTTAATAATCCATTAGCCCGAAAAATGTGAAAAATTTTTTAGGTCGCGACATCTAGCTAACGATGCAGATGCTCACGTTGCTTCGAGCTAAGTAATTCTTCCAAACTTACAATTTATTTAACGCTTTCTTGGATGTTAAATTGGTGGTTTGCGTACCCGCATAAACACTTCACATGTTAGTGACTAAGTTATAATGGATCCAAACTGCATGCCAAAATATTTTTGAAAAGAAAAGGTACCGAAAGGGCGTTAGACTAGATCTAGCGTAATCAAGTCTCCGAGCTTAGAATCTCTGGTTCGTAGGAATAAAACATATCTCCCTATATTTTATTTAGGTTTCTAATCAACCTACCGTAAATTGATTAGTGGTGACTCCAAGCATGAAAACATTTGCATGTTAAGAACTTAAACCCTAAGTTGCGAATTGGTAGGACTTGGTAGAGCCCGAGTTAAGATTAGTCTTAATAATCCATTAGCCCGAAAAATGTGAAAAATTTTTAGGTCGCGACATCTAGCTAACGATGCAGATGCTCACGTTGCTCGAGGTAAGTAATTCTTCCAATCTTACAATTTATTTAACGCTTTCTTGGGTGTTAAATTGGTAGTTTGCGCATCCGCATGAAGACCTCACATATTAGTGACTAAGTTAAAATGGATCCAAACTGCATGCCAAAATATTTTTGAAAAGAAAATGTACCGAAAGAGCGTTAGACTAGATCTAGCGTAATCAAGTCCCCGTGCTTAGAATCTCTGATTCGTAGAAATAAAACATATCTCCCTATGTTTTATTTAGGTTTCTAATCGACCTATCACAAATTGATTAGTGGCGACTCCAAGCATGAAAACATTTACATGTTAAAGACTTAAACCCCTAAATTGCGAATTCGTAAGGTTTGGGAGTACCGAGTTAAGATTAGTCTTAATAATCCATTAGCCCAAAAAATGAAAATTTTTTAGGTCGCGACATCGATCGTTCAGGTTAAGTTTGGGATTTGTTCACCACATGCACTTTCCTATGACTAACGATCCAATCGTAAATCGTTGGCCTTGGTCAAACCAAATCTATCACCTTCCTATGACTAGCCCACATTTGCCCAAAATATTTTCTCGCTGTTTCTCGAAATCGGTGTTCGATTCACGATCAGGTCTCTAGTCCACATACTGTGTTCCTAGTTAGCCATTCTCCATCAGTTGGTATCCCGAGAGTGATCAGTTTCGGGCAAGACTTATAAAAATGAAATGAGAAATAATATCTATTTTATTGATTCCAGAAATAGGTCGAAATTCGGGCTGTTACATAAAATGCATTAAAATCAAGTCGGTCATGCATTTGACCACTTCGCCGGAGCTCAGAGGTCCTCGCCAAAGTGTTGCCATGGCCATAAGCCACCCAAGTTAGCCTCCCTTAATCCTTGTTTGATGTTTTGAATCGTTATTTTGAACGATTTAGATGGCTAAGGCAATTAGATTAACCATTTGAGGTTTGAAAATGTTAGCTTATATTTGTGATGATTTAGGTTTTTCCGACTAGATTTTCGCCGGCGGGTGAACGTCCAACGGCACAACGATTAAGCTAGTGCCGCGCCACACTCTTGCGTGCTAGAATGAAGGTATTCTTCTATACGAGTCTCTCCCATACCATACCTCACGTGACAACGGGGTTTATTTGATCTAAAATTGAATTTGGAGTCGCCACTAGTCATTTACGGTTGGTTGACTAGAAACCTAATTGAGGTACAGGAGAAATACTACGATCCTACAAATCAGAGATTCTAAATAAGGGACTTGGTTACATTAATGATCTCAAATTGAGACCATTAATGTCTTTTCGGTACCGAAGAACGATATGGCATGTCTAACGTGTCACATGGATCCCTAAGATCAATTCACTATTTTAATCATGAACAAACAATTAAGCACCCACGAAATTAAGTGTACAACTAATGGCAAATCAATCATAGCAACTCTAATTTGGCCACTAAAAATGAAAATCTAGTAAACACCCAAACCCTAATGAAGCTATAGTAGCTTGTTCATTTCATAGTGCATTTTTTTGGATTTAGGTTTTTTTTAGGGGCTTTTCCATTAAATTTGGAATTTTTCAAAAATGCCAGTTAGCACTTCCGAAAATTTAAATTTCGCATTTTATGGTTGGCCAAGATGATTTTGGAACATTTTGTGAGTTTTCAAAATTTTTTATTTTTTATAATTTTTTTTATTTTCGAAAAGTCAAATTTCACTTTTTATGATTAGCCACGATGATTTTGGACTATTCTGGGAATTTTTGAATTTTTTGAAATTTTTTTTGGAAATTTTTTTAAAACAGACATTTAATTTTTTCATGATTTTCTGGAAGTTTTTATGAATTTTCCAAATTTTCAATTTTGTATTGATTTTTCAAAATTTTCAAATTTTTTATTTGTATTTTCTGAATTTTCGGGATTTTTATGAATTTTCTGAAATTTTTTGGATTTTTCTGAATTTTTTAAAAATTCCTGAAATTTCTAATTTTCTGATTTTCTAAAAAAAATTCTAATTTTTTCTAATTTTCTGATTTTTTTTATTTTTCTATTTGAATTTTTTTATTTCCCCCGGAAAATTGAACCGGACTGGACCGGTTCAAACGGGTCCAACCGAGATCGAACTGGCCAGCACTGGCACCGGCGCCGATCACCCCCTCCGGCGAGAACATAGCCAAAATAATGCCGTTTTGGGCATTCTTCATTTACGCATTTTTACGAACACTTGTCGCGACCCTAAAAAAATCGTGTTTTTCGATTTTAGGCTAATGGATTACTAAATCAATTAAATTAACTAACCTAGCTCGAGTTCTCCCAAACTCTACCAAATCGCAACTTAGGTCCAATTGTGTGCATGCAAATATTTTTATGGGAGTCACCACTAATCATTTAAGGTAAATTTATTAGAAACCTAAATAAAATAGCGGGAGAACTATTTTATTCCTGCAAACCAGAAATTATAGATCCAGGGACTTGGTTACGCTAAATTCCTTAACGCCCTTTTGTTACCAATTTCAAGAAAAATACTCAATTTGACAATTTTGATAAATCCTGACTTAGAGTTCAAAGGTGCAAAAATTTTCTTTTTTTTATATTTACTTATTTAAATGAAGGCTAACCTATATGTAATAACGTGCAAAAATTGACATGCGATTAATGCAACCTAACATGCAAACTATATGTCATGCGACGACGTGGCCCATTTCTAATGACGGGCATATTATTTTTTTGTATTTTTTTTAAATGAAATTCTGAATTAAAAATGCCAATTATCTAAACATACAATTTTAAGCTAAAGAAATTAACCTATTCTAGAGCAATCTTTTTGATATTTTTTTATGAAATTTTTTGTGTTTTCGAATTTAAATTCAAATTGCAAATTTTTTAGTAAAAAAAACATAACCGCTAAATCTTTCGGATTAAGTTTCGATCTGAAGCCTAATAGATCGATCCTAAAATTCGAAATACTCGCTATGGAAATAATTCTATCTAAAGCCTAATAGATAGATTTATTTCCACGTGTACGGTTGCGGATTAGAAAATTTTCCTAATCGATCACATCTTGAAAAAATTTTGATATCTCAAATATTTTGGATATATTCAAAAGATTTTGAAAATTCTAAATTCTATCCAAATTTGATAAGTAATAGATATTTAAGATTTCAAAAAAGGAATTAAATCCTAATTGAAATATGCCTATTATTCAAATATGCAAAATCAGATATCAATAAGCATAGATTAGGCAACGAAATATTCAAATCAAATCGGGATAAGATAATTACTTGATTTGCAGATTTCTTTCCTAATTTGAATTTGCAGCGGATCGGAATTACGGATCGGCGGTGCGTCGGTACGTCGGGAGCGGCGGCGGCGGCTCGCGGCGGCGGTGACACGACGGGGATAGTAGCGCGGTAGGGACAGCGGTGCGGCGGGGCAACGGCGCGGCTGTCCGGGCAACGACATCGGGCGGTGACGCGGCGGGAATAGCTTTGCAGTGCAGGCGGCGGCCTGTGGTGGCTGTGCGGTGCCGGTGGGCGACGATGGCCGGGCGTCCTCCAGGCGATCTGTGCCTTTCATGACCACAAGAGTCCCTTGATGTTCATTATGGTCTTTTCTTTTCAATTTCTAACTTGTGATCTTTGATTTTGCACAACCTTTGCTTTTCTTTTGATTTGACTTTTGTCATTCTTCTTTTGAATGCTTTTCTTCTTCTTTTCTTTTTTTCTTTTGCTTACTTCTCTTGGTATTGGCCTTGCTTTTATCAGGCACACTGCTTTTTCATGCTCCAAACTCCTTTTGCACTTGTATTTCTAATTCTTTTGGCTTTCTGACCTTTTGAGCTCTAAGGACTCTTTTTCATGCCTTTTGGTTTTTGTCGATCTAGGTGGATCATATATCATGCCCCAATGTGAGGAGATGATCACTAATATGGGTTTTGAAATGAATATTCAAGCTCAAGTGGGCTTTGCAAAGGATTATGTGTTTGGGATATGGAAGCAAAATGCTCTTCTTCCTCTTGGGATGTTGTGAGCTTCCATATGAATTCATCTGAAGTTATCACAGAAAGATTGATGCGAGTGTATGCAATAAAATCTTTTTGATCCCATTCTCCATAAATATCAACTGTGAACCTCCTAATTTGCCATAGTGTGGGGTGGTTCTTATTGTGAATATCCCCTATTTCCTTCAGATGGGGTTTTCTCTCATTCTGATACTCATCCTTTCATTCACTCGAGTGTATAGGGGACGTGTTTGGATATGGCTTACCTTTCATCATTTGAAGGTCTTTCATTTGATTTTATCCAAACTTTTCCTCTGAAATTTTTCATGACTTTCATCAAAAATTCGTTTTTAAGGAATTCTGATGCGTAATGCATGCTCAAAGAATGTGTGTTTCAAAACTTTTTGTTTAAAGCACTTTTGAGGTAATCTTTGAAACAATCTTTCATGTTAATCCACTTGGGGAAGAGAAGTTTCATTTTTTCAGCAAATTTACCTCTTCGAGGCCCAAATTTATGAGTTAGGGATACTTACCTAATCGGCTTGTTAATATCCCTCTTGATTGTTTTGATTTGATTTTTCAAGAAAAATTATCTTTTCAAACTTTTGCATTAATTTGCTCCACTGGGGATTTGAAAGTGAAATGTTTGAGCTCAAATTCATGGGTTAGGAATACTTACCTGAACGGTTTGCCGGGATCCCTGCAAAAGTTAAAGCACAATATCAAAATAGGTTCTTGTTTTGTTTATTTCAATTTGAATCGATACAACCAACCTCTTGATTGTTTTGATTTGAATATCCACGAAGGATTGTTTCTTCTATCTCTTGTTTTGATTTCTCCCACTTGGGGCAGTTGAATTTCTATTTGTAAG